>OX377202.1:95740683-96070065 GCA_947396885.1 Heligmosomoides polygyrus polygyrus
AACTTCCTAATCCGATTCTTCCAGAACTGCTTAGGCCTGGTGCTGATCCACTGCTCGTTATGGTTGTCGAGGTCTGCTTGGGTCCTTGTGTTCCTTCCGACAATGAAGTCCCGTAGGCCCAAGAAGTAGTGGTAGTCGCATGGAGAGATGTTCGGCAAATACGGTGGGTGAAGCATGTGAACGTAGCCCCAGCTGTCCAAGCTTATCCATGGTCACTTGTTCCCGATGGGGTGCGGCGTTGTCGAAGAGGAGGACCTTCGTGACGCGCTGCGACTGAATAAGTTCGAGTCGCAGGTCCATCTCTTCTATTTCGTTTACCATGGCCTTGGAGTCCATCGTCGTGCTTTTGGTAAACTGCTTCCAGTATACCGGTCCATGGGCGCAGACCCAAACGCTCTGAAGGTGCTTCTCGCCGTGAAGATCTCGCCGAACGAAGGTCGGTAACGGGTCACCAGGCCTCACCCAGACTCGCTGCTTGGCAGGGTTAAGGTAGAAGACGTACTTCTCACCTTGTGTGAATATTGAGCCCAGGCAGCTCGGGGTTGGGAATTGGGCGAGATTTGCGCGACACAGGTCGACTCGTCAGGCTGGGGTTTCGGCATGAGACAGACTGCGGTTTTGGCATGCTTCTGGAAAGGGCGGAAGTGGTAACTTCTCAGGTGGCCTTCAGTAGGTAGCATACAAACATGCAAATACGATAAGAACGAAACCAGGCTGCAGTCATATATGGACACAGCATGGAGAGTCTCATTACTTTTGGTCCCCCCAATACAATTCAAATAAAATTCGGGGTGAGCTTTCCAAGTGCAGGGCGCAATCTGCTCTTTGATGCACTAAATGATTGCTACCTTGCTGCGCTTCAAGACAAAAGTTAGTTCATTGTTTTTTCAAAAGAAACAAAACTTGTGTAACATTATTACACTCGTTCGGGCGGCTGAGCCTTAAAAAATTCAAGAAAGTTATACCAAATTTTTCTTGGAGAAAAAATTATTTTATCCTTCTTGAAGTGTTTGTATTTTAACCTGTAAGAAGCTCGTTTGAAGTTGAAAGATGTTTAACTTCAATTTAATTCGAAACGTGTCCAGCTCGACGTGAAAATGATAAATACATATTTTACATTGTGGCTAGGCACACAATTTTGAGAATTATAGAATCTGTGTGATCTACGCAATCTGGAAAACCCAGAAGGTCCTCAAGATCTGGCAGCATGGATCGATATTGGTGAGCTGCATAAGGTCGAACAGCCCCGTAGTTACGAGAAATAGAAGTGAGGGATTCGTTTGGTCATGCAGCCGAGTGCAACGTCTCTGTAGGGCATGTCAGGTCAGTGCAATTATGGTCGAAGAAGACCTCTACGTCGACGCTCGATCTGGTGCGTCAAAATATTGGCGTCTGGACTGGTTGAAAAATTTGAACGGAAAAATACTTAATATGAATTCTGGGCTTCCCAGCATTCATTCTGCAAAGACTGAGCATAAAACGCTATAGAAGCTCAGCCGCACTTTTGAAAGAAGTCTTCACTTTAACCAGCTGAAATTCGGGCATCTGATTACCTGGCTTCTCTATATTTGACACTTGGAGTCTCTACATTGCGTACGGTTAGCCAACATATTTTTGGACTAACTCATTTTCTTAGGACATAGATATTCGCAGCCAAAATCGACGACAGGGAGTGCTCTTTACCAAGGTTCACTTACAGTTTTGACGAATTGCAACCAACACATAAATGCCCAAAGTGAGCTCGAAACGTAAATTATTTTCTATGTCATTTTTCCTCCTTAAAGATGAGAAGATTGCAAGCTGCAATAACAGGTTTAAACTGAGGATGCTTCCGTTGAAATAAAATCAGTTGAAGCAGCTGCAGACATTTTCCTGCCAAATTTGGTACCAAATGAATTGTCGCAGCCAGGAGAAGGTCATAAACAGCAAGAAAATACCACTTAATTAGGTTTAAGAATTTTAAAATTCAACTGGGCAGCACTATTTGCGCCTGGGGACATAATTAAGCGAGACTCGGCGACGGTATTGGGTCGGGTCACAGCAATTAGGACCCTCCTTAATTGCGGCACTGGTTTTCAGGCTTCCATCCACTTTTTAACGGCGGTTGCATGCCCATTGGTAGGTAGGATGATGCTAGGAGCCTTTGTAAATTTTGGTGAGAAAACCTTCATTTTGAACAAAGTTATCATGATGCGACGCAAAAAACGCGTTTTTGCGTCGCAAACGTCGTTTGGTTGAACGTTTAGCGGCGGTACTGTATGCGTTCAAATGGTTTCCATGACATACGGTAGAAGTAAAATACGTGGCGCGTTCCAAAAGAAATTGCTTAACGCCGTCCTTTATCCTTTTTATAGCAATTTAAGTTTTTATTGTATGTTTACAGTAACTTAATGATAAGTTAAGATTATAGTTATTATTAACTGTTAGTCATTAGTTTTTTATAGTTATTTTTGTTCATTTTCATTATGGTTTGTAAAATATTCTCAATATATTCGCGTTCCGCAAAAACACGCAGCGATGACAGCATAGCTTACTGAGAACGGAGAAGCGTTAAAGAAAAAACTTAAGATTTTTAAAGTTTCGATGAGAGTTCTTAAGGAGGGACAAGTGTAGTAAACATTGGAAGGAAGAATCCAGGGTGATATCTGCTTTCTATTTGCTGACGAACGAGGAGTGTGAGTGCCGATATCCTCCTTGAATGCGCCGTGCACTCTACTTCAACTGGGCATTGTATATATAACACTAGGAATGTGTGCTATCACCAAATCTGTGGTTTGTGCTTTCCACACAAGGTACCGACTCACTACCCTGAAGGATGGAGTAATTGACCGACTGACGTGAACCGAACCCGAAATCAATTAGAGGTGCAAGTAAACGGGCGACTTTTGCCAGTTTGCTCTAGGTAGACTTTTGAATCTTGCTTCTGTTAATGACCTACTTAATAGATATGATAAAGGATAAAGGACGGCGTTACTCAATCCCTTTTGGGATGCGCCACACATTCTACATCTACGGAATGTCGTGGAGGCGACTTGAATGCGTATTTGGCCGTACAATGACTTTCGGTGGCCAGCCGATGAGCAAGTCAGCGCTCCATCCTTCCCAGACAAGTCTGGTACCAATTCACCGACCCCGGAGGGAGAGAAGGCTTGGTTGGCCTGGACGGGAAATCCGAACCAGGAACCTGGTATCGGGTTCAGGATAGGATATGACGCCTCCTCCGACTGCGCTCCACGCGCCCCACCAGCCCCTTCGGGGGCGTGGGCTCGAATCCCACTCTCTCGTCAAGTTTATAATTATTGTTAACTATTCGTCATTAGTTTTTTATTAATTTCATTTTCGTTTATTTTTGTCAAGTCCGTAAAATATTCTCATTATATTCGTGTTTCGCAACAACAACAAAAAACATGCAGCGGTGACTGCACAGCTTGCTGAAAAAGAGAAGGCCGTCAAAGAAAAAACTTAAAAATTTTTCTGTTTCGATGAGAGTTCTTAAGGAGGGACAAGTCAGTAGTGGATATTGAAAGGAAGAATCCAGGGTCTGTTTTCTATTGGTTGATGGACGAGGGACTATATTGGAAGGAAGAATCCAAGGTCTGTTTTCACTGGTTGATGAACGAACGACTGCGCAAAGAGCAAGGAGTGGCCGATATGTGCCTTGAATGCGAGGTGCATTCTACTTGAACTGGGCGTTGTATACGACACCTGGAATGTGGGTTATCTCCAAAATAGGGGGGGGGGGAGGGTGGGTGGTCTGTGTTTTGTGCTTCCCATACAAGGTCGATAACAACTCACTACCCTAAGGGATGGAATATTTGATCGAGTGGCGTGAACCGAGCCCGAAATCGGTTCTGAGTGCAAGTGAAAACCGGCGATTCTTGCTGTTTGCGCTACATAGCCTGTTAATATTACTTCATTTAATGTCCAGCCTAATAGATTTAATAGATGGATGATGGAGGACAGCGTTAATCAATCCCCTTCAGAATGCGCCACGCATTTTACTTCGAAATAGGAGGCAACTTAAATGCGTATTTCGAGTGGATGGTGGAACAAATTTGCCTGGGAAACTGCCAGACTGCAAAAGACTAAATACAAAATTTTCTATCGCCTGGCCACCGCAAATTTGCTCCAAATTTGCTTTCGACAGGGGATAGCTTAAAGCTATTCCTAGTTCTGAAAAAGACAAAGTGTGCGCCCTTCCCCTAGAAGTACATCTAAATTTGGAACATCCAACGGGTTAGGGAAGGGGCATGACTATAATAGACAAACCCAGCTTCTTGTGGGAAGCGCTATCCTACATACCTTTGATATCGTGGAGGTTATTTGAACACCTGTTTAGCCTCCAATGACACGCGGTGGCCGACAGAAAACTCCGCGTTGTATTTTTAGAAGTTGTTAGATGAATGTCTAGTTACCATCAAAATTCATGGATCGTTCATGTTCCGTTCAATCAAACAGGGTAGGTGATGTAAGTCGCAGCATCGCTGTTCGGAAAGCGGAAGATGCGGGTTCGAGTCCCGGCTGGCGCAAAAGTTTTGATTGTAGCCACGTAGACATCCTTCTAACAACCTCCATCTGCCTTGTTTATTCTTTGCCAACGAGGTTTTTAGGTGGAATATTAATAAAACATTATGTCGCTACCGGTCATCGACCAACAGGGTGGTATCCCAATGGCTACCCGCCAGCGGTGGAATTCTGGGCCTCCGAAGACGATGACAGGGTCAAATGTCAGACTATAAATAGATATAAAAAAACGTTGTTGGCAAAGAACAGACAACACATATAAAACGAAAATGCCGAGGTTTCAAGATGAGAGAACTTGGAATTCACTTCTATCTGCGTTGTATCTTTCCACAGGCAAGTCTGGTTGCCACCAGTTCGTCGACCCCGGAGGGGTGGAGGGCCAGGTTGCTCTGGGCAGGAAACCAGAGTCAAGAACATGGAATCGTATACGAGCGATAGCCGGCGCCACTTTGCTCGCGTTCACCATCCTTTTGAAATAATTTGACTTGTGTTCGAAAGACGCATGGCAGCGTAGGACAGGGTGCTTGGTGGCGCAGTCGGAGGAGACGCCGGCTGTCATGCGAACATCTAGTCGAAGTTATAATTTCGGTTCTTTCCCGCGCCATGCAAGCCTTCAACCATCCCGAGTCGGTGAACTGCTTCGAATTGTACCTGAAGAGGGATTAAATACTGATTGGTAAATCGGCTGGCTGGAAGGAATTATTGATATATAGGCCACACAAAAAACTTTGCACGAGTGACTTGCTAGCAGAGCTGAAAACCCACCCTTCGGTAAAAGTTCAGATGTTTGCAGATAATTTTAAATATTAGTTTATTCATTTAGCTGTAAACACGCGCTATATATGAGGACAACAAACAACAAAAAATAGGCCGTGCGACTAAACAAGAAAAAGAAAACTAGCCGACAATATAAGACTGAAGCGGCAACGGATGGCATTAAAGCAAGAATTTCAGAAACCATCCATCTGGGTAGGGGGAGAGTCTACATAGTGATGGCATACACCAAAAGTAATGAGAGCAAGTTAGATAGTAAAGCGAATTCCTCTCAGGTAATCTAGGAAAGCAACTGTTTACTTACATCAGTTTACTAGTCTAGAAATGTATGGAACTTATAATGATTTGAATCAGTTAGAGGTTTCTATAGATTTTAATAAAATCTATATAAAAATGATGGGGAGTGGGCTTCAGCATGGGAAATCCCAATCAGTCTGTCAAAAGCTGCTACTTTCACATGGGAAGGTAAATAAAAGAATGCGTTTTCCGTTTTGTTTTGTAAAACGCACAAACAAGGACAAAGGACAAAGCACAGCGTTATTCAATCCCTTTTGGGATGCGCCACGCATTCTTCTTCTACGGGATCTCGTGGAGGCGATTTGAATGCGTATTTGGCCATAAAATGACTTGCGGTGGCCAGCCGATGAACAAGTCAGCGCTCTTTCCCTCCCAGAGAAGTCTGGTACCAATTCACCTACCCCGGAGAGATGAAAAGCTTGGTTGGCCTGGGCGGGAAGTCCGAACCAGAAACCTGGTATCGGGTGCACGCGACAGTCGGCGCCTCCTCCGACTGCGCTACACGCGCCCATGTAAACGCACAAACACGTGCAATAAATGATAAATGATAAAAAAGGGACAAAGGATGGCGTAAATCAATCCTTGGAACGGAACGTGCTGCGCATTCTACTTCTCGGTGTGGTCGCGGAGATGATTTGAATGCGTCTTTGGTTTCACAATCCTTTAATTGTTTGGCAGCACTTGTGTACGTGTCTCAGAAGGATAAAAGGATAAAGGACGGCGCTGTTCAGTCCCTTTGGGAAGCGCCAGGCATGCTACTTCTATGGGATGTCATGCATGCGATTTGAAGGCGTGTTTGGCCATACTGTGACTTGTGGTGGCCAACCGATGGACAAGTCAGTGTTTTATCCTTCCCAGACGTATCTGGTACCAATTTACCGACCCCGGAGGGAGGGAGGGATTGGTTGGGCTGGGCGTGAAACACTAACCAAGAATCTGCAAACGGGAGCACGCTGCAGCCGGCAACTCCGCTATCAGGCGCCCTATAGGCTCAAGATGGGTCAAGATTCATTTCACGATATGCCTAGAATGCATGGCGCATCCCAAGTAAAGGGAGACTAATGTCGACCTTTATCGTTTCGGAATAAAGCTGGCGTGTGTAGGTGCACTCGGAAGAGGTGCCGGCTGTCGCGTGCACCCGATACCAGGTCCTTGGTTCGGATTTCTTGCCTAGGCCAACCAAGCCTTCCACCCCTTCAGAGTTGCTGAATTGGTATGAGAACATGAATTGGTGTCTGGGGGATGAAACCCTAACTTCTCCATCGGCTGATGACAGATTGTATAAGCCAAATACGCATTAAGATCGCCTTCCAACTTCCCGTAGAAGTATATTGCGTAGCGTATCCCGAAAAGGGATCGTTTAACATTGTATTTATCCTTTTACCCTTTTTGTCTATCCTATACCATGACTTGAGGTGGATCGGCGATGGTTAAGTCGGGTTTCAACCCTCTCAGACAAGTCTAGTATCAATTCACCGACCTCTATGTGATGAAAGTCTTGCTTGGTCCGTGAGGGAAATCCGAAGCAAGGATCTGCAATAGGATTCACGCGATAGCCGGCACCCCTCCAGGCGCCCCGTAGGCTTAACATGGGTTCAAATTTCCTTCATGATAGCCCTAGAATGCGTGGCATGTCCCATGTAAAGGGGAATTAATGCCGACCTTTACCTTCCTTATGGAATGAAGCGTTGTAGCGTAGTATCCCGAGTCCGGAGCCATTCAGCTCAGCAGGGGTCGATAATTCGTATCCGATTTGTATGGACAGCATCAACATTGGCTCGGACAACGGATTATCGACGCTAGTCTTTGTACAGGCCACATGTTCGTGTAGTATAGCTGCACGATATGACCTAGAAGTAGAATACGTGGAGCAGTACCTACAGATATTGATTGACTTCTTCTGTCCACAGGCCAATGCTTATGGTTGGTATTTGCGTAGACTTTCCATGAACTAACCCATGGACCATTCAGAATGCCATGTCGGACGTCGTCGAGCTGCCCGACGTCCCGGCGGGTCCCGTCACCCGAGCACGAGCGAGCCGGGACAAGCTGCGCCGCATGGACACCGAAATGGAAGAGCTGCAACAATGGGCGGCAGCCAACTGAAACAACACCTCCATCGGCGGCCCACTGAAACAACAACCAACCCTCTCTCGCCTCGATCGCATATTACAGTGCCAGCTCACTCCTCCGACCTTCGGTTATTATGGTGCATACGTTCTGTTCTTCACTTCGTCGTCCTCGCATTTCACGTTTTGTAGCACGTTGTCATGCGGCTGTAGCCATTTTTATCTCTGGTTTTATGGTTGAAATTTCAGAGCGATCATAAATACGCTAATAAAACTCGACATTATAAAGGTTTCCTGCAATTTGTACGGCTTCACAGTAGAAATGAGCCCTTTTAATAGTGAGAAGCTGGTTTAGCTGTGCTCCTAGATTGGTACAGCAGATCTATTCCGGCTTGCGATTCGACATTATCGCCTTCTTCAGAGTCTTTTAGTGCAACTCGGGAACGTCCACTACCCTTAGATGCCCATATCCAGATGTAGATGTTCCAGACGTTGAGTGGACACGCTTTTATTGCGAATATCAGAAAATGTTCTCCTGAAGGAAAGTAGGCAAAAAAATCTGCTACAAAAAGCGGGGTAAATAGGGGCCACACGGAGGTGGATGCACGGAAGTGTGGACTGAACCAGAACTACCTTTTGTCCCGTTCATAATCGAGCTGCTAGAACGCAAGCCATCAACGTCTCCGTTTGTCCCCGTCACGTGCCAAAATGGCTCACTCAGTGTTCGCTGCACAGACTTTTGTTCTTGTTCAGAGCTTTCACAAAAAGTGTAGTATTCATGAACCAGGTGTTTTCCTGCGTTCCTGGGACTGTTTGCCTCACGACTGTCGTCCAACGGGTGTCAGTGAGTATACCTTTACCACGTCAAGTTGGAACCTCTTCTAAGCAGGCTCGGTGCTTTGAAATAAAACTGGACATCTTGCAAATGAAAACGAGATTCTTTTACCTTGGACTAGAGACTCTCCAAAAAGTTAAAAATAACTTTGTATAACTTTCTACTTTCTTATAACTTTCTATAACTTTGAAGTTTCAATTCACATGCCCAATTATTTGAACGTTATTATTATTTGAACGTTTATAAAACATTTTATCCAGGGGCGTTGTTTAAAGCTTGTTTTAGAGAGCTATAAGGCGGTCTGTTTTTAGTTTTTAAAGAAGAAATTCTGCAGCTGGACTTCATGGACCTTGTAGGGCATCACTCCGCGTTTCTTTCTGACTATTCGATGCACCGATGTAAGACTGACACATACATCACGGGCGATTTTTCTCAGGAGACCTTCGGATTTTGGTTTTTTCGCTTCTCGATGATATTCCGGATCTGCGACGTACTGACAGTGCGATTTCTTCCTTGTGCTGGACTATCATCTTCATGGCCAAGCTCCTTATATCAACGAATTTCTGTGGAGACAGTCGGCTGAGCAAGTTAGCGATGTCACATTGCTACTTTCCTTGACGATGGAGCTCCAAAATCGCAGTGCGATGGCTTGACATCTTGAGAAAACCGGAACCGGAACAAAACAGAACTTAAGAAATTACAACACGTACAGAAAGATAGGAAAGACAAAAATGGCGCTATTGCCGCCATGCTGCAGATAAACACATTTGCTTGGGAGAACGTCAAACCTTCATCACGTTATTCGGAGACCCTGTCTTAGATAAGACTCGAAGATCGAGAGAAACTGATCAGTATATAGGCTCCTTTTGCTTACTGGAAGTAGTGGACATCTACATCTGCAGTTGTCAACCGTGAGAAAAACTCTTCAAGTAGTGGCCACGGTTAAGGGTGTGGCCAGCACTTGAAAAACGAACGTGCACTAAGTCTTTCATACAGAGAGCAGATACATCTCAAAGGCGGGAAACTTGTGAGAAGAACACGATTTATTGCAATCTTACAGATGATTCTGATCTCCTCACCCTACCGTCGTCATCCATGTGCTGCGGTTTTGACGATGTAGATAAGTGCCTTCCATGAGTTCTCGTACTTCGTGCGGTAGTCCGGCGTGCTGTCGTTTCGAAAGTAGTCGTCGATACTCGTCAGTCTTTGATTCCACTCCTTTTGGTGCCGTTCCATTCGTTCCGGTACGAGAGCCTCTTGTGCGTAAAGAACCGACTCAACGGCGTAACGCAATGCTCGTAGTGTGGTGAGGGTATAGACATTCGCATAGGTCCGCTTCATCCCACGACAGAAGTCCCACGTAGAGCGAAGAACCTCTTCGAAATCCTTCTCCGTGACTGTCGCCTTCCTAGCTGTCGCTAAAATGGTCTCGTACAGCTTCTGATGTTTCTTTGAGTGCTCCAGCTCAGGAACTCTGTCCACAACCAGAATAAGAAGGCGTGCCGCATCTGTCAGGAAACGCTTCAGGGTTTTCTGCGAGGAGTCCTTAGGTCTGTAGCCTAGAAAATGAATTGAATTGGAGCACTAGTAGCGAGGATGCACAGCATTGGGAGGTGAGAGCGCACCAGCCAATCAGGCCACATCGAATGGGGTCCCATTCAGAGAAGGCGTGCACGGTCGATACTTTGAGTACCTGGCGTGGATATGGTAATTGCTGTGCTTAATTATGATTGGTGGGCGCGTTCCCACATCGAGATGCTGTGCATCTTCACGATATGTACCGAATTGAGTTCACTCAAGTCATCATAGTACTTACATGTTCGAGGCTGAGCCAAAACCACGGAGAGAAGGACGAAGGTCAGAATGCGTGACATCGTTGAAGCCGCCTGACGTGCGTGGAAGGACTACTGCCCGTTATCGATAACCTATCCTTTCGTACTCTTGACTCTTTGCTATCTGAAGAGGACGCTTTATGAAAAAAAAAACAGTTGTAAGAAAGGGATTAGAAGAGATCGCAAGTGACAGTCTGATACATCATTTATTCGTACGCCAGAATTCAGCCAGCCTATGTTGCATTTGGACTGACTAGTCGATCGATTTTTTTCAGTGAATCGATTTTATTTATTTGATTTAAAGTAGGCAAAAATTAAGAATATAAAGGATAAATGATAAAGGATGGCGTTATTCAATCCCTTCTAGGATGCGCCAGCGCATTCTACTTCTACGGGATGTCGTGGAGGCGACATGAATGCGTATTTGGCCATACAATGACTTGCGGTGGCCAGTTGATGAACAAGTCAGCGCTTTATCCTTCCCAGACAAGTCTGGTACCAATTCACCGACCCCGGAGGGATGGAAGGCTTGGTTGGCCTGCGCGGGAAATCCGAACCAGAAACCTGGTATCGGGTGCACGCGACAGTCGCGCCTCCTCCAACTGCGCTACACGCGCCCGTATAAGAATATAGCGCACTAAAATATCAGATCACGCCTTGCACTTAAAAAAGTTCGCCACAACTTTTATTTGATTGATAGTGTAAGTGCCACTTTCGAGGACCATCGAAGTAGAGATATGTGTGTTATAAACAGCTGTTTTGTTATGGTGTCAACAGGTGTCAAACTCCTACCAAACAGAAATTTTGCTTCCAATCGAATAAAAATCACAGCATGTTGAACGAGGGCACGGCGCAATCTCTTTTTGGCACTAAAAAATGCCTGTATTTTTACTTTTTAAAACGAGCTTCAAATATTATTTACTTTCACAAAAAAGAAATTCTATACAATTTCAAACAGTATGTTCACTTATTGGGTAGGTGGAGTAAAACATCAAAGAAAATCATACTAAAATATTTTCCTTAATCAGAACTTTCACTGTGTGCATATATTTAACAACTTTCATACTTCAAAGGTCTCTCGCCAGGACTTGAATCCATATGTGGAGTGAGGTGCGCATCCAAGGCAAATAAGGTAGTAAAAATAGAAAGTTGAACTCGAAGGAGCGCACTGGATCCTCCTTCGCATGTAACAGGCGGGGAAGCTTCTGCGGTTTTTCATTTTCTTGCGAGGACACCTTTTGGATCTATCCAATCGCTGGAAATGGTAAACAAACTTCGGCAATGTGGCATCTCTCCGCTAGGAAATTTCGAAAAAAAAGGTTTCTTCTAGGTCAGTCAGTTCACGGTGTAGACTTTGTAAACTAGTCTGTTTCAGATTTGCCGCCGTTGTCCAAGTGTCAGAGAGACTGCCCCTCCCTCCCAGTAGGATAGATCAAACTTTGTTTTAGGTCGGCAGCAGAGTCTTGCGGGTGCCGCGGACCCGCCATGACAACGGCGGGTGGTGCGGCGCCGCGAGGATTACTGTACGCAATACTGCGTACTTTTGCAGGAGCGAAAAAATGCAAAATGAGTTTCAGCGGCATTGGTTTTCTCCAGCTTGTTTTAACGTTTCGTAGGAATTTCTTCTGACTCATCTGAAAAGCGAGCTTCCGTGGAGTGCTTTTTAATGCTTAGGCTGAACGATTCGGTTTCTAAATTGTCTGGGATTCTCGAGTTTATCTTTTATTTCCTTAAGGGGGCTTCAGCTACATCTTCTGGGGCCGGATTCATCAAGCAATAGGTGTAGGTAGAGATACCGCAAGGGAGTCGTACCCACTACCAGCAGTGGGTACTGGGTACGATTCGTATTCATGAAAGGAATCAAGGGTGAGGCACAACTAGGCCTCTCGCGAGAACAGCTCATCTCACTGGAGCGCCATTTTGTCAATGGGGCGCGAGCGAGTCGCGGATATACGGTTGTACCCACTACGATCTGTGGGTTTTCTCTACCCTCTGATATACCCACGATTTGGCGGGTAAGATCTGTCATGAATCGTGGGTATCTCCACCCGCTATACCCAGCATAACCGTGGGTGTGCGCGTTGATGAATCCGGGCCCTGGTCTGTGTTCCATCCGCTCCAGCAGTTAGGTGCCCTCACTCGCCACAAATTCGCACACCGCTATTCATTGTATCAGTACTATTATATTTCCCGATCGACCTCAGAAAAGGGCTTACTTAACATACGAAAAGGCAGAATTGTAGTTTCTTCTCGGAAAAGCGAAGCTCTGCTTCATTGATGATTCATGTCTGGAAGCCCTATAACAGACCTAAATTCCTAATACAGCTTAACAAAGGAATCACTCGAATATGGTAGTGCTAAGCGACATCAATCCACTAATCGATACTGAACGAATTTGTCGTTGTATCCTTCCACTGTATTTTCTAGTATTAGCTTTGTGTTGTGCTGCTTTCTGTTAAGCTTTAAATTTTCTTTATTATCGGTTCTTGCCGCAGTTCACGGCGGCTCTCACCCGCAGCTCCTGGCGCTGTGGGTGAGAGCCGCCGTGAACTGCGGCAGGCGACAACTCGTCCGCGCCGCGACTCCCACCACAGTGGAAGCGTGGGTTCCCACTGCGGCGAGAGCGATATGGACGAGTTCTCGGGGTGCTGCCGCCCCTAGAGGCCCTTACAGGAGCGTTGTGCTGGGGGCTGCTTGTACAGTTGATCGAGAGTTGTGTTGCCCCGTTCGCTCTTGTCGTATACCTCAAACTTGGGTAATTAAACATTTACAATACTAAAAATAATCCGAAATTTATATATACGATATAAATACGCCATATAAGCAAAATGCTAAAGCTAAAATAGACCTAAATCCTACTTGCTAGTGACGGTGTCCGTGAAGTGATGAAGAAAGCCTGTGACCGTGCTGAGAGCGGATAAGCGATGATGAGACTGTGAGTGTTGTGACAGTCGCTTTTATGGTGCACTTCATCTAATAAGACATTCCAGCGCTCTCAGAAACCTATATCTCAAACCATACAGAACTTCGTGAACATCCACATTTCCTCTGTACAACTCATAGAACCTTCAGATTACAAAAAAGTATAAGCCTGCTTTCGCCGTTGACATCGCGGGCTGCGCTAAGAAGTGAATGCCTTATTATCACGCCGCTTGAATAGTTGTTGTTGTTGGTTTTCAACCTATTTCCTCGAGAAACCTACTGCATAGAGAGCAGATCAGTTGAGAAAACAATTGTGGACAAATAAACACTATGGGGAGCCGGGCTTAGTATACTACGTTCTTTAAAAACTAAAGTTCTTTACTATTGCTGTTTTATGCTATTCTATGATACTCTGGTATTTTATCGCAGTGGACTAAGCCAATGAACAGGTAGCGCAACATTAAGGAAAAGTGCTGAAGAAGCTGTTGCTGGCGGCGTATGTTGATGAAGACGGCTCGAAGAAGCTTGAATGTAAGGAAAACCGCAGCTTTATGTACAGTGCCGATGCATTTGCATTGCAGGACAGAGCACTCTACAGGAATTACGAATAAATCTTTCACGAGTCGAGGGAAAAAGCAAATGGTCGAAGAATATATACAGCGAGAACGTGAAAACGTGCAAGAATCCTGGTTTGCACCAGAGGAATGGGCATCTTGTTGGCTGCCATGTTCGGTCTGCTACGAAAACAACAACACCACATATCCGGTTGTTCGATAATTAACATCGCTCTATAAGATTTTCAAGGTGAATTTACGTATATTAACAACAAGCATTAATCAATGATATATTGACCATTTTGTTGGATGATCCTTTGCAATCTTTCGGTGAGTTGAAACGTGAAGAATTGCTGCAGCTCATTTCTAACAGCTTGATTGGAAGCAAAGTTCTAACTTTCAAATTGTATGGAAGGGAGCGAAACACATGGTAGTCCGATAGTGCTAAGTCAAGGCTATAGGGATGATGTAGCATCAGTTCCCAGTTGAGCTCTGTTGATTTTTGAGGGGTTATCAAAGAGGTGGAGGGGTCAGGCGTTATCATGATGGAATATATCGCCTTAGCGATTGGCTAGTTCAGGGCGTTTTTTCTTGACTTCTTTATCCAATTTCGATAGTTCACGACTATCCGATCGAACATCTTCGGATAATTGAATGATTCGGATAAAGGGCGATTTTGCGGACCCCTGATTTTTGGATGATTCGGATAACGGCAATCTTGAGGTCCCCAAATTTTGGATGATTCGGATAATGGCAACTACGCGAACCCCGGATTTCGGATATCCAAAACGGTTGTCCGACTCATTAGCGCAGGATGCAATTTGTCAGAATAGCCACACCTTAAAGAGGAACCCATTCTTTAACAACGACAACAACATGTGCATGTATACAGAGACTCACTTCTCGTCAAGGAAGGAAACATCAAAAAGCTGAATCATTCCAAGATAAATTATCCTGCTGTATATAAAGGAGTATTGTGTGTGTCTTCCGTCCATTTGTCACAACTGGAGTGTGGCACTTCGTCTTAGCAATACTCAACGATTGATGGCGACCCGAGGCTGGGATTCGTTTTTGCGGTATCGATCGCCGTCAATCGATATTGATCAGATTATCCATTTTGTGAATCTCGTTCATTTTTTCTGTTTCTTTTTAACTTACCGCAATCAAGGCAGTTAAGGTGTTCTTCCTGTGTAAACCATGACATAGGTTGCAGCGAAAATTGATGCAGAGAAGTTATTACTGCGGCGAAGCCGTTGAGAGGCCTTCAGTGCGGCCGAGAGGCCGCTCTGACGCTGGTTCTAACCATAAGTTTCGGGTTTTCCAAACTGTCATTATCAAATGGCGCAAATTGGATCGGGTGGGGATCACCATGTATTAAGTGGTTTTTCTCCTTCACAGGAAGGCTCGTGAATGTCGAATTACATCAGACATGGTCAAACACAGTTCACCAAATGCGTCCAAAGCGTTTACCTTTATCTTTATCTTTGGAGGCGCAGGTCATGCTCACGCGAGTAAGAGCAACATCAAGAAGCGAGCAAGACACTAGAAGACTCAAGAACATAGTACCTCAAATACTAGTAAACTTCAAAAAAAGTAAACATAGTATGAGAAGCTCTAGAAAAAAAGGTCCAACGGAAATACAACATAGTAATCGTGGAAACATGTAAATTGAACTGCTATAAGATACGATTTCATCGGGAAACCCCTAAGTGTGTACGCGACGAAATCAGTTTTTTAAAGGCAGAAGGCGGTAGAGAGAGAATGATCTCATTAAGCAGCTTGTTGAATAACGGAAACACTCTTATGGGAAAACTTTTTTGACGAACGTGTGACCTAGTAGCTGGAATCTTTTGCTTAGCATTTGCTTCTCAAGCTCTAGAAGCATTTCTGGCTCTCCTGCTCTGTAGACTAGGGTGCCCAAGTTGTTTCCGTCTTTCATCTCCATTGGGAACGTACTGGTAACCAAGACCTGTGCAGCGCATAAGAACCTTGCGAGTGGATTCATTCTGAACACTTTCAATGAGGTCTGTGAATTGTTTTTTATAAGGAGAGAAAACATTGGTACACAATGGTACCTCTCTCCAAAATTGAGCGTACATAGATTTTGTAGGCTGTGACCAAAGTCTGAGTTTCTTTGTTTGGAGCGCTTTGAATAAGTTATACACCCTATGATTTGCCTTTGAAACCAAAGCTTTGCAATGGTTATCAAAGCAGATTGTCATTAATCAAGATTCCTAGATCCTTCACATCCGTGGTCCAATTGAGGAAAAACTATTTACCTTATAAATGGGTCGGTACCCTGACAATTATCTACACGTAATGCCACTGTTTTCTCAGCTGAAAGAGGCATTTCCATTCTATTGGACCATTCCAAAACAGGACCTATAGCGCTTTGAAGCGCTTCACCATCATCTGATGTCCAAATAACCTTGTATATCCTAATGTCGTATTGAACGTGTTGTGTTGAATTACATTTTTAATTTCGTGCAACACAAAGCTTGGTATACAGGTAGCTCTATATAGCTCGACATTATGATCTCCGCCACCCCCGGGACCCAATTTGCGCCGAATGCTACAATGTAAAATAGCAAATAGCAAAGTGCCGATCAGAGTACGTGCTTATTCCCTTCTCTCCCTCAGTTTCCGTCCGTCCTGTCCTCCCAGCAGCGCTACATGATATTTGAAGGAAAAGATGCCAAGGTCAACGTAACGTTTAGCAGCATGCTAAATGTATTCAACGTACGACACTATTTCACAGTGGCGCGCAAACGTATGACTCAGCGGTGTGCCCGCCCGTGAAGTTCGTTTTGAATTTGCTTTTCGCCAAGGTGCGTGATTTCAAAATGGGGCGAAAAAATTGAGCGGGTTGTCGGATTTTTTTCGAATCATCGCATTTCTGCAGGGTCCGGATAACTGGATGGTTCGTATAGTGAAATTTTCGCAGACCCGGATTTTTGGATAATTTGGATATGGGCGATTTTACTGACCCACTTGAATTTTAGAATGAGTCGGATAAGGGCAATTTCGCAGGGCCGGATAATTGGATGACTCCGGTAGGGATATCCGAATCGGATATCTGAAAATAATTCACTCGGATCCAATGTATACAGTAGACATTCGGATCAACATTTTTAATTCTTGGAAGCAGCTCAAAGTGGACTACACTCTTCTACCACACAGAAAGCACAATTTTCTTCTGGTGAATGTTGGCTTTGGATGCCGATAGTATGAGTGTTTTTTGCTTAAAATTAGTCCACGATAATTTTGGAACTCCATTGTCGTAAACAATCCATTTTTAATCACCCGTTATGATTCATTCTTGAAATGGGTCGTTTTGGCTACGATTCAGCTACGAATCTCATATGTTGACGCCTGTGCTGAGGCGGATTTCCTTTAATTCGAGGCGAACCCAAACATCCAGGGGCCGGATTCATGAACGACTTACCTGCGGGTAAGTGCAAGATTTACCCCACTCCTCACTTACGCGCGATTCATCAACGCGCGGCCGGGAAAACTCGAGGTAAGTGTCGAGGTAAATGTTACCTCGTTAGCGCGTAGGGAAACATTTACTTTCAAGGTGAGGGTTTTGCTCCGCTACCAATTTCTGACCCAATGCATCCCTTCGCTGGCTCGTTGCCAGCTCAGAGCTGGTAACGTGCCAGCGGAGGGATGCATTGGGTCAGAAATTGGCAGTGAAGCAAAACCCTTGCTTTGGCCGTCATGAATCAGAAACATGGGTAAGTTCAGGGAAAGTGGCGGGTAAGTGGCTGTCGAGGTAAAGGGGGTAGGATTTACCTCCGGAATTTACCTCCTTCATGAATCCGGCCCCAGTTCGCTTACTTAGCCAAGCTGTTGTAAGTGCAAGTAAACAGTTGAATTCGTTATGTCAAGCATCTCTGCCATTCCCGGGTTGTCGCACGCCCGCTGGTTCGATCAACGGCTTTACTTTGTACGACGTACGACCAATATGTGCTGCATCTAGCTCATTGAAATTTCCCGATCGAAAGCGAGCAAACATAAGCGAGCGACACTGGCGTCCAGTAAAAGGCAGTCCTTTCCACAAACTTCACGTAATTTCTTCCAAGATAGCACCGCATTTTTGCCCTTTCAGAAGTAATACACTAAAATATGCCGATCTCTTTCAATGTCCATTTTCAAATTCATAAATAAAAAAACTTAAATTAATTTTTGCCAAATTGTTTTTACCAATGACGCTCAGTTTTTGAAAGAAGATAGTCTAAAGTCTAACCTTTAAAATAGGTCATAATAATGCAAGCCACGAAGTCACTACTCCATAAAAGATACAGTTCACGCCACCTATGAGAAAAAACGACATTAATTATCGAACAAGCAAATGGCGTATTAACTCTGCATAGAACGTGCACATACGGACAAAGGATTTCCTCCTATTTCCACCCAAACAAGATGGTGAAGGATTGCGCGGATCTATCCTAGTCGGGAGGGGCAACCGCAAAGTGTCAGTTGCGTTCGTCATCCCATACTACGCAACCACAACCACATCCCTTGAATTTAAATAAAAAGCCTTTGCGCCAACGGTTGAGGCTATGGAGATTGTCGAAGAAACTCGAGTGAGGTATTGGAAACGCAGATCACTATATGCTTCCCTCCGATTAGGATAGATTCGATTCCACTTTTGTTTCTAAGTGAAACACACTATGACGAAATTGCTCAACCTCAAGCCTCAAATCTGAACACATGCCAACACTTAGGCCCTGCTGACATTAGACAGTCCACGGCGGCAGAATACCAGGAACATGGTTTCGAATTGAATAAGATATCCCAATACGAGTAATGGACACAATTACACAATTACAGGATTTGGGACATGGAAATAATGTCCTCCTTGTGTGCAACGCAGACGATGGTGCAAAATAAACGTGGCTCGGAGTGATAACTTCATACTGGTAATTGTGTACTTCACTAGATAACGTTTTCAGAACCTTCTACCACATTTTGTTACAGATTTGTCCTAGTACTGAGAATGGCATCGCCAAGAGATTCAGCTTGGATCGTCTGTTCGTGTCTTCTCTGTAACATTGACACTTTGTCACTAGGATGATTCTCGTTCTCAAACGAGTATTGAGGGATCCGAACTTCTTCGACGTTACCACCTCGACATTCACCAGCGGTCATCAACGTGTTCTTCATTAACTTCCAAACAAGGTGTACACCGTCCTTCATGCCTCTCTTGCGAGGGTGCCATCTGGACTACTTTGGCACGCGCCAGAAACGTATTGTAACGTTACTACCGCCAATTGCAGCAACTCGACAAATTGCGGTTAACATAGATAACATTGACATCTACATCCTTGCCAATTCGTATGATAATTTACTGTGCTTTAACGCTTTACTAGGCCATATTACCGCCTACGGAATCCACACGTTCCAGCCAGAAAGATTGGAAGCTAACAGCGTTATCGCGCTCCGAATACGCCCGCGCGTGCAATTTAGCACAACACCGATCGATTTTCTCCGCGCTCTTACTCGCTCAGATTACAGTTCTTGTTGCTCGCAGTAACATCCTGCAATTCACTACGAACGGCTCTATCGAATGGTATCAAACTTGGCCCGGTTCAAAAATATCGTTTTTCGATGACGTCATTGTCCTTCTGTCGCGGCCTTGGGCCGCCTCACCTTTGATGCGAAATTGTCAAAAAATCGATGTTTTCGGAATTGATTGGGAGTGACACCGTTCAATAGAGCTTTCCGAGCTGAACAGAACGGCACCATTAGAACTGTGGAAAACTCAAATGAGGGCGAGTAAGGGCGGAAGGAACTTCACCGCTGTCCTCCGCCGCTCTAAAATGGCTGCCGGGAGCGAGGCGGGCTAGAAAGCTGGAGAGCTCTGGGCACTTCGTCGCAAAGCACTTTAACTGGTTTGCTCGATTACGCATTCCTAGACCGTTAGCTCGTCACGTCTTACCACAGTGGTCGTCTGAATTTGGAAAAAATCGTGTCACACAAGGCTAACCTGCATTTTCGCACCGCAATAATTTCGCCCGTTCAGAAGCTACCACGGTGTACTTCTGGGGACTACAAAACCATTCTACTGCACACAAAATTCATTAGCAGCAGCCGGAACGATTCGATCTCCACAAAGTTATTGCGCTCCGAACACGCCCGCGCATGCAAATTGCGAGCTGTCGCGCCCACTCCATTGATAGGTCCGATTGTGTATGCATTGTTCACGGCGCACTCCAAATGTAAGCTAGACGGTCTTGGAGCAATTTCTGATTAGGACGGCTGGAAATTTCCGATAAAACTCCCTAAACGTTCGCCCTACAGGTTGTCCCGCCGCGCCTACTCGATTGATTCTGTCGGGCCTATATGCATTGTTCAACTCTACTGAGATTTATATACCAAACGATAGAGCTTGAGCTGCTGAGTTCAAATTTATGTTTAAATTTACAAGTATTTGATTTCTAAAGAAGTTATTCAAAAAGGCCGCTTTGGAACGCTCCAAAGCGGCCTATGTTGGCCGGCGCGGCTTTTTCGGCCAATTACCAAAAGACATGTCCGATACTGTACTGTACTGACCAGGTGAATCCAAAAAATGAGAGTTTCTAAAGTTAAATTAAGAGAAAGTGGAGATTTTCGCAACTCCGCCTATCGCAGTCGATGAGTTGCAAAAGAGGTTATCCAATCCTTATCGAATTCCGAACCGTCACTTCAATTCAGGCTATCTTCTCTCCGTAGGAGGGGTTCGGATCTATCCTAATGGATAGGGGCAGTCCACTCCCGGACACTTTGACAACTGCCGCAAAACTGGAAGCAAAATAATTTCCAAAAACGACGGCGGGAACTGGTCCAGGAGAGAACCTTTCTTGGCAGATGACTCCTAGGGAGAGCCTCATTGCTGATATTTATCTCGCTTTTTAGCGATGCCCCCTCCAAGTAGGATAGAGCTCAAGTGGCATTCAACAATGAGTGAGTAACTGCGCTCATTTGTTGTACAAAATCACTGTGTGTCAACATATGGCAAGGGATTAAGCCGGGTCTCACCTATGCTATGGTGATCAATAGAAAAGTTCAAATCCTCTGTTTACACCATTAGGTGGCGTCGACGGGTGACTGAATGTTGCCAAACAACATCCGACAGCGGTGAGTTTGCTTTTGTTTCATAGAGTAAAACTATATGTAATTAAACGGCGCAGTTGGATGAGGCTCCGACTTTAGCATGAACCCAATTCCAGCTTCCTGGTTCGGCTTTCCTGCCCAGTCCAATCAAACCTACCATCCTTCCAGCGTCGGTGATTTAGTACCATCGTCTGGGAAGGATAAAACAACTCAACAATGAGTGAGTAACTGCGCTCATTTGTTGTACAAAATCACTGTGTGTCAACATATGGCAAGGGATTAACCGGGTCTCCACCTATGCTGACCCTGACCTGTCCAAGTGATTGTATAGGCGAAATACACATGTAGATTGCCTCCACAATTTCCCGTAAAAATCCTATATGAGGCGCATTCTATATAGTACATGTCACGGTGACACTATCCTTTTTCTCCTATATAAAAGCCATCATCCAGCAAGCCTACACCAAAGCAAAATCAGAAGTTAGAGCTCACTTTTTTACTGTCAGGGTTGGGTTCTCACACTTGGCATTCAAAGTAATTTACACCCAGCTCCGAAAAATTTTGAACTTTTCGGACGAGTTGCTATGAAGGCTCTGTTGAAGCTCTAATTGTATGTTTATTGTTTATGTTGCTTTGAAGTGTTATTTGTTGCAGGATAATGCAGGTTCCATGGGTTGTCAAACGACTGTCTTAAATAGTCGTCATAAATAAATAAATAAATAAATAAATAAAATAAACAGAGGGCTAGTACTCATATCTTCGCCAAGTCCTTACAAACTATTGACGGCATGCGGTTGTGCTTAGAAATTCAAACCAGTCGACGTGCAGGCGAAACGTATTCGAAGTGCCTCCAATTACCAATGCGTGGCGCATCTCAGGGAGGTATTGATTGGTGACGACGTCTCGCCTCTGTTATTTTCTAATTTTTTGTTGTTGTAAATTGTTCCAAGCTTGACTATGGCTCACTTTTATCGTTAATTATGAGCTTCCGAAAAGTCTCACAGGACCTCTATGCGGCTGAAGCGCTCCCGAACTGCTTCAGGAGCTCTCACTCCGGGGCCATAGGTATTTGCAGAGGTGCAAATGCTAAGATATTCAGTTTCTGTTTGGTTCCGGTTTGTTGGAGAAATCAAAAACGCCGCAGACTTTTTAGGGATTTTATGATCCGGGTTGACCGCTCCCTTATCCAGTTGGTCTATTCGGAATAGGAGTTCACCTAATTCATTCTCTGTGGTGCTTAGGTGCTGCATTAATCTTTACAAATATTTGTGTAAATATGTCCTTTGAGGGCGTATAGCTCTGCCGTCGGAAAAGGCAGCAATTGTGACCTATAGCGCGTCGAGGTTCAGGTCCGGTTCCCACCCAGGTCAACTAAGCCCTCTACCCTTCCGTGGGCAGAGGGGCGTTCTTTACACATCCTCAGAAGTAGGTGGAGCAAAGGGTTGGCCAAGCGGCAATCACGTGCGATACTAGCGCTGATTCAGCGTTAGGGCAGTATTTGTTTAATTCACGAGGAGGCATCGGAAGCAGAAAACGGATAGCCAGGAAAGACTACTAGATGCCCATCCAATCACAAATCAGCTCAAAATATTGGGCTAATATTTATTTATTTATTTATTTATTGATAATACTAAATATTTATTTGTAAAACTATATAATACTATGTACTATTAATACAGTTTTCAACGAAATTTTACACGATTCAGCGGAAGCGCACTCCCCCGGTACGAAAGAACGTACAGTGTCACAGTCCCATACGATCCTTCACATCGGGCTCGTAGACTGTTGCCGTTCTTTTTTGTTAGCTCTTCCTTTCTGCTTTCCGTAAGTCACTCCCCCGATTAGTTGTTACGTCACACCATTCAGTTTCTGAGTGCTAGTAGAGTAGGATAGGTGGGTATGTACGGGGACATCCATTGTCATCTTCACTACATACTTCTTCGATGCTGTTAGAAGCTGCCCAAGTGCTTCTTTCTGCTCGCACCGATACTAGGTCGTTAGGCATGTCGATTTCGCGATCTACACAGCACAAGTAGTTAAAGTATTCAGAGGTGGTTCTTCTCTTTCTGGATGACTATCACGCCTTGATTCTTAGCATACTCTTTTTGAGCTTGATAAAACCACCTAATAATAAAGGATAAAGGACAGCGTTATTCAATCCCCTTTGGGATGCGCCACGCATTCTACTTCCACGGGATGTCGTGGAGGCGATTTGGTTGCGTATTTGGCCATGGAATGAATTGCTACGGCCAGCCGATGAACAAGCCAGCACTTTATCCTTCCCAGACACGTCTGGTACCAATTCACCGACCCTGGAGGGAAGGAAGGCCAGGTTGGTCTGGGCGGGAAATCCGAGCCAGGAATCTGGTATCGGGTACACGCGATAGCCGGCATCTCTTCCGACTGCGCTACACGCTCCCGATAAAACCACGTTTACATCCAAAATAACAGTAAGGTACTCGTACGATTGAACATTAACAAATTATTCGATACGATATCAAACAGCGTAGCGTCATGGCGTAAAACATTCCCGCTCGGTTAGCAGGAGATGGTTCAAGCCCCGCGTGGTGCTAGAGTTTTGATCGCTGCAAAACATTGTTATAACCAAAAACCAAATTCCAAGAGCAAAAAGCAATGTAGGATCCTCATTTTTCACTAGTCGTGCAAGGGTTGAATTTCTGAAGATTCCAAAGAAATAATAATAATAACAATAATAATAACACTTCATAATATTAGGTTGGAAAAAAAGTCTTTCATTTTTTCAAAGATTTATTTCTTCACAACTTCAAAATCAAATCAATTGAGATAAACTCCATTTTGTTCTACTACACTTCTCGAAAGGCTGGGTAATTTTCCAATTCCTCTCGTTTAAAAGACAGCAGTTCTGAAGTCGAATTATTGCTGAATCTAAATTTTGAATTCTTCATTCGTTTCAAAATATTTCTCTCCAATTTCTTGCTTGAGAGCACGAAAGAGACGGTAGCCGGTAGGGGCGAGGTAAGGGCTATACAGTGGATGTGGTATTACCTTCCAGCCCAGCTCCTTTATTGTTTCTCTTGTCAGTCTTGCAACATGTCGCTCTGCATTGTCGGGCAGGATCATCACCTTCTACCTCTCCGGCCTATTTTCTTGGAGAGTTGCGACGACTTTGTGGAGTTGACCACAGTATGTGGGGCAGCAGTAAGTGTCTCTCCACTTCTGATAGTTTCCCAGCAAAGAATCACTCCTCTGACATCCCACCAAACACTCAAGAGAATCTTCCTTTCGTGAACATTGGCTTGAGATCAGGCCAAGGGTTCTATTCTCTTTGTACCCAATGCCTTTTTCTTCGGAAGTTGGCATACAGAACCCAGGACTCATCGCCTGTCACAATCCGCGGCAGAAACGATGTTATTTCGTATCTGGACAGAAGAGAAGCCGCGATGGAGAGCCGTTGGCGTTTCTGAGTGTCTGACAGGCATGTGGAACCCAAGCTCCAAATTTCCGTGCAAAGCCGAGGTTCTTCAGATGGATTCCCACTATCCTATGAGACAGTTCGAGCTTCTCTGCCAGTTGACGTGTCCACTGCCCACTATCGGTACAAAGAAGATGGAGTACTTCAGTGTCGTCCAATTCAGTTGGCCCCCGACCTTGCCGTGCCTTCGAGTGAATAATCTCCCTTTAAAAACTTTCCGAACCATTCATAACAGGAGCGATGAGTAGTATATCCCTAGCCATATATGTCGTTAATTTGGTCGGCTGCCTGACGTGCTGTAGATCCTTTAATGAATTCATGAAGAATGCCGTGCCCAAACTGGCCATGAGGTAGATCTGGCATTGAGTCCGGAGGATTGGATAGAAAACGAAGTACAAGAAGGGTCTTGACCTGTGTCCGCGTGCGAACGGTAGACAAGTGTGATAGGATTACGAAATCAGCAATCAATATTGGCTAGTGCGTTTACGAGGAGAACGGTAAAAAACTTTTCGAAGTGTGAAGAAACTTTTTTTCCAACCTAATATTACCCAGTAATACACTTAAGAATAAAAATAGCACCTAGTAATATTACCTAACAAGCAATCCAAGGTAATTCAAACAACTAGCTGACAGTTATCTCCAAGAAACCTTATAGTTTCCTGTTATTTTTGAGATTTTGCTTCGTTGTGTAAACTAGAATCACTTACTTATCCTGCCGCTGTTGCGTGTTGAGTTTTATTTGGTTCAACTGTTATTATTTAATTGTAATCGTGGTGACTGTCCAGTACTAAATAAATGAATAAATAACAGCTTGCAATAAATTGTTATTATAACACTATTATTAGTTGAATTCGTCTAATTTTTATTTTAATTTGAATAAGTTTTGTTAATTAATTAATTGGACAAGGGCTATTTTTGGCCGTTATCAATCTGTAAACTTCGTAGGAATTAGCACCGAATTCGTCTGGAGAGGAAAAAGCGTTGAGTTTTTCATGGGCTGGACACCGCAAGGTCTGGATGACCAAGTACGCATTCAAAACGTCTCCACGACATCCCGACAAAAGCAGAATGCATCCCAGAAGGAATTCAGTAACGCCTTTTATCCTACATTTTTACCTACGTGTACTGCCATATTATCATAATCCTTCTGAAGCTGAAGAGCACCATGTTCCGCTGGTTACAATCGTTTGCCCCGTGCGTTCATTCGTTGCCTTCCTTCCTGAATTAATGAAACGAAGCGAAATGAAATATAGTCGGCATGTCCTGCCAGAAAGACATGTGCACTAGTCCGTAGGAGCTGGTGTTCCGGAACAATGACACCTTCGTGGGGAAAGCGCCGTATAGCTCATGTGCACTTACATCCCCTAAAAGGACCGAAACGATGAACGATGAGGTTTGGTGGGTAGCAGTGACATCAACACACTTCTGTACTTACCTATATTGATGTGTACTACGGCCTACGTCATCAAGGTTTTTGTCGTAAAAGGTGCAGATCTTCTAGAGTGTACCGAATTCACAAAGGCCTGCTATATCCTCCGTCTACGACCTTACCACAACGATTATCAACAAGACCTATATGTATGGCATTTTGGGGCGGGCATCTAACAAGGCGTACAGAAGTGACGTCGTGATCTTGCTGCGGGCCACTGGGTGGTCCAAAATCGCAAAAAACCGTATCGCTCCAGTGCGCGCTGACAAGGCAAAACTGTCACCGGGAATGGCTTTGTCGTTGTCACAAACTGACCTACAAAAGGTTTGGGGCATCAGCGACCATTGCAATATTATGATTTCCTAAAAGAAGGTAGAAGGTGCATTCAAGTCAGAGGTGCACACAAAATTCTGTGCGTTAAATTTTTTTAACGAAATTTTTTAACGGAAATTTTTCGTTAAATTTCCGGTAAATCGTTAAATTTCGTTAAAAAGTACAATTAGCTGCCAACCATTCTTTTAAGTGAAAAAAATCAAAGAAAACCTTATACGTTTTAGCTTCAAGAGGTCAATAGCTGAAGTTCAAGGGAAAGAGTGTAGCTTTGCAATGTAAAATAACAGTTCATCATCATCAAGCACAGAAAAATAAATAAGCCTTCAGTAACAAATTATCTACAGGGTGTGGAATATGAGAGGTATGAAATTACCATGCAAGATGCTTACCGACAAGGCATCTTAAAATGTGCGATCAGGCAAAACCCGGAGTTTCCCTTTCTTGGTTTTTTTGCGAAACGGTTTCGAGTGACTGTTCTACGAGCATATACAATCTCGATGCATCACCCCATTAGTAATAAAAATGATTTAATAAAGATACAATTAAAAGCCTATCAGTGGAATGCGAACACGTTGTCGAACGCACGATTTTCGAGTGCCCGGTAAGTGGGACCAATCCATTTTTTGCAAAGTCGAGACCGTGACACGACATCGTGTCACACGGTCCTACACTGCCGAAAAGGTGTGCTACGTCGTCAACGCGTTAACGTTCAGAAAAAGTAGCTTTCCTAATTTTTGTTATTAGCGTTTTCTTAAATCGTTTAAACTAGCGAGCGAATATTCTTTCCATCAGGGCTGTTCCAGGCGGGCAAAATTATTGTGTGATAAGCAGGTGAGGATAGGCATATCTTACAAGGAGGTTAGACCAGTATCTTTGCGGATTCGTTGGCGTGCTTGTGGGCTCGGTGAAGAAACTTCTGCGTCCAAAATGCATCAAAGGTTAGAAGGATAACATCAAAGGTTAGAAGGATAGGATAGGATAAGGTTAGAAGGCGGCATTACTCAATCACTATCCCCGCCACGCATTCTACTTCTACGGGATGTCGTGGAGGCGATTTGAATACGTGTTTGGTCACACAATGACTTGCGTTGGCCAGCCGATGAACAAGAGACAAGTCTGGTGCCAATTCACCCCGGAGGGATGGAAAGCTTGGTTGGCCTGGGCGGGAAATCCGAACTAGGAGCCTGGTATCGGGGCACGCGACAGCCGGCATCTCCTCCAACTGCGCTTCACGCGCCCGCGAAATGTATTAAATTTTTTAAATTTAAAACATTCATGAGAACATGAAAATATTCTTGCTGATTTCAATAGCTCTTTTAGGAAGAGTCCTAATAGAGAGGACGAGACCTGTAGCATCAGTGAAGACTAAGGGCAAATGTGATAAACGCACTGAGAAAAACGTCCGTTAAAAATTCCGTTAAGATTCTAAAAATTTCCGTTAAGTCGTTAAGCCAGATTTTAACGAAAAATGCCGTTAATTCGTTAAATCCGTTAAATCGTTAACCGTTAAATGTACACCCCTGATTCAAGTGATTCATTGCCAATGGTTTCTCCAGCAATTGGATTGCCGAGTGGATTGCGATGTGGGTTTGCGGGAGAGGAGTCGAGGGTTCCGGAGGTGGGGTTTCTGCACTGCTACGTGGAACTTTTGCGTTTTTGTCAATACAAAGTGCATTTTGGCTTCGGTATTGTACATATTCGGTTCACAGTCCCGCTTTCAACCTGTTGTCAGATGTGGAATCATCGCGCGCCTCACCATTTTCGGATTTCTATATAGACTTATTTCTATTCTTTCGCAACTTTCACTAATTGAACCAAATGTTCACATTTAAAACCATGTTTCTGTGTACTTTTTGTCGTCTTGCTGTGTATTTTGTACTGACCACTCTCCCTCGCACTTGCGGGGGGGGGGGGGCAGGCATCGTAGATTGGAGCTCCCTCGACTGCCAAAAAGCATTCTTCGTGTGATGCTGGTCGCCAATCTGGCAACATTTCTTCGGTATAACGATGAGCAAGATTACGGTAGATTACGGTGGGTATCTGTGAGTAAAGGGGCCTACATATGTAGAGTAACCGGTACCACTGTACTTTTTATCTGTTTTTTGAAATACGCTGTATAAGACGGAACTGAGATAAAACTCCAGTACAATCAGCAATAAAACTCACAAAAAAGTGGTGCCTAAATATCTACGCGCAGAGAATTCGTTTTGCTGCGATGTGTTCGAAGAAATACATGCATTCCGGGTGGGAGGTAGTCTTACTAAGTAGTAGGTAGGATGCTCCTCCTCTAACTGTGAAGAATTTAGCTCGTACTGTGGCCTTCGGCTTAGAAAAGAGCAATTTATATTGACCTTCTTCTGTTATTGAGGAACGCAGAGTATGATACTGTGAAAAGTTGGATGCGGACTGCTTCTAATAAAGTTTGCGAACCATACAGGGTGCGTAAAAAGTATTGACGCAGTAAATGGCGGTTGAGGAAATAGTAATGCGCAGCAAATTTCGAAATATTCATTTGAGAAATATGGAAAATGATCTTACAAATACGATAGAATAACTCGAGTCGACATTGGCTTCTTTACTGTGAATACAGGAGCGAAAACGGCGGAAAAATTCATGAGCACGCGCCGCAAGTATTCGCTTGCATTTTGTTCCGTGCTTCGAACAGGGTAGCCTTCTGCGACTGGTCACTTCTGCTGAAAGTAGCACAGACCTCATTCTTCAAAATCGCCTAGAAAGAGTAATCCAGCGGATTCATGTTCAAGCTGTGCTCTTCTGAGAAGCTGTCCACACCTGTTTGCGCGTTACCTGTTTGCCGTTATGGGACAGAGGTTGACAATTTTTGATTTGAACGTTATCGTGCTTGAACATCTTGTAATCATCATCTGTTATGACAGAGCGGCGGCTGACGTTTGGGTTGTTGACCTCTTTTCTCATCCACCATTTCAAACACAGCTTAATTCTTTTGTTAATGAAGTATTCATTTCCTTTGGTAACAGCCAGGAAAGGCTCAGCGTAACCACGACGGTATCACGTTTCTTCAGTTTTTACAAGAATATTTTTTGAACACGATATAGACAACAAAAATAACACACAAAAACTTTGAAAAGTAGAAAGGGAAAGTTGGAACTGAAACAAAAACTAGGTGCGTCAATACTTTTTACGCACCCTGTACACATATCAAACAATTTTCTTCTAGATTCTAGAATTGACAATCCAAAATGGTTGTTCCTGATAACCGACTAGGAATAACGGGGTAGAGAAAGCCACCATGCCTTATTAGAGCTTTCCTAGTGAAGTTGTTAAGTTGTTCTGGATTTTTTCAAGTAATATCCTTACTTGATGAGGGAAAAAAAACAACCGTTCCGCATTGCAAAATTAAACGAATATAGGTTCTGTAGTCCATAATGAGAACAATACTATCCTTGCGAGAGATTTGAATACGTGATACGTTCGAGTGAGATCAGCTCTGAACAATTTGCAGCGGGGCGAAATTTCAAAGAATCGGTGTATCGAAATCCCAGGTCTTTAATTTCATTGACTGTTGTCATTGATGAACTATTGATCGGATAGTTTATGGGTGTAAGGAACTGTCCTATTCTCATACGACAGTTTTGCTCTCAGACAAAAGCAGTTGCCACTCCTCAGACCGCTTAACCGGACTGTCTATTACTCCTTGAAGTTTGATTGCGTCCTGAGTTCCCTCAATTTCCATAAAAATTTTGAAATCATCCGCCAATTAAGTAGACTTCGCTTTAGAACTGACGAGTAATTCACTTAGGTCAGCTGTGTCAACGTTAAAGTAAAAGTGATGTATGTGAAATATCCAGCGGACTCCACTCTGTGGAATTCCGCTGGATATTTCACATCACCTGTATCACCTGTATCACCTGTCGACTTGCTCGAGCGGGCGCCAGCAGCGTCTTCATTCGTCCCTGTCGCGTGCCAGAGTGGTCCAATGGATCCTCCTCGCTCGAGGGACACGAAGAGCATCATATCGGTCATTCAGGGCTTTCACGAAGAAGTCCGACCAACGCGTTGGTGGGCATTCCGGTGTTCTCTTGACATCCCGCGGAATCCAGTCGGTAACGGCTCTCGTCCAGCGGGTATCTGCAAAGCGCATTACGTGGCCGGCCCACCTAATTTTCGACAACTTGGCCCACGCAACAGCGTCTCTGATCTTCGAACGTCGGCGAAGCTCGGAACTCCGGAGACCTTCTCTCACATGCGTGAGTCGTGTCACTCCGAGCATCGATATTTCATACATCCGATATTTCACATACAGGAGTTGACTCGCACTTGAAAGGTTCTATTCGAAAGAAAACTTTCAAGCCATTTAGAAACCTTATCATGCAAACCTATCCTTTCTATAGTGTATGCAAGAGCTTTGCATTATCGAATGCTTTGGCAAAGTCAAGATATATGACACCAATATTTTTTTTTCTCATCAAGTGAGAGCGTCAGATCGTTAAGCGTCTTTAGCATGTTGGAGGCAGCAGATTTACCTTTGGTGAAACCATGCTGAAAATCGGGTATTAAACCATAAGTATGCAGATGATTCAAGATATGGGGTTTTAGAAACTCTTCATGAATTCAGAGGTCGGTGAGAGATCGAAAAAGAAATTCCTATCGGAGCTATTCAGAATGGCGATCACCAACATGATGAGAATGACACCATCTTCAAAATTTCGATCGTATAGTCAGGATGCGGTAGATACGGTTGAGTAAGGGCATCTACGTTAGAAGAATCGTTTTCTCCACCCCATGTGGCCGCACTTATTTCTCAGCCATCGACGCTGAAATGGAAAGTATTGAATGAAAAATTGATAATTCAGAAAAAGAGTGACAGACTCGTGGCAGCAGCTTTAATAATTCCCATAGTTGAAGTAGGAGAGAGATCGGTGATCATGAACTCGCCATCCTTATTCACCGTTACCATAACCCGGTTCCCTATTAAAGCCAAAACATAGTTTTTCACTTGTAAAAATGGGAAGAGTTCACCTACACATCGAATTGCAGACCGACCTCCTGAATCGAACCCTTGACGTGCTCCTGCAAATTCGTATCGCTATCCAAATGGATGTCCCATAATTTTCTGGACTACCATACGATTTCTATTAAAAATGTATTACATCACGATAATAATAAAGGATAGTCAATTGATAGATTCTCCATCTGTGACCACAACTTACTCCCAACGATCGAGCAGAGATTTGATTGCATTCTCCCAGGAAGAAGTAGGCCTGCTGCCGATGGCTCCAGGACCTAACTCCAACGCGACGTCGCGCACTAGCCGCGTGCGACGTCGCGGCGCTAAAACGCGGTCGTGCGCTCGGTGACGCATGGTTAGCCGCGGAGCTCGAAATGTTCTCAGTGTTTAAGTTCCAGACCATATTTCTAGCAAGGAACTTAAGATCCCACAGAATGTGGTAGGCAACAGTCTGCAGTAAGACAAAGAATGGGTGATAGTGACCTTTTTCCGTAGTATAACCATAATCACGGGTAAAAATTGACCGGAAAAGTTGTAGACGGCAAATACTGACGCTAGAAGCCATTCACGTGACCAGGATTCCTGTATAAACTGTCGCTGATCGTCCTATTGGAACCACATTCACATACCATCTCCAAGAAACGTTGAAATAAGGCAAAGGCGTGACGCATGTCCCTGAAGGAAGTGTATCTAGCCGTCTGGAGCATCGGACCGCGACAACTCGTCCAATTTCGTCGCACACCGTGCGCGACGCCAGAGGGGCTCGCGCGGCGTTGGAGTTATGTCTGCCCCGGCCGCCGATCCATTCGTCGATTGCGCACTGAACCTCTTGACGTTGCGAGCATCGTTTGTTTATGAAAGGAGAGGAAGACTTCTAAATGCTGCATGGCGACAAGGGCTGATATCTGGTGAATACTCATGATGTGCCACAATTTCGATAGGCTCCTTCCTCATCGTCTCCTGCGTTTCGCTCGATGCGGCCATGCATTATCCCTTAACACACGAATAGTACCGAATCTCGAGCACTTGTCAAGCAGCTTGCGCTTCATTTACGGTATATCTTCAATGAACAAGTCTGCTATAATCGTCTGTTCATTCGGTATAAGCGAGTAGTGCACGGCTCCGGTCCGATGCTTCTTATCCGTGATGCTATACACCCCTATCCGGAAACGATTGAACCAAGTTTCGCACGTTGACTTGCTGTAGGCGTCTGGTCCTAACAAAGAAACGACAGCTTTGTGAGCAGCGTACGCAGACAATCCAGAACGAAAGCGATGAAGAAGCGAGTCGCGATTCCGGAAGTCGGCAATTTCATTTCCAAGAAATCGCCAAAGTGGGGCAGTAGGTGGATAGAGGTAATCGATATGCTATTGCGAAGTATATTCGAATCGCCGTGTTGTGCCAAGAGAACATCCCGTTTGGATCTTGTATAAAGAAGTTGTAACGCGCCAAACACTCATGGTTCACATAGCCCAGACAATTATGGCACACCCTACATAATCCGCTATCCAGACGCTGCCACTTTCTTGCAGAATGAATCACTTGAATGTACCCTTCAGCTTCTTTTAGGAAACCAAGGAGGTGCTCAGATTACAATGATCTAACTATAGATGAAGCCCCAACCCTTTTATAGCTTAATTTCTGAGCACGGCAAGGACATTCCACGTGACGCTTTTGTCTTATCAGCCCGCACTGAAACGATACGGTTTTTTGCCATTTCTGGATTACCCAGTGGCCCGCAGCAAAACAAACTTGTTAGATGCCCGATAGAGTTCTTGTTGAAAATTGGGGTGGCAAGTTCATAGGTACTCCTTGTTAGTCGGATTTTAAGCCGTTATTTGAGGGTAACATAGGAGACCATAATACTACTCTTGCAAGTCCGATCAACAGCAGTAGTGTTGTTTTGCAACGAACCAAAGCAGCGATTTACGCCAGCCGTGTTCTGTCTGGACATGGTTCGATGAACAGAAATGGGCAGTTATTGACTAGCCTGTGAAACGTTTCGATGCCAGAGTGATGAAAAGCGTTTGAAGCACGATAACACGGGCGTTAGCCAGAGTACAGCCGGACTTACACGGGTGTATTAGTCAGCTGAACGTGGCTTCCTTCTGACGTTGATAACGTTCGACGCTAAGCCCTTTAGTAGGTCCTTCTCCTTGTTGATTCAACGAACCTTTAAGATTCGACGAGTGTTTAAATTCTCTTCTAGAACCATACTCCCGTTCCTCGTTTCTGTTTCCTTGTATTGGGCTTCTGAATACCTGCAAAACCCTTATCTAGTCCATTATCATTTTGTAGTACACAGTATAGTTGTGTGCAAGTGACCTATTTTCAACGATTTTCATTCGAATTTGAATATTGAAAAAATCGCATTTTTCGAATTTACTCGAATTCGAGTATTCAGAAGACTTGCAGTTTTCGAGTATATTCGAAGTCGAATATTCGAACTTGTGAGAATTCGAAACCATTTGAATATTCGAAACATTTTCGACGGCATAACCACACTTCATAGCGATATCATGTTTTACTATTGCCTCAACACTTTGTGTTATTGTTACTGTAGTTATTACATTTTGCGAAATTTGCTTTATTCACTATTATCCTGTTCTTTGAATGGATTTAAAGTGCAGATATAGGTAAATGAATAAACGAGTTAATAAATAAACAACGCATGTCACTCTTGAACTGAGGATGCTAACAAAGGACGTCTGTAAATTCCCCTAACGATTCTCAAGAAGATCTATATGGTCTTGTAGGGCATCTAGCAAGGACCACAGTAGTGAAGTTTTAGTTTTTTGCCGCGGGCAACTGGGTGGCCTAAAACTGCAAAAAAAAAATTGTGGCTTACAAGAAAAGGTTCCCAATTAATGGTGAGCTTTTGAGAAGCTATTTTGTTAGGATGTAGGGTCATGTGAGCGGAGTCCAAAAGTGCAGTTAATTTTTGCTGAACGCCTTTTCAGGAAAAAAAGAGGTGAGAAAAAAATAAAAAAGAGGTGTGCGCAACACTCATCAATCGAAACGACACCTCACCCATAGGTGCATCTTTGGCGCATCGGTAGAAGTGCCGCCTCATAGGAACACACCCGCGGACTTTTGAGTTCGAGTCTGCATACTGCCAGTATTTTTGCACACATTAGTTTGTTGTATCACGTTTTTTTTGTAATCACAGGAGTCAATTATAGGCGATCAATGCTTACAACAAACCAAGGCTGTCTATTTGAGCCTTCATATGTGCTAGTTTTTCAACGATGCGTATCTACACAACAGCGTTTCTCTGGAAATAAAAGGACATATTACTCTTCCCTTTTAGTCAACAACTACGGTACAAAACTAGGAAGCAAGTAAACACAAGCGTTTGTTACAGCAAAAGCGTCTTACAAAAGCCAGTGAGGAACAACCTTCTTCTTCAAATTCTCCATTTTCATCATGCTACCTTTGAAATCCGGTGCGAAGGTGGAAAGTAGTCGGCCGACAGCACGTTCAGGTGAGAACGATATTTCTAGTACACTTATGTAAAGATATGGCCCGTGTTTATAATAATCAACCGCAAGGTATGCGATATTGTGTGGAGTTACGGTATCATTGATAATATGGTGTGATATGGTAATGGTGAAAATACGTATCGTTGAAAAACTAGCACATATGAAGGCTCAAATAAAGAGCCTTGGATTGTTGTAAGCATTGACCGCCTGTAATTGACTCGTTTGATCATGAGAAAGCGTAATAGCAACAAACTAATATGGACAAGAATATCGGCAAGAATATCGGCAGTACGCGGACTCGAACTCAAAAGCCCGTGGGTGCGCTCGTGCGAGACGGCACTCCTACCGACTGCGCCACCGAGGCACGTCTGGGTGATGTGTCATAGCGATTGATGAGTGTTGCGCACAGGTTTTCTCACCTCTTCTTTTGGTCTTTAAAAATCTGTTCAGCCAAGACTAACTGTGGTTCCAGACTCCGCTCATCCTGTCAAAATATCGCAAAATCTCACCATGAGTTAGGAACCTTTCCTTGTTACTTAAACAGTTTTGAGTTGCAGCGGCCTCGAGAGAAATTGAAACCACCGACGTTTACAGTTTCCCGTTCAGGCCCACTCGAAAAAATCATTATTGAGCAATATTGATCACGATATTAATGGTAATAATGTTTCATACAGTTAACCGCTAAAGATCTTTTCGATCCTCAATAAAACTGTTCCTAGTTCAGATATTGCTTCAGAACGTTGAATTTCCACTTTAAATGCCTTAAGTAAGGAAAAACTAGCTAGAAGTAAGAGTTATCGTCAAATGAACACTATCCGTACCTCAGCGCACGACCTCCTGGACCTCGAATTAAAAATTGCTATTCACCGAACGTCTCGATCAGACGAGAGAAGAGCTGATGAACTTATTGCATGACAATGGTCTTTCACACGCAGCGCACACCACAGTGTCCAGCGACTCGATGGATTGGACATAGAAATCGCCGTAGTTTCCCGATATTTATCTCTCTACCACGATGTCGAACATTTCAACAGCCTTCTTAACTGGAATATTTCTGCTAGAAGTTGGGCTCATGCTAAAACCCTAAGTTTAAAAAATTCTGCGTCGTCTCTCAAAATATTAGGCTGTTGCAGAAGTTCTCGCCATTTTCAAGACACCACATTTTTTGGTTTTACAAAAAAAAAACGAAACACGTCAGGGAACGAAGTAACCGCCGTCATGTTTAATCACCCTTTTCCGCCTTTCAGGCAGACTCCCTATCCCGTTAGCGTAGAACTTTTCTGGTTTTGATTCGAAAAAGCCAGCCAGCCAGCGTTCCATGTCGTCCTCGTCACCGAGCGTTTTTCCTTGCTTGGCGTTGGAGAGATACAGGAAAAGATGGCAGTCTGTTGGTACAATATCCGGACTGTACGGTGGGTGAGGCAGCACTTCCCATCCAAGGTCGAGAAGCTTTTAGCGAGTCATCCTTGCAATGTGTAGTCGAGCATTGCCGTGCATGAATCGGATTGTGCCAAGATTCGGACGCTTTTCTGCGATCTTGGCAGCCAGTCTATCCAGCTGCTGACACTACAGGTCCGCTGTTAGAGTTTCGTTACGGGCCAGCAGCTCGTAGTAGATGACACCTTTGTAATCCAAGCAGACAGAAAGTATGATCTTCGACGGGTGAGGACCCTCCTTTGGCTATGGCTCAGGCTGCTCACCCTTGTCATCTCAGTGTCTGCTCTTCTTGATGTTGGCGTACAGGCACCACTCCTCATCTCCTGTGATGATGGACTTCAGCGAGCTATCTGTGCGCATGTACGAGAGCAGTTGACTGGCTACCGAGCATGTCGCCGGCGGTCGCGTTCGGTGAGGTTATGGGGAACTCACTGTGCCTACCTGTGACCCTACCCCGTTGACGTAGGTGCCTGGCGATGGTGGCACAGTGCACACCCAACCCTGCGCAAGTTCACGACTAGTCCGCCATGGGTCCGATTCCACCAGCTGTCGCAGTCGGTCGTTGTCGACATCGGATTCACGTCCTCACCTGAACGAATCATGAAGGTTGAACTCACGTTTGCGAAAGCGTGCGCACGATTCTCGTGCAGTGCGATCGGACACCACCCTCCCCAAAAGCACCACTGATGCGACCACAGGAAGCGGGTGCTGACTCACCACATTTGAGGTCACGCCATAAGAGACCTCGAATGTACTCTTTTGAAAGCTCCATTTTTCTGGAAGGAGTTACGCGAGAGTGCGAAACTAGCAACAATAGTAAACTTATACATCCCAGATCTCCTTATGTGGGCAAAAGATATGTTGCTATAAGTTAGCGTTAGTGAGAAAAAAAGCATTCAAAAAAGGCGGGAACTTTCGCAACAACCTGATATTTAAGCACTGATTGGACAATCATAACACTTTTGTCTAAAGCTACTAGAAACAGCTGAAGCTTATAGCGAAAAAAAGCATGAATTCTCAGAACGGAAAAACGGTGAATGGTGAAGATCGTTCCAGATTCTCTTTCGAAAGCACTTTTTTTCACATTAAATTTTAGACTTAATTGATTTCGCGCGAAGTAAGCGGCTATTGCTTTTTCCATAAAGTGGCCAATTCGCTGGCCTGTGCTTTTTTCAAGGTAGAGAACAAATTTTCAATGCATTTTTGGTGAAATGGTCACATTCAATGTGCACGCACTTATTGATAGAGTGACTATAGCTTTATTTAAGCCAAGACTATCAGCAAGAGCTAAAACTAGTTCGAAAAAGCGGAAGAACGGAAACGCTACAAGTTACAAAACTTCAAGGTCGCTCCACGCACTCGCTCAGATTATTCAGTTATAGACGTGGTTTGAGCGCGCAGGGTCACATGCCTGTTTTTTCAGCTTTGTGGTACACTGTCACATTGATAATATAACTAGTAAAACAATAATATATTAAAAATAATATAGCGCTGCGTTCGATGAAACGACGCCGGCAGAATAATGGCGTAAAGCATTCCCACCAGTCAGCAAGAGGGTTCGAGTCCAGCCTGAAACTAGAGTTTTGATCTAACCAAACATTGTCGTAACAGCTTAAAAATAATATAGTATATATCAGCAAGTAATGTTTTTTAATGCAAAATCGAAAATTCAAAAATTTCGAAAATTTTGCCACGGGCCGGCCACGTAAAGCGCTTCGCAGACACCCGCTTGAAGAGAGCTTCAACGGCTGTATTCCCTGGGATGTCAGGAGAACACCAGAAGGCCCATCAACGCGTTGGTCGGACTTCTTCGTGAAAGCCCTGAACGAAAGGTATGACGCTCTTCGTTTCTTTCGAGCGAGATGCGAGAGCGAGGATCCATTGGAGCACTCTGGCACAGGACAGGGACGAATGCAAACGCTGCTGCGCCCGCTAGACCAACTCGATAATTAACGGGACGGCAGGTGATACAGGTGATAATACAATAATACTAAATCCTTTCTTAAGCCTTAACTTTTACTTACGATACATCTAAGCCGTTACCGGCAGTCATAACAGAAGTGGCTTCCATATGGGGTTCTGAACCAGAAGCATTGCAGGTAATTGTTGTGAGGCTCTATTTTGGTGTGAAAAACCTCAGCCTATACCTTCTCAATACAGTTTACCTAAATGTTGAAAATTATATTTGATGCCAGCATAGTCGATCACGTCTATAATTTAAAATTTTTGAACGAGTGCATGGCGCAACCTCAGTACTTTGTAGACCGTACCGTTTCTACTTCTCGCTCTTTTATTCGGATCATAGGTCCTGCTAAGTGCCTTAGCTACAACAAAGTTATAGTCCTGCTCGAACAACCCAGTGCACCTATTCCGCTATATTTTGGGGTGCGTTGCTGATTTGCTCTATATTTTGAGAAAATCGCAGTACAACAAAAATTCCGACCAAATTTCAACAAACGTCAACTTCATACACAATCAGTTGAGTTCAAATTTTGATTTATTGGACAGAAACACGGCGCAATCCTGGCTGCATACATGTCAGAAAATTTCGTTAGCTTTAAGTTTTTCAAACAGCTTTACTGTCAGCAGTATAAAGTCCGTTCAGATAGCGCACACATTTTTTGGAAAGCTTTTTTAGAAGAAGTTCAAAAATCAATTGTACAGTTAGGCAGCTCCATGTCTTCCTTACAAGAACCTCGCAGTTCTGAATGGCGTTATCCTCATGAAAAACAGTATCTGTAGGACAAAAGTTAAGGATAAACATTAAAGGTCGGCAGTACATTTTTTTGCGAAAAATACCGCCGACCGGGCGCGTTTGTAATGTTCAGACGTTAGACGTTCTTTATTAAAATTTAAATGGTGCACTCATGAACTACATTCAATTAACTTCCCATGGCGCGGATTGCAAAACATGCAGATTCATTCTTATCTGTGAAATTTTCTAATAGAACTTCTTTGTTTTATAGAGAACCATTTCCTTTTATCAAGCGCCAAATATTCTACAGTTTAGGCAGCTGGGCAGCTGTGAGCAAGTTGTCGTAAAGTGTCTTCAGTCTTCTGCTACCTCACGCATTTTGAGGCCGTTAGCTCGTCGCGTCTTCCCGCAGTGGCCAACCGAAATCGGAAAAAATGCGTCACACAAGCCTCACCCGCATTTTCGCAGCGCTCTATCTTATTCCATTCATCAGCCACACCATTGCACTTTAAAGCACGTCAAGAAACCTGTGCTGCCTACAATGTCCTCAAGCTGCATTCGGATAGATTCGAACTTGATATTGCGTTACGAACTCACCCGCGCGTGCACCTGCGAGCGGTCGCTCCACTCGATTGATAGTCTTCTTCTGTATGCATTGTTCACGGCGCACTCTAAAAGCAAGCTGGACATTCTTAGAACAATTTCTGATTAGGACAGCTAGAAATTTCGGATAAAACTCTTCAAACGGTCACTCTACAATCTACTGCTCACTCTACATGTTGTCTGGCCCACTTCTGTCGGGCCTATATGCATTGTCCAACTCTACTGAGATTTATATGTCAAACGATAGAGGTTGAGTTGCTGAGCTCAAATATATGCTTATTTTTAAAAATACTTGATTCTTTAACAAGTTATTTTAAAAAGCCGCTTTGGAACGCTCCAAAGCGGCTTTTTCGGCAATTGACGAAAGTACATGCGTGGTACTACCTCTACTCTTCTGGATGTCAAAACTCATAACTGGTGTATGGGATCATGTTGGACAACACAATGGCTTGCGTTGGCTAGCCGATGATTTTAGGCATCCCAGTTAATTCCACGTTCGACTGCCTCGAATCTTGCGGTACTGCTGAACAACGGTAGTGGTTCTCAAGCTGTGGAACCAAGCTGATTTGCAGACTTTATTCGGCGGATATATCTGGTGAACCTGCTTATCCAAATCATGGAAAAGGCCAAAAGAGTCAAATGTGAGTGAATAAGAGGTGAATGAACCTCGCTGTCTCCCTACAAGTACTAGGTTGACCGAAGCCTTGCAAAATTTTACGCTGCTGCCTGTTAAATCTGCTAAAGCTCTTACAGTATTGATATTGTGTGGTGACGTCATAGTACATTCTCAAAGTTTGGGCCTACGCCATGCGCGAAAAACGTCCTGAACGGGAAAGTGTCTCCTGCTGCACGACAACGCGCGCCGTCATGTCGCAAAAGTGAGTCACGAGAAAATCCTGGAGTTAGACTGGGAAGTTCTGCCCCATCCACCGTACTCTCCAGACCTCGCTCCTTCTGACTACACCTGCTCAGAGCTCTGAAGCAGCATCTTCGAAGCAGAGAGTTCGGTAATCGACGTCAACTGGAAATGAAGGTTTCTGAATTGTTTTCCTCACAGCCCTGAAAGATGAGGCAGGACCTTAGACTTGGATGGGGAATAAATATCTAGTAGAGAGTTTTTGTATTATTCATCATATGGTATTGTATTGTAATATTGTTGTGCTAGTGTTGCAAGACTCGTCGATGAACCCAATACATATGGCCTATCAGCATTTCGACTTTTTGCATAGGGTCATTTAGGTTTCTCTAAGCATCCATTCCCGCGTGTGCCATCTTTAAAAAATGGAAATTTTGTAAGTTGAAAATTGTGGTCCGTAAACGAGTAGCTTCTCATATCAAGCTCCACTTGTCCTCTCAAGGTACTGAAGAAGGCGGTTATGCCGAAACATCAGCCGAGTAGAGAGGCAAAAGATTATGTTATAAATTAGTCTTGGTTTCACGATTGGGGACCGCGTCGCTGTTCCGATAAGCTCGATAGCAGTTTACTTTTTCTATTCAAAAAACTTTTAAACAGTGAAAGATGGCTTATCATTTGTCTCAATTTCTGATACACTGTTAAGACTCTAGCAATTGAAAACCAGTTTTAATTCTTGTTGTTTGTTAGTTATCCGGCCATTTTGAGAAAAATTATCCATTATCCGGGTTTTAAAATTTCTTTATCCGCTCATCCCTGCCCCACAAGAGTCATTGACCTCGCTACAACTACGTGGAGCACTTCTGCGTTGTAGCATTTCTGTAGCTTCGCTCTGCTCTCTCTAGCGTCTGCCACGAAATGAGTTTAGATCCCGATGCTTCGGTTGGCGTCACACCTTATGACTATGTGGTTAAGGCTCCCACACACTCTGCGTCTCTGCCCTATGGTTAAGCATAGGGCGGCGGCGCTGCCGCAGAACTCCGTGGGGGCCTTTAGACTTTAGTAACCCTGAGATTCCTGCCCTGTGCTGATGTCCAAGTCTCCTCTCTGTCTTGACACTCACGTGATGCTGTAAGGCACTGAACTTCAGTTTGGGGTAATATTACTCCAACGACGCGCGACCACCCCCCCCCCCCCCCCCAGAACGTCGGTGCACGACGAAATTGTACGAATTGTCCAGACGTCAAAATGAAAACGTCGTGCACGGCTACCGTGCCACGCCCCGATGTTGTGAATGCTTCAAATAACAGCGTGTCTTCGTATGGGAAGGCTTGTAAACGATAGTATTCACCCGTTGTATTCATTTATTTCACACTCTTCATGTATATGAACGATAGTATTCTCTCCTGATGTAGTAATGTAGTATATATCTGTCTCTCTTCATGTGTGCTCTCTAACAATGCATAAATGCATATTGCAATGGACAATGTGGTGCTTTCCACGAACTTCATAACTTATAACTTTCACCGAGATTTTTTCAACCCTTCCAAATTAATGACGCTCAATCATGCTTTCTCAGTCATAAATGTGTTAAATTTCTGAATCTGTCACCGTTTAGGGGATAATGCCTTAGGCCTCGTTTATACTTCGTCGCGGGGCGACGCGACGCCCCGTATAGTGGCCATATTGATTGTGCGACGCTATCGTTCAACTTGGCCTCATTGCGTGACCATCGCGTCGCGTCGCGACGAAGCATAAACGGGGGGTTAGGCCTGAGTTATACTCCCGCGGGAGCATCCGCGGAAGGGCGGGAATCGCGCCGAGATCCCTCACCTGGCCAGTCGCAGGGCCCCGCCACGCCCGCCGTTCGCGGTGCACTCCTAGTCCGCGGACGTTCCGCGGATGCTCCCGCGGGAGTATAACAGAGGCCTTAGCTAAACATTTTGTCCTGTAAACAGAACTCACAAACTTGGATACAGCACTTGCCTGCATTTCTAGAATCTTTGCACCAAGTCCCAAGGATTAATGAAACATGCTTTTTCCAATTAGAGAAAGTGTTCGGAGTTCCAAACTTCAGCAACATTCGAGAACCAGGAAACTGTCGTTCGAACCATGTCGAAAACTAGGCAAACTGGACACGTTATAAATTTCGCTGACAGCCGCTGGATAATAGCGGTAACTAGCTTGATTCGAAAAAAAAACAGAAACAAAACTAATTGAGTCTTGAACACTGGCAAAATTTCGTGCTCCGCGACGAATCGAGCGCCACCGAACGCACGTCCGCGTTTCAGCGCTGGAACGTCGCTTTGCAGCAATATCCTGGACGTCCTGCGCGTGAGTAGCAATCAATAAACTAACTACTTAATCAATATTTTTGACTTAAACTGGATATGACATTGTGTATCATATCGCGTTTATACACCAAATCACACACATTTCAAATAGGAAAATAGGAAAGCAACATCTTATGAGTTAAGGACATAACGTGACAGGCTGAACCCCATCACCCTAATCCATGGGAGTCCCGAAGCACAACCCGTAGTACTTGCCTTGCTTCTACATAGGAGTTCGTGCTCATGCGGACGATGGCCAACTGGTGGCTCTGCGCTTAGCTCCGTGACTAGTTCTGTGGCCTCTGTGTGTCGTTCAGATCTGACACACAGCTGTGCGCCAACATATTAGGTTGGTGTATAAGTTCTCGTTGTAAGTTGTAAACAACCTTCAGGCGACGATACGATTCGTCGGCATTGAGGCCAGATTAATGCAGGAATAACATGACGTGCCGAATATGCGTCTCAGTTGGGATGAATTGCTTACGCATAATAGCTGACGTTACCAACGCAGAAGTAAATGTTAGGAACAGTTTTGTAGCCCTTTCCTTTCTCTATCGATCGATTATTTACGCGTTGATACATGTGAGACGTTTGGCGGGAAAATGCGCTTTCAATTCAGGTGGGATCAAATGTCCGAGAACTTATGCACCAACCTAATAGTATTAGCTAGACAGTGTCGGCGATGACGAGTAGCAGCAACACATGGACGATACTGCGGGAAGATGACAGCGCGATAGCTTAGAACAGCGGCGACTGGATAGGATGAGCAACCGCTCAGAATTAAGGCTTATGTTAGGGCCTCTATAGAGTCTTGCGGCAGCACCCCGAGAACTCGTCCAAACCGCTCCCGCCGCAGTAGGACCCACGCTGCTAGTGTGGTGGAAGCCGCGGCGCGGACGAGTTGTCGCGGAGCCGCCGCACGCAAAGGTCCCCGAGGGCTGCCGCAGTTCGCGGCGGGTCTCACCCGCAGCGCCAGGAGCTGCGGGTGAGACCCGCCGGGGGGCGCGATAGATGGGTGTCGATAGATGACGTAACGCAAAATACCTTAGCACGATATTGGGTAACCTTAATTGCACTGCAAATCTTCGTGGCCTTCCAGCCACAAGCTAGCCGGTAAGGTTTAGGGAGAATGCTTTAACATTTTGCTTAAGCCTGGAGCGGCTGATAGAGAGGCTATATGTTGTTACAGGATGTTTTGTTGCGATCAAAACTCTTGCGCCAGGCGGGACTCGAACCCGCATCTTCTGCTTTCCGGGCAGCGATGTTCGCCTTACACCACCGGCGCTGTTTGACCGCACGTAACATCCGCGATATCCTCCAGGTCTGTGAGCACCCACCCGTAAAAATGTGTGAAAGCATTGTTACTAGAAAGGTCTTCAGCTTAACCGGTTCCATGCTGATATCAGCGGCCGGCCCATCCCCGTATCATGGGTGGGTGCTCACAGACCTGGAGGATATCGCGGATGTTACGTGCGGTCAACCAGCGCCGGTGGTGTAAGGCGAACATCGCTGCCCGGAAAGCAGAAGATGCGGGTTCGAGTCCCGCCTGGCGCAAGAGTTTTGATCGCAACAAAACATCCTGTAACAACATATAGTTTAGGGAGAACCTTTGCGCAGGATTACAACAACAAAGCAGACCGTTCTTTATAGTATATGAGTTATAACTGCATCGGACAGACCTCCTGGACTCAACAAGGCATCGGAGGGAACGCTGTGATCGCAAGGGTCACCACATTATCTTCGAGCTGCTTGTCAACCGAGAAACTTTTAGTGGAGGTAGAACGACAAAAGTGAGAGCAAGCGCAAAATGGTACAGAGCTGTCGAGTTATAAGGACCGTTCTATTAGATTTCGGGGCTCACATTCAGGAACTCCTAACTTGGCTTACAAAACGCTTCTTCACAATACAAAAAGCAATTTGCTTACTACATCTCTGACATTCTTAGAAATCGCAACTACCGGCAAAAGTACGCAGTATTGCGTACAGCAACCCTTGCGGCGCCGCACCACCCGCCGTTGTCATGGCGGGTCCGCGGCACCCGCAAGACTCTGCTGCCGGCCTTATACTTCGGCGACGCTGTTGCCGGCGACGTCGGTGACAATGTTACGCGCAACACAGCGCCATCGAAGTATAACATAGGCCTAATCAGGAAAGTATCTCAACGGTAGGTCGGAACGGCTCAAGTGTTGTATATGAGCAGAATCGTCTCTCTGTGGGAAACAACAAAATGCAGCTATCTCGACCCCAATACAATTCTGCGCAGAGTTAGGGACGACGAAAGTTGGGCCGTTGGCGGCCTTAGCCCTATGCCTGCACGTGGAGGGCGGGCTCAAGTTGGCTGGAAACAGCGATGACAAGTCAGCGGCGGTGGCGAAGAGGGTAGAAGGACTGCATAATCCCCATGAACGCTGTTTCCAGCCAACCTTGGCTTTCCATCAGTGTGCAGGCAGCGGGTTAACGCCGTCAACGGCGCTGCTTCCGTTATCCCTAACTCTGCGCAGAGTTGTACTGGGGTCGAGATATTTGCATTTTGTTGTTTCCCAGAAAGAGGCGATTCTGCCAATATACAACACTTGGGCCGTTCCGACCTACCGTTGAGATAGTTTCCGGTAAGACGAGCGGCGACCTACAACCGCTCACTAGAATGGCGACTGGTGACGATTGATGTTGTGATGTGATGTTTGCGCGGAAGGGAAGGGACCAAGGTTGCGTCGAGGAGTTCCTGCGCTCTTGTTGCGCCAGGACTTACGGTCCGCGTACACTAGTAAGTAATCAACAGAGACGTGGCGAGAGTCACGATGGAAACCGAGGGTTTCACCTGATTTCATGTCAAAATTACATTGAAAACAAAACAAACCTTTCCTTTCATCGTACTTCCCCTACACCATTGCACATTGTGTGTCCAAAATGCTTTTCAAAATTTGAAAAGCCACCCTCTACATAAGAGATCTAACCGGCGTTTTTTAGGCTGTCGCAAAATAAATCACCAAAACGCACCGCCTACATCAACCTGATATAACACAACTTTACTAATCGAAGTAAAAACTACCAGGAAATGAATGTGATCCTTTACAATAAAAACTGAGACCACAGGAATTAACGAAGTCAAGGAGGGCACATTCAACATCGGCCAAAATAGTGAATGGTTTCTGACGTAAATAAGAATCAAGAGCTCGGAAAAAACTGATAATGAGTGGGAAAAAGGTATTGATTCCATTCACGCCGCCCGCCAACTGATAGAGAAGCATCGCGAGAAACAGAATGCAGTGCATATCGCCTTCCTCGACTTGGAGAAGGCCTTTGACCGCCTACCGCGTGAAGTGATACAGTACGCCTTCCCGAATCATGGAGTTCCCGAAGAGCTCATAGAGTGGGTGCGAATTCTCTACTCTTGTCCGAAGAGTCGAGTTCAAGCTGCAGCTGGAACCTCGATGGAGTTCCCCATCTCTGTCGGGGTACACCAGGGTTCTGCGCTTTCCCCACTCCTCTTTGTTGTCGTCATGGATGCCATCACACGAGATCTTCAGAACCCCGTCCCTTGGACGTTGCTTTATGCCGATGACGTAATGCTCGCTAGCGAAGATAAAGGAGAACTCGAGCGAGAGTTGCAAGCTTGGTGTGATCGCTTGGAGCGGTTTGGACTCAGATTGAACGTGAAGAAGACCGAGTATTTAACGACGGACGTTACTGAGTCCAGCTCCATCAAGGTTAACGGCATCGAGCTTCCACGCACTGCGGTCTTTAAGTACTTGGGATCAGCAGTCGCGTCTGACGTCAAACTGATGGTCGAAGTGAATTCAAGCGTGAGTGCAGCTTGGTACAAGTGGCGATGGTTGACTGGCGTGCTTTGCGATAGAAAGATACCAGAACGCTTTAAGTCAAAGATTTACAGGGCAGTCATCCGGCCAGTAGCGATGTACGGCGCTGAGTGTTGGCCAGCGACCAAGGAAGTTGAAACGCGCCTCAGCGTCATGGAGACGAAGATGCTGCGCTGGACGGCTGGAGTCACGCGCATGGACCGCATTCGAAACGATGCCATTCGGCAGAAGTTCGGTGTCGCACCGATAGCCGAGAAGATGCGCGAAGCTCGCTTGCGATGCTACGGCCACCTTCTGCGTGGAAAGGAAAACAGCGTCCGCAAGATAGGCCTTAACTTCGAGGTGGTAGGAAAGCGGCCTAGAGGCCGCCCGAAGCAGCGCTGGGCTGATACGTTACATACGGACTTGAAAGCGGCTGATGTCCACCCTGATCTAGCGCTGGATCGGGAATGGTGGCGTCATGACACCAGAATAGCGGACCCCGCTACGAAGGGGGACAGACGCTGAAGAACAAGAAGAAGAAGAAGAGTGGGAAAAAGGTAGGTAGAATATGGTGGGTGAAGGAGTATTTCGATATCTGCATTGGTCAATTTTCGCCGAGTGAAAAGCAGTTTACTTACGTATGGGTGCATCTGATAATATTCATAAATATAGTATTGCAGGCTCCCCTATAATAGGACCACATAAAGTGCGGATTTAGGATTATTTAGGCCGCCTAATGACAAGCTGGATTTTGGTTAACACTTTAAGGCAATTTCGCGGAGAGCTGTAAGTTGTACAGTCCAGATTTTTAAGGGTTTGTCGACGAACGACAAAAAAAAACTTACAATGGCGTATAGTACGTACATACATCAGGCCAATGGTTGAGTCAGGGAGTATTGTTTTTAACTCTCATAAGAGAAAGACAACTTTTTTTTTTATATTTTTTATAGAAAGTGCAAAACAATTTTAGGTCCAGCTGCTCATTAGAACCGGAGATTTTCACTATTCTAGGATTTCCAGACCAACTACTCAAAATAAATACTTGAATATTTCTTCCTCAAACACAAGGGAGATGTATTTGGTATGTGATGATGTTTAAGATTCTTACAAACAGAATTTCAATAGATCCCACGCTATTTTTTGGTGCACCTCTGACTACGAATAGGAGAGGGAACCTAAGGCTTTACCTTCGTGTTCCAAAATTGCAGGCGAGATCAAACTTCCTCACTTACAGAAATCTTAAGGACTTGAATTTATTATTAGGTGAGGATGAGAATATCATAAACATGTCCGTGAGTTCGTTCAAGTCCTTAATGGTACGTAAAAAGTTATGTTAAACGTGCTGTGTTTAGTTTTATGTTTGTTGTAGTATGTGTGATTTAGTATTTGTTTTTCTGTCATTACTTATGTAATGCATGACTATGTTCATGTCTGATAAATAAATAAATAAATAAATAAATAATAAATGTGCATGATTCAAAATGTAGTAACAGGAAGAATTGATCTTGCAGCGCCGCTTAGGCTACGAAAATGTTAAGCTCAGGTGGAATTTGATGTAAAACTACACAGTAGCGTGTCCTTAAAACATGAAGTAAGCCTTACCATTACAATACCGTCCTCTATGTTTGGTCTTTGGGCGGAAAAGGCGCAAAAAACGCGTTTTCCGCCGCTTCTTGACAGCGCTCTTCAAATTGCGAGTTTTGAAAGACAAATTCGATGTTTGGAATCGGCATCGAATAGTCTATCCGATAAAGAAAAAAAACGCCCAGTAAATGTTAAAAATGTTGATTTGATGAGTTTTCTTTTTATTTTTTTTATTAAGAATGTGACCTTTAGGTGTAATCATCTCCCGCTAGGAAGGTGTTCGCCGCGCTGGCCAGAACCTCGGTCATAAAATCAACGTTTCAAATATTTTCTGGACGATTTTCCCTTTATCGGATAGATCACTCGATCTCGACAACTGTTAAATTATTCTCAAAGCACGTAATTCGAAGAACACTATGAAAAAGCGGAGAAAATACGTTTTTTCCACTTTTCTGCCCAAAGACCAAACCTTAAGGCCGGTATTGTATTTTCTGCCCTTTGTTAGGCTTGTCTAGGGCTCATGCAACAATATCTGGAGCGTGAGTTTTTGGCAGACGAGTAGCCGAGTCTGCACATTAGCTTAGCTTGGAGAATCTATTAAAAACATCTGAAATCTCTATGACCGTCGAATTTTTTGCCAACATTCTGAAAAATTGGGTCCTGCCGCACCTATATGCCATCCGGTTAGCAGTTTACCTCAGGGTTTTTCCACAAGGCTGCAGGAAAGCCTAACAGGGTTGAATGACGTCATTATTTCCTTCCACCTTTCCTTCCCTTTTCTCAAAGACTTCCCACTGTTTTCGTCTTCAAACGTGCTCTATTCCTCTACAAAGCGATTATCGTTTTCAGTTTGATGAAAGGCGCTTCAATATGCATGGTCTCACCTTACGATTTATTCAGGACCAGCAGATGTGGACGCCTGCGAAGTATTTCTTCATATGTATGTTGGGTTTGCAGTGTTATTTCTTGGCGAAGACAGTGATTCGTCCAAATATTAAATATCTCTATGAAACGAAAACACCAAAATATGTTGGAATTCATCTCAACGGTGGCCGAATGGGAAACCAAGTAAGTTCAGATCACATTCAAGGTTACGAATTCATTTTTTCAAAGAACAAAGATAAAAAGAATAAAGAATCTATCGCTACTTACATTACCTTAAGAATTACTTTATAACAAGAATTCGTCAACACTTAGGTTGCTCTAGACGCTACCTAACATTTTTTCTTCTTCAGCTATTTCATCTAATAACCGGATATGGTATTGCGAGAACGCTAGGACGTATTCACTATTTGCCCTATGAGGGCGAGGGACTGCATAAGCATGTGCTCAACTATCTGGAAGCTTTCAAAATAATATTTCCTCGATTGAAGGAAACCTACGTTATAGCAGAGGTAGGCAAACGTTTTCTTATTTTTTCCAGCAAAAATTTGACTTTCAGGGTGCTTGAAATTATGGGCAAAACATCCTTCCGTGATAATGCTGTTACGAACCAAGATTGATCAGTGATTTAGAAACCACCCCAACCTACAACTTTTATTAGCCATCCCATTTATTCAGTTTTCAAAATGTCCTCTTCAAGCAAAGGCCTTTAGAAGCCTTACTACCTGCTACTACTATTTGCTACCACTACTGCTATAATATTTACCTTAGATTCTTTAAAACGTTTCACCTCCTTGCTCTGCACCCTCCTCTTGTCAATGTCACATCTACTGTAAATCGGGTTATTTCTGAGCCATAGCTAAAACCTTATCTAACCCGTCAATATTGATACAGTTCATTTACATATTCGCTTGTCATAGGTCTTTAGACAGGACAGGGAATGAGTGAGGAAATTCGCGAATGCTGTAATTGAGTGAGGACATCGAGGACCGTTCGAGTGCTCAACGTCAGCAAAATCGCTCGACGTGTTCAATACGTTGAGCATCGCTCCGTTTAAAAGTGTTTCTCAGCGTCGGAAGTAGTAAAGAAACGTGAGATACACCAATATGAGTGTCACACCACTTGTTCACTACAATGATATCTCGCCTTAACCCACTCATACCGCTTGTAGTGTCATCCGATTTCCTCACCGAGTAGACTCATATGCTCGCCAGCGAGAGTAGTGAAAGACCTCTTCTTCTTTAATACGAAGCATAGATCTGCTTCACACGAGCTATCGTAGTGAGCCATACTTTTCTTGGCTTTCAAAAAGTGGTCTAGCCAAAACTTTAGTGGAAGTTCAGGTGCCGATTGGATATCTCACAAAATCTATGGCTCATCCGCAGTCATACACTGCGTTCAAAAAGATAGGTTTTTCAAAAAAGATAAGATAGGAAAAAGGTAGATAGGCGAAGCGTCTTAACGGAACATTAACTGCTTGCTCTAACCGACAGCTCTTCTGATCTTCAAAAATACTCGGAACTCCTGAGATCTTCTTTCGCTTGCTTGAATCGTGCTAATTATTAGGTTGTAACGAAATAAATGGCACTGAACCACTGTGAATTTAAACAGTTAATATCTCAGCTTGTAGGCAAGTTTATTAATCGAAATAAAAACCTTCTGATTCTACTTATCTTTGCCAACGTGACACAAGCTTTTTTATCCCAGTAGCATAAAAATAGGAAGTTCTGGAATTGTCGAAATCTTCGAAGGCACTTTCGGCATCCTGTTGGTATTTGAATATTTTCCCTACCAAGAAGTCGCCAAGATGCTTGAAGAAATGGTAGACTGTTGGGGAGAGGTCGGGAAAAAACGGAGGATGTGGTAGAGTTTCAATGCTCAGCTCATTCAATTTCTGCAACGTCATTCGTGCTACATGGGGGCGAGCATTGTCGTGCAGAAGGAGAACTCACCTTCGGTTTACCAAGGCCGGCCGGATATCCTCCAACTTTTTCATCGTTTCTTCAATTTCAATGCAGTACTTCTCTGCCGTGATGGACCGGGAGGGAGGAAGCTGTGGTGAATAATTCCCAGCGAACACCACCATACTGTCACCATTACTTTCTTTTGGTGGAATTCCGGTTTCGCAAAAACCTTGGGTCTCTCATCGCTGTCCACCCACTGTGCCGATCGTCGCCTGTTGTCGTGCATTATCCATTTCTCGTCACAGGTTACGATGCGATCAAGGAATGGGTCCGTTTCGTTCCGTAGAAACAGTGCGGACGAGATCTCATATCGTCGGTTTCTTTGCTCCTCAGACAGCTCGTGGGGCACCCATCTTTCCAGCTTTTTGGTCTTTACAATTTCCTTCAGATGCCGGGCAGCTGTGTTGTGACTGACGCCAAGAACCTTCGCTATCTCCCTGGTACCTCTGTGTGGATCCTCCTCTACCACATCTCTCAGCTTGTCCTCATCAACATCGCTATGCCTCCCACGACCTTCATGTTCTTCCAAGCTCTCATCTCCATTCCGGAACATCTGATACTAACGATACGCCGTCCGAATTGTGGAACATCCTTGACCGAATGCGGCGTTGATCTTCTCGTTCGCCTCCTTAGCTGTAGTGCCCAGCTTGAATTCATACAAGTAAATGCCTCGGATTACCCTTTTGTCCATCTGCAAAAAAGTCAATAAAACTCTAAAGTTTTCCCACCTTTACGTAGAAAATTTGGTACTCTTCGGTAGAGCAAAGTTTGCGCTTCTAAACGATATGCCACATGTTACGGTTTGTTCTTGATCAAATGCGTAAAGACGCGCCAAAAAATGGCGCGAGCCAGTGCCATTTAATTCGTTACAACCTAATATTTCCGCGATGCTGATTACGGGTTCATCCTGTTTTCGGAGGATCAGGTATTGGTTTGCGTCGGATGAAGGGTGGAGTCGATGAGGTGGGCGTGGAGGCGCTGTCTTCTTCAGTACTTGTTCGACGCTACTGGAAGCTGCTTAAGCCGCTCTTTTCTTCATATCCTCTTTACCATGTATCGTAGCATTGTAATGCAGGAGAAATTTCGGAATCAGAAAATTAATAAATGAGAGCTTACGGCAGTTTAGCGATATCCTAGAGTGTCGTTAAATCTGAGAATATTCATTTTAGAAAGGTGAGAAACAAAGGCTTATACCATTTGCCGGATCTTGCTGTGCCTACGACAATCCAATGCGGTAAGATGTTATTCAGTCATTGTCTGTTAAGAGTGAGCTAAACAGTCGCAACATTAACGAAAACTGTGTATCTGAAGAGCAAGGAATGTGAAAACCTCTATAGTTCAGCCCTAATTGAATTCATCGTTTAGAATCATCAATGAGACGGATCAATACCTGCTTCTGAATTTTATGTATGCTCAAAACCCTCGCTACTTTGAACCCTACATACAGGATGTCCGACAGATTCTGGAGTTTTCCTCGAACACGAGCAGCCATGGACAGTGGATATTGGATATATTGAAAATGTATGATATCACTCACAGTTTTGTGACTACGTTAACACAACCAACGCATTCACCGTTAAAATTCTTCTGATGCTTTCTTCAAACGTTTTCGGTATAACGCGACAAATGTGAAGGGCAAAGTTCGGAGTTAGTCAGTCCCTTTTAGCGACACAGCGCGCACTTTACTTTTGCCGGATACCTGAGAGGCTGTTTGATATGCGTGTATGGTTCACGCAATGATCTGCGATGCCACGCTAATGTTCTATATCTTCCTGTGATATCTGGTAGCCATTCATACACCTATTAGGTTGTAACGAATTAAATGGCACTGACTCGCGCCATTTTTTTGGCGCGTCTTTACGCGTTTGATCAAGAACAAACCGTAACATGTGGCATATCATTTAGAAGCGCAAACTTTACTCTACCGGCGAGTACCAAATTTTCTATGTAAAAGTGGGAAAACTTTAGAGTTTTATTAACTTTTTTGCAGATGGACAAAAGGGTAATCCGAGGCATTTACTTGTATGAATTCAAGCTGGGCACTACAGCTAAGGAGGCGGACGAGAAGATCAACGCCGCATTCGGTCAAGGATGCTCCACAATTGTGACGGCGTATCGTTGGTATCAGAAGTTCCGGAATGGAGATGAGAGCTTGGAAGTACATGAAGGTCGTGGGAGGCATGGTGATGTTGATGACGACAAGCTGAGAGATGTGGTAGAGGAGGATCCACACAAAGGTACCAGGGAGATAGCGAAGGCTCTTGGCGTCAGTCACAACACAGCTGCCTGGCATCTGAAGGAAACTGGAAAGACCAAAAAGCTGGAAAGATGGGTGCCTCACGAGCTGTCTGAGGAGCAAAGAAACCGACGATATGAGATCTCGTCCGCACTTCTTCTACGGAACGAAACTGACCCATTCCTTGATCGCATCGTAACCTGTCACGAGAAATGGATAATGTACGACAACAGGCGACGATCGGCACAGTGGGTGGACAGCGACGAGAGCCCCAAGGTTTTTGCGAAGCCGGAATTGCACCAAAACAAAGTAGTGGTGACAGTATGGTGGTGTTCGCTGGGAATTATTCACCACAGCTTCCTCCCTCCCGGTGAATCCATCACGGCAGAGAAGTACTGCATTGAAATTGAAGAAATGATGAAAAAGTTGGAGGATATCCGGCCGGCCTTGGTAAACCGAAGGCGAGTTCTCCTTCTGCACGACAATGCTCGCCCCCATGTAGCACGAATGACGTTGCAGAAATTGAATGAGCTGAGCATTGAAACTCTACCACATCCTCCGTTCTCTCCCGACCTCTCCCCAACAGACTACCATTTCTTCAAGCATCTTGGCGACTTCTTTGTAGGGAAAATATTCAAATACCAACAGGATGCCGAAGGTGCCTTCGAAGATTTCGTCAATTCCAGAACTTCTGATTTTTATGCTACTGGGATAAAAAAGCTTGTGTCACGTTTGCAAAGATGTGTGGAATCAGAAGGTTTTTATTCCGATTAATAAACTTGCCTACAAGCCGAGATATTAACTGTTTAAATTTACAGTGGTTCAGTGCCATTTATTTCGTTACAACCTAATAGAATATATAGAAAGCCTACTTGCTCCAGACAGAATCTGAACATTTTATCAATTGTCAGAGTGCAAACGACAGATTGTCGTGGTGGATTGTCTGAATCCATCACGCATGGCATTTCCAACTTAATTACGAGAAAAGCATTTAATCTGAGTGTTCCGTTAGGTTGGAATGTTTGCTGTAGAACACAGTGTAGATTTGGGAAGTGAAGCGCTGTTGAAGGCTGTCGCCATTGACGTGTTTAGTCAACGCTTACAAATGGTATATAGCCTTTTTTTGTTCAATGACTGATGGCTTAAAGTCACTATGTTGGCAGAATTCGGTACACAACAAGAGCAGAGAGGGTAGCGCGTTTCAAACAAATACGAACGTTTTTCTGAAATTTATCGTGTAATAAACAAGCATTAAAATTCTGTTTTTTTAGTAAACCAAAAGAGGGCGCTCTCTGTATACATATTCGACGAACGGATTTCATTGAAAGAAATATTGCCACCGACATTACGGCTACAGTGAAAGCAGCCAAGGATGTTGCGAAGCGGCGAGTTAGTTGTGGAGTTTTTTTTTTAATTTTTATGGTGTATGAAGGCAGCAGAAACGCAAGTACTCCTGTATACAGTGGATAATGACAACCATACTGGAAGTGGTTCCTATGTTTGCAAATCCTAAGAGTGATCGTAAGCAACAACGAAGGCATTTAGGAAAATTAGATGAGGGATTTCTTCACTTGAGCGCAGGTGAGATAGATGGAAAGAGGCCTCATTTTTAATTTTTCGATGACATAGACAAGAGAATTTTGATCTAGAAGGTGTCTAGTTCTCTTTAATAGTAATCCCACTTAAGCTGCGAGTAGGAAGAATGCGGTTTAAGCAAAACTCGTTCAGTTTGACTTTTAAACGCAGCAGGCGAAAACAGTATATGGACCGGAAGATAGTATATGTATTACAGATAGTACATATATATATATATAGTATATATATATATATATATATATAATGCAAAAGCATTTGATTGAGTATCTCATCAAAAGCTTATTTTCAAACTGGAGAGATTCAAGTTTCACCCCATCCTTCTTAAATGGATTACTCAATACCTCACCAGACGAACATTTCAAGTCAAAATAAACTCTTCATTTTTAAGGGTGAGGCGGGTAGTCAATGGAGTTCCACAGGGGGGGGGGGGGTGTCCTTTCCCTTTTGCTTTTCAACATCTTCACCGCAGAGATTCCTGATGTCATGCAGCAGTGCAACGTCATCAGAAAGGTGTATGCTGATGATGTAAGGATTTATAAAACTATTGCAGACTCAGAGCATGTACGTGTGCTTCAAAATGCAATAGATTTTATGGTTGATTGGGCGAAAAGGTGGCAGTTGCTGCTATCTCCTCAAAAGACTGTGATCTTGTTGTGGAATGGAATCCCTCTCTAATAGGTACAACATTGAAGGATGTGCTTTACGCGAAATGGACTCTGTCAAGGATTTGGGTTTTTCTTACAGCAATACCTTCAACTTCGGAAGGCATATACATGCTATATGTAATACGGCTATGCTGAACATATAATACCTTTAAGGCATTAGTCATAAGGAATAAACCTGTTCTCCTTAAGGTGTACAAGACTTATATACGTCCCCTTGTTGAATTAAGTGTGTCCGTATTTGCTAAGAAGAAGACGTAAGAAAAAGAACATCTATACTATAGAGAAAGTAGAGCAACTTCACAAAGAAGCTTATTCTTAGAATAGAGAGTTTCGTATATTCACATGTACCGAAGGTCAGTCAGAAATAAATATCTCGGATTACCATCCCTAGATTCTCGCCGCAGGGTTTTTGACATCTGTCTTGTACACAAGTTGTTATACTTTACCACCGATTACGGGCCTTGTAGATTCTTTAAGCTGAAGACTTCGCACATAAGAGGTGGCTCCGCTAAACTACAGCTACCTCGACCAAGAACCAATTTACGAGCAATCTCTTTCACTTATAGAGCAGATAGTTTATACCAGAAATTCTCTAAGCACCTTCAGTTTCCCCTAACACCGAGACAATTCAGAAGCCGAGTTGAAAGTTTGTTGCTCAGATCTGAAATTGGCTGAATAGTATGATTGTTTATAAGTATTGTCTCACTGTTTGTATGTATTCGTCCCTGTGCTCTTTTTTTGTGATTGCTTCTGTGTTTGTTTTCTAACGTATTGCCTTATACAATCGTAATAAAACAATAACAATAACAATATAGACTGCGGGAAGATAGTTCACATCCGTTGCTCAATGACAGCATACCGAGCAATAACCACACCGCAAATTCAATTTCAGGTTTGTTAATTGTAGAGAAATTACAGTGAAGACATTTCGTAACTTTAAAGGCGCTCTCAAGCAACCATCGATCGACAGTATCGCTACCGCGGTAGCTTAACCCTACTCTAGAGCGCCGATTTCCTACGCAAGTCTTCAGTTGCCAGATTTCGAAAACGTTAAAATATTGCACTATTATTTAATTATTCGTCGCACTCGCTATTGCTACCCTTCGCCAGTTCTATAACGATCGTTTGCCCTCCGAGAGCCTGCAGCATCCAAGGCGGATTAGATAGGGAAATAACGATAAGTTCGATCCAATAATAAAATGAAAGTTGAAAAGAGCTGCATGAGTGCAGCAACTTTCTAGACCCGCCTCCACTCACGAATGATATTCGAGCGTGGGTTTGCATTCATTATATTCGGTAGGATTAACATGGATCTATTATATACAAATGCTCTAAACGTTATTAACAAACAGGACGTGAATCAAATACTATTCGTCTATCTTTATCTAAGGAACAGCCTCCAATGTCATTTTGTGGGCTGGAATAGAGCGGCCTTCGACAGTAGGAAAGCGATATGTCTTGCTAACTCTGGTTCGGAAACAGAGCAGCCCGGTCTCCTATACGGGAGCCTATTTTTAATATTGTATTGCACTTGTTTTCCTTTTGAACTAGTTCGATTCCAAATGGCAGCCCTTATTATGCTAAATAAAATACAGGTGAAGTACCTGCTCGATGGAAATATATCTTCATTACTCCGATCCCAAACAAATGCCGCACCATTTTGTTGGCAACTATCGTCCCTCAACATTTCTGCATCGCTGCTAGGGTATTGGAGAGAAAGCTAAAATCTGCTCTCGTTGATTACCTGGAATCTAATTTTCTTATTCCAGAAAATCAACATGGCTTTCGAATTTCTTAGTCTACTGAGACGTTAATGTTGTCAACATTAAATGAATAGACCCAAGCTCTCGATGAAAAAATTAATGTTAACGTTGTCTACTTAGATTTAATAAAGGCTTTTGATAAAGTTCCATTGAACTAGCTTATCTTCCGGCTTGAAGACATCTGTATCCATCCTAGAATAACCAATTGGATGAAAAACTTTACAACAAATAGATCTTTTTGAGTTAGAGGTAAAGAATCGTTTTACGGACCATAACTAATTGGATAAGAAACTTTACAACAAATAGATATTTTCGAGTTAGATTTCAATAATCGTTTTGCGGACCACTTCTGACTACTAGCGGTGTCCCTCAAGGAAGAGTTCTCTCTCCAATTCTCTTCAATATTTACACATCTGAGATTCCCTTTTTAATCGATCAATATGGTGTATCCTGCAAACTATTTGCGGATGATATAAAAATTTACAAAAAATATCGTAGGTGTGGACGACCATGTTGCTCTTCAATCTGCAATTAATACTATTGTAGACTGGTCAGCAAGTTGGAATCTTCCACTATCATGCCGAAAATCTCAAGTACTACACTTTGGTGAGCAAGTTAACAAAAAGGTCTACCACCTTGGTGAATTCCAGCAAAGGAGTACAACTACTTTATGTGACCTGGGATTTACTAGACTCAACACTGTCGTTTGAAGAAAATTGTGAATTGATAGCAAAGAGAGGGGATAGGATTGTGCATAGTATATTCAAGTGATTAAAAATAAATTTAGTCATCCACTTGGTGCTCGCCGACAAGGCATATTTCAGGCATGTCCTTCAATATGGTACCACTGTGTTTAGCCCTAAGTACAAGCGTTAATGGCTAAGCTAGAGTCTGTGCAAAACAGTTTCACAAGAAAGCTAAAGGATAAAAAAGGGATAAAAGTACACGGTCGTGATTACACCACCATTCCACTTGTCACTGTAAGGAGCAAGCAAGATTCAATTTGCAGTCTCTTGCTTGCCGTAGGAGGCGATATGATTTAATTACAATTTATAGTTGATAAATGAAACGTGGGGCCTTCGCCTCCGTGATTTCTCTTCTATATTACCTTCTAGTATTAGAGGTGGTCGAAGCAAGATACAAATACCAAGAGCTAGAACTAGTATAAGATCGGCATTTTTTACACATCGAGTTGTCTCTGAGTTTCTAAAGTTACCCAAGAAAATCGTTGTGCCAAATTTAATGAGGCAATTCAAAAGGCTTATCGACCGGTATCTTCAAGAAGCCTCTTAATTGCTTGCCTAGTTGTTCGTGTTTGTACTAGTTATCAATATCTGAGTTTCCGTATTCACTAACATAATCTTTTTTGTTTGTTTGTTTGTTTTTGTTTCAACCTGCGTGGTTGTTCACGTACAAAATAAATAAATAAGCAGGACGTTAGTTGAGCGAAGAGATATCGGATTCAAGAGCATCAAAAACAACTCTAAGCGGAAGTGGGAACGAGCTATAAGAGGGGACCATTAGAGTGGGCACATCTTTAACACATTCACGACCAGAGCGTTTTCGCGCCCAGTGCGCGCGACGGCCCGCGGCTTTTTTGGCGCGCTTATTGTGTTTCAGTAATGGAAAAAGTTCTTGTCTTGTTAGATACGATAAAGTCAATCATTTTTCTGTCTACGCAAACCCAACATTTTTTTGTTACTATAATTTGCGAACCTGAGAAGAAAATCGAATAAAAACATCAATAAACCAAGTTCTTCCCAAAACTCCCCCGTCCACTCAAATGAGTGGACACCGTCCGTCGCACCCTCTCCGCTGTCCACTCATATGAGTGGACATGGTCGCGAATGTGTTAAATCCGGTACAGATAAATCTGGACGCCATTTGGTGGTTGATCAATCACATTTAGAAAGCTTTACGATTGTCCGAAAATATCTTCAATTGTAAATCCAACCAAAGTAGCCAAAACTCGTAATTACGCACACCCCTAATCGGTATCGACCATGGAGCATAGGACGCGTCTGGTTCCATCCTAGACCTCTGCCATAATCGGCTGGAGCGCAAACAAACTCTGTCGGAACCGCTGCCGCACAAATTCGTAAATCAAAAGTATGCTGGCGCGGCATGACCCCCCTCGCCGCCGGCGGCAAGCTCTGTGCCCTTCCTCTATGGTTAAAGATGGCACCGTGGCGTTACCACAAAAGGGTGTAGAGTCCTTAGAGTAGAGACTCAGGTGCAACGATGCAACGTCTTTATCGAATGAACCTGAGACGAAACAACATTGTTCATCATTATGCAGCGTAGCACACGATTATTTAACGCAAGGAGTACATAGTGCGTAACACCTTTTTATATCCTTTTTCTCTCGCTGGAAAAAATGGACTACCTTCAAATGTCACTACTATTGTCAACAAATTTTGTTAATCAAAAACTGCTTCCAGAAACTGAATCGTTTCATAATTTTTGGTGACGACAAGCAGTTCATGGACGAAATGGGAAGACTGATTTCTAACAGCACCGTACAGAAGTCGAACCAAAGTGTAAGTGATCTACAGTGGATTTAAATTTTACAAAAAGATCAACAACACGAACCTAAATAAAGAAATTCCATCAATCAATTCACTGGCCTTATTAGTCAGCGCAATTCTGTCGCAACAAAGGGTTAGGATTTTTTTAACCAAAAAAACCCGCTACAAATATTTTCATAAGTAGAGATGGGAGCATAGCGCAAACTTTCGCACGTTTTATTAATTTTGAAGATTTTGCATTGTTTGTATTGTGTGCGTTTACATTGTGTGCATTGTGTCCATTGTGTGCGCGACACACTCCAGCACACCTGGCACTATGGGGCACCAAATAAGCAAACAACGCTTAAGAGGATATAAGGAAGCAAGCCACACAAATGTGTAGATGTAACCGGTAAGATAAGCGGGTGTAGCGAGTTTCATGAACAGAAGAGTGATGATCACGCAACTGCTTTCGTGGATTTCTATTGCAACGCATTTCTTTATAATGTTGCGCGATATTCCATAATCAGTAAAGCCACATCTGCATTTTTAGCACTGTGTTTAACTACTTCAATGCATAAAAATAAAATAATGTATGTTGCTAAAATGCTGGAAAGATTGTTGAGACTATATGTTGTTACAGGATGTTTTGTTACGATCAAAACTCTTGCGCCAGGCGGGACTCGAACCCGCATCTTCTGCTTTCCAGGCAGCGATGTTCGCCTTACACCACCGGCGCTGTTTGACCGCACGTAACATCCGCGATATCCTCGAGGTCCGTCAGCACCCACCCGTCGTGATACGAGATAGCCTCTATATCAGCCGCTCCAGGCTTAAACAAATGTGCTCAAGCATTGTTACTAGTAAGGTCCTCAGCTTAACCGGTTCCATGCTGATATCAGCGGCCGGCCCATCCCGTATCACGTGGGTGCTGACGGACCTCGAGGATATCGCGGATGTTACGTGCGGTCAAACAGCGCCGGTGGTGTAAGGCGAACATCGCTGCCCGGAAAGCGGAAGATGCGGGTTCGAGTCCCGCCTGGCGCAAGAGTTTTGATCGTAACAAAACATCCTGTAACAACATATAGCCTCTATATCAGCCGCTCCAGGCTTAAACAAATGTGCTCAAGCATTGTTACTAGTAAGGTCCTCAGCTTAACCGGTTCCATGCTGATATCAGCGGCCGGCCCATCCCGTATCACGACGGGTGGGTGCTGACGGACCTCGAGGATATCGCGGATGTTACGTGCGGTCAAACAGCGCCGGTGGTGTAAGGCGAACATCGCTGCCCGGAAAGCGGAAGATGCGGGTTCGAGTCCCGCCTGGCGCAAGAGTTTTGATCGTAACAAAACATCTTGTAACAACATATAGCCTCTATATCAGCCGCTCCAGGCTTAAACAAATGTGCTCAAGCATTGTTACTAGTAAGGTCCTCAGCTTAACCGGTTCCATGCTGATATCAGCGGCCGGCCCATCCCGTATCACGACGGGTGGAGTGCTGACGGACCTCGAGGATATCGCGGATGTTACGTGCGGTCAAACAGCGCTGGTGGTGTAAGGCGAACATCGCTGCCCGGAAAGCGGAAGATGCGGGTTCGAGTCCCGCCTGGCGCAAGAGTTTTGATCGTAACAAAACATCCTGTAACAACATATAGCCTCTATATCAGCCGCTCCAGGCTTAAACAAATGTGCTCAAGCATTGTTACTAGTAAGGTCCTCAGCTTAACCGGTTCCATGCTGATATCAGCGGCCGGCCCATCCCGTATCACGACGGGTGGGTGCTGACGGACCTCGAGGATATCGCGGATGTTACGTGCGGTCAAACAGCGCCGGTGGTGTAAGGCGAACATCGCTGCCCGGAAAGCGGAAGATGCGGGTTCGAGTCCCGCCTGGCGCAAGAGTTTTGATCGCAACAAAACATCCTGTAACAACATATAGCCTCTCTACCAGCCACTCCAGGCTTAAGCAAATGTGTTCAAGCATTGTTACGACTGATTAGGTTTTGAGAATGTCTGGAAAAATATAGCACGGCATACAAGTGGTTCGAGTGAGTCGACTTCGAGCGGCAGAAGATCTTAGTGGTATATCAGATGTTTTTGCACATGGAAGATCCGTGGACTACTCTAGCAATCGACCAGGTGGGCAAATCGAGAGTAAACGTGTTTATGAAGACGGCCTTCAACGAAAAGAACGTGATCAGTCGTTGGCGATCTACAGCACGCCTTACCGAGACCAGGTAGGCATTAGATATACAGTAGGACACAGTAGATTAAACGCTAATTGATTTAAAGCACGCTGTGTGGCTACTGTTGGTATTCAGTACCGCGTGGTCATATGAAGATATATAAGGTGCTAACTGAACTGATTGAAAAGTCTAAAGAACACCCTTGTATTAGGCTTTTTGTGCCATGATTTTGTATCTGTCGTCTTTCGCAGGTCTGTGGTTCTGCTTGTGTGCCAAAGGAAATACTTTACTAATGCCAAACATATCAAATGACGTCAATGGCAAGTATAAGACCGTTTGAAAATCAGCAGGGTGTACTTTATCTTCTTGATTGTCCTATTCATCGACAAAGTCCGGCACCTTTACACACGCTCTTTCGCATTCCTCCTGATTGCTGAATCGATTGTCGTTTCCCCCACAACCTCCGTACGTGAACGGTATGCACATGGCGCTGGATTTCTCAAAGCCATACCTTGAAAACAAACATTTGAAATTACACAGAATGGACCGCAAGCACCTCGAGTAATATGAATCACACAAATTGCTCTAATCTCTCCAACAACCTGGTACTTTGTGGAATTTAGCACATGGCATCACGTCAGAAAAAAAAAAACGAGACATCGGGATAACGAAGTAGGCTATTCATTGGACAGTTGCGGTGCATAACTGAATTGAATCCGCGGCATATGCATCCAACAGCGGGCACATTAGCAAACTGTAAACACCTTCAGTTCCTTGACGGTAAATCTAAGCTATGCGATTAGGTGTCCATTAAATATAGAGTAATTTTTTGTATTCGCATTGTCGACTTAACCGTCAACTGTTCCCCTACAAGAAGCAAAGCCAATAGCTTATTTTGAGAACTATGACAGCGATTATTTTGCCATTACTTTCATGTTGGTATGTTTGTCCTGTTTAATGTGTCTCGATGCTCACTTGGTTAATTGTATACATGCCATTTAGCCTCTGCATCTTGTTTCTTCCAAAGTTTGAATTTAGCTACATTTTTTTCACCCAAAATCACCTGCATAACATTGTGTATTTTGATCGATTGTTGCATGGCGCTGTATTATTTGCTTAGGTACTTCGGCTAACTTTCATATAATATCGCAACATTTCACATTTGCGACACTCACAGGCGACAGTAGTATAAAATATTCAAGAATCGTTGAAAACGAAGTCAATATGGCAGGAACACAGATTTGAGAAAAAAAACGAACTGTAGAAAAGACGGAAGAAGTGCGGTCTTCAAAGTATTAGGTTGGCAACTAATTTCGTGGACTCTCAAGAATCTTCACCAAAGGCCTTTTTTAACAAATAACTAATGACAGTCTTTAATCAAAATGAGATCACTCAGAACGCAGAAGTGCTTCCCATATATCAGGTAGCTGGTCTATCCCACGGCCATAGAATTATTGTGCTTTTAAGGCCAAGAATCTTTGGAGGTGCATTTTGACCCGGTCCACATTATTAAATCGTCTTCCGACGAAGAAGTACTGCACCGAACTAAAAATGTGGTAGTCACTCGGCGCAAGGTCTGTGCTGTAAGGTGGATGAGTTTGACGCTCCCAGTCAAGGTCTTCTATTTTTGAGGCGTCCGGTTCGCTACGTTCCCTCCGTTTGGTGGTGTCAAGAAGGTATTAACTTCTGGGAGCTCGTCAAGAACGGTTCCACCAATAAAGCTGGAATCTACTCTTCTCATCCTAGCCGCGCGCAGGCTGAACTCCGCTGGAATCGGTTCAGACAGATTTTCAGGAGCAGAATCATCTATCAGCAAGATAGCGCCAGATCACACGTTACAGATCGGGAGCTTCAAAAAATCGAAGACCTTAGCCGGGAGCGTCTAACTCACCCACCTTACAGCACAGGCTGTGAGCCAAATGACTAGCACCTTTATAGCTCGCTGCAGCACTTCTTGGTTGGAGGACGATTTATTAATGTGGACCATGTCAAAATGCACCTCTAAGGATTCTCGGCTTCAAAAGCACAAGAATTCTACAGCTGTCGGATGGGCCAGGTAGCTGATAAATGGGAAGCAGTCCCGCGTTCCAACAGATCTTACTCTGGTTGAAAACTGTTATTTGTTATTTGTTTATGAACACTTTTGTTGAAGGCGCTTGAGAGTCTACGAAGTTAGTTGCCAACCTAATAAATAAAAATGCGAGCAAAATTGTTTATCTGCTTTATTCTACCCTACGAATAAAAGTTCAATAATACTTCAATATCCGAAGCATTGCATAAGATGGCCAATTACACACAATAAGATCAAAACATGGTTCGCATATTAAAAAGCCGTGTCCTTGAAGAGATAGTGCTGCCGATGCCTGAGCAAAAAGCAGCGTCGGTAGTGATATCCTCATTTTTTGGGAGGTGCGGGTTCGAGTCTCGCCTGGCGCTAGAAGTTTTGATCGCAACAAAACATCGTTGTGACAGCTTGATATCCTCATTATTTTTCAACCTGTCCCTACGGTTGTAGAGATGCCCTTTATGAATACAACAAACACGCCTCCTATTAAGACACCGGAAAAGCAGAAAACACAATCTTTTTATAGAGTTATTGTGGCTAACCAATTTTTTGGATTACTTGTGGGTCCAAATTTCATGGGAATCAAAAGGTTTATGGTTGCTTAACAATGCTTAGCAAGGCGGCTAAACCTAAAAATACTGCTTATTTTCAACATCAAAACTCTAAGAGTGGCTCAGCGGGATAATCTTACATTTGCTTAAAGTAGGCTGCAGAGCTTTGTTATTTCTATAAAAGTAATGCTTTTAGAACCATTCAAAGAGTAGTAACATTTTGTTGGGCCACGCTGCAGAAAACTACAACACGAAGTGTATCGGCGGTAAAAAAGAAGAGTACCGGCGGAGATCCTCATTGGTGCTCACAGAATCTCCAGTGGTTTCCAACCACTGATTCGGTATTGCATCGCGTCGATTTGAGTGTGCAAGTGTGGCTGCGCTTTCAAGCTATATCTCCTGGTGAAGTGAAAGCACGGTTAATCTTACTGTAGAACACGCGCCATAGTGTTAGAGAAAAACACAAACATAATAACGACTGGCGCAAAGGATTTTCATACATGAACAACGGGCAACATCAGTAAGTCACAAATTAATGTCACATGTCACGGTGATGAGCTGCAAAAGCGGAACCTAAAGTAGCGAGGACCGCTCTGTGACACCAACGATATTATTGCAAATGATAATCTATAATCTATTACAATTAAAGAAACACGAGCCATATTATTGAAAAACTCACGATGGAATAATGGCGCGACAATCGCCAGCATGAATGTCGAGTTCACATCGTGGATCTGGGGACGAAGCTGAAGAAGACCCGAGCAAAAGTATGCTGAGAATGTTTGCAGTTGTTCACAAATAACGTTTTAAAAGTTTGCAGCCACCTCTAATTCAACACGCTTGAGTATGTCGTAAGGCACTCGTGACCCAGTTTCAAATCTTCGACAGAATAAGAAGTTTAAAGAACTAAATAGCCTACGTATATCAGAATAGGAAGTACTGCGCAATTTGATTGCCCAGGGTGGCAATAAGTTTCACCATCATTCATGACATGTAGAAAACCCTTTCTTCGTGAATCATATGTCACGGATGCCAGTAAAGCCAGTTTTCCAACGGTATTATTAAAGCTGTGTACTTGCAATAAAGCCAACGAGAACGTGCTTCGATGTGTAGGAGAGCATTTAGGGAGCACACGAGGCGTGACGCGATGTACAGGGTGGCCCATAAGTCCTGCAACAAAAACATAGGCGTATAAAAAGGCTAAGAATGCACCAAATTTGAACCACTTTTAAATCTTGTTTGCCCATGGTTTGTAGACTGTGGTGGAGCGGTATTATTCATAAGGGACCACTCCTGGATTGATAAGAACCTTCAGATCGTGTGGGTTGCTTTGCAGCTCACGTCGCAGCCCCTCTTCGGAGGAGTTTTACTTCTTATTCGTTCCAAAGAAGATATTGAACAATAGTTTTCCCAGGCTTTATAGAGCAAGACATTCTCTTTAAGATGGTTAATAAACAAAGATTGAAAATCTAAAGATTTAGGAATTTCACAGCTAGTCTTTCGCAGGTGCAATATTTTGCAGATGGACTGAGAACCGCTACCACGTCCTTTTCTTTTGCTGTTACAGGAATCGCTTTACCAGAATGTGCATTTTGCCCTTAAACAGCGCGACTGAGTCTTTAATATATGGTGTTAGGTTTTTGTTCCTATCAAACGAAACTTTTATTGATTTTCACTATTTTTACACAAAAACCTAGGGTGTGAGGGACACATTTTGGAAAATCGTGTATGACAAAATCCTGCCATGCGTGACCACTATGTTTATATCGTCTGGTTTCCGCAAAGGTAGTATTAAACACACTATTATTTTGACCTTTCAGGGATCGCTCAACTTTGAGAAATTTTTCATCAAATGAGGCAGAGGCTGAATACCCATTTCGAACGACGCCCTCCAACTGCGCTTACAAATTTTTCCTTCCACTCTCTTCTCCTCATAGCTGAGTCTTCATCTCACTTACGGACTTGTAGAGCTTTCCTTGTAGTTTTCTAGAAACAACATATTGCTTAGTAATAGATTGCGCACACGGCTGAATATTGAATTTGTTTCAGCTGGTTGCTGCATCCTGTATGATCAGAAAATTAATAGCGTTCTTCTACTGTAGTTCAGATCCGTTCATCCAATGTTCACTTTTGAGAAGCCTTTGCACTGCCCTACACAATACCATCATACTGCATGTTCAACAACCAATCTTCCGAAAGTCACATCGGAACGGAAGCGCCCCACCACGGGCCAGAGAAGAATTTTCGGTAGTTTTACGTGAGAGCGCATTACTTTGTAATAAGAGCAGCTACAACCATGATACTTTCCAGAAATATAGCACTAAGTATATGCTACATAACTGTTGGTATGCGGTTTTTTTGCAATTGGAAAAAGACAACCAATAAGGTCTCCTAATTTTGTTGCAAGACTTATGGGCCACTCTGTAATGACAAGCTCCCATATCGACATCGCGTCGCGCAATCGATATGGGAGCTTGCGTCGTGCGTCGCGTGCACATTAAACATTCCCTGAGATACAGGATCTAATGGTGAACATATATATTCAAGTCATTAAGAATAAATTTAGTCATCCACTTGCTGCTCGCCGACAAGGCATATTTCAGGCATGTGCTTCAATATGATACCACTGTGTTTAGCCCTAAGTATAAGCGTGAATGGCTAAGCTAGAGTCTGTGCAAAACAGTTTCACAAGAAAGCTCTGGATAAAAGTACACGGTCGTGATTACACCGCCATTCCACTTGTCACTGTAAGGAGCAAGATCTTCAATTTGCAGTCTCTTGCTTGCCGTAGGAGGCGATATGATTTAATTACAATTTATAGTTGATAAATGAAACGTGGGGCCTTCGCCTCCGTGATTTCTATTAGGTTGTAACGAATTAAATGGTACTGGCTCGCGCCATTTTTTGGCGCGTCTTTACGCGTTTGATCAAGAACAAACCGTAACATGTGGCATATCATTTAGAAGCGCAAATTTTGCTCTACCGGCGAGTATCAAATTTTCTATGTAAAAGAGGGAAAACTTTAGAGTTTTATTGACTTTTTTGCAGATGGACAAAAGGGTAATCCGAGGCATTTACTTGTATGAATTCAAGCTGGGCACTACAGCTAAGGAGGCGGACGAGAAGATCAACGCCGCATTCGGTCAAGGATGTTCCACAATTCGAACGGCGTATCGTCGGTATCAGAAGTTCCGGAATGGAGATGAGAGCTTGGAAGAACATGAAGGTCGTGGGAGGCATAGTGATGTTGATGAGGACAAGCTGAGAGATGTGGTAGAGGAGGATCCACACAAAGGTACCAGGGAGATATCGAAGGTTCTTGGCGTCAGTAACAACACAGCTACCCGGCATCTGAAGGAAATTGGGAAGACCAAAATGCTGGAAAGATGGGTGCCTCGCGAGCTGTTTGAGGAGCAAAGAAACCGACGATATGAGATCTCGTCCGCACTGCTTCTACGGAACGAGACGGACCCACTCCTTGATCGCATCGTAACCTGTGACGAGAAATGGATAATGTACGACAACAGGTGACGATCGGCACAGTGGGTGGACAGCGATGAGAGCCCCAAGGTTTTTGCGAAGCCGGAATTGCACCGAAAGAAAGTAATGGTGACAGTATGGTGGTGTTCGCTGGGAATTATTCACCACAGCTTCCTCCCTCCCGGTGAATCCATCACGGCAGAGAAGTACTGCATTGAAATTGAAGAAATGATGAAAAAGTTGAAGGATATCCGGCCGGCCTTGGTAAACCGAAGGCGAGTTCTGCTTCAGCACGACAATGCTCGCCCCCATGTAGTACGAATGACGTTGCAGAAATTGAATGAGCTGAGCATTGAAACTCTACCACATCCTCCGTTTTCTCCCGACCTCTCCCCAACAGACTACCATTTCTTCAAGCATCTTGGCGACTTCTTGGTAGGGGAAATATTCAAATACCAACAGGATGCCGAAAGTGCCTTCGAAGATTTCGTCAATTCCAGAACTTCTGATTTTTATGTTACTGGGACAAAAAAGCTTGTGTCACGTTGGCAAAGATGTGTAGAATCAGATGGTTTTTACTTCGATTAATAAACTTGCCTACAAGCCGAGATATCAACTGTTTAAATTTACAGTGGTTCAGTGCCATTTACTTCGTTAAAACCTAATATATGACCTTCTAGATTAGACAATGCTTAATATTGGCATGTGTATAAATAGTTTCTACCAGCACAACATTCTGCCCTTTACAGAAACGTCTACATTTACAAACAGTACTCAATACGATGTTACCTCAGTTTCCTAATGCACGACCAGCAAACGGATTTATCGTCTAGGTCTTATCAATAGGCCGGTTAAGATCTGATAAAATGAAATAAATGTTGTTAGCAATTTGCACACTCATAGAAACAATATTTTAAAAAGAAATAAATGCTCCATACCTAGCGAAATAGCAACTAGTAGAACAATACAACGCAGGAACATCGATGAAATGTTGAACGACAACGACTTTCTTACACAACGGCAAAGTGCATTTCTGTGGATGGAGAACTTCTTGTCGGATGATCTATTCGTGGTTTGTCAAACAGCGTCCAGTTTTAGAAGGCGATTCATTTCTTGGTGATGGATTGTCCACGAATCACAGTGAAAATCAATTCTTTTTGAGAATTTCTTTACAATAGTGCTATAATGCGACTAGACAGAACTTCTGCGACCAGAAACCACTGCCTCAGAGCGAGACGTGTCCTTTCGAGCCGTAATTCGATAGCCGACAGGCTAGCTAAAGCAACTCCCTCCTAAGGTATCCTTCCATCACAACGATGAAATCCCAGATTCTATTCTGATTTGCATGTTCTATTTTGCAGAAGTACATCCCAAGCCGAATCCCACATATACTGTATGAGTTGGATCGGTTCATGCCCATCCGTGCTTAATAGCGCTCATTCAATTAACCCTTTCACGACACGCGCGATTACCAGGTGACGGCCGCGTAGGGCAGTAACAAATGAAGTTTCCCACGGACCATCTAGGCCGTAGCTATTAGTGGACTCAATGATGTAGCAGGTGTTTGACATACTTTTGTCTAGATTGCTTTCAAAATTCTTACAAGAAATATGTCTAGTTATTTTTCTGCATGACCATTTTTACAAGATGTGATCAACTGTTTGTGAACAGTGCCGATCAATGTGCAGCTTGAATAGTGTGTTGTGCTGATTATTTGTTTAAATCAGTGCTTAGAATTAAATGACTGCCAGACCACAGTGGAGTAGCATTGTTGGGATCAAACATATCTAACCAATACTCGTAAACCACGAAAAAAGCGAGAAATGAGCCGTAGCGAACAGTTTTATTAGGTTGGAAAAAAAAGTCTCTTCACACTTCGAAATTTTTTTTACCCTTCCCCTTGTAAACGCACTAGCCAACGTTGATTGCTGATTTCGTAATCCTATCACACTTGTCTACCGTTCGCACGCAGACACAGGTTAAGACTCTTCTTGTAATTCGTTATCCATCCGATCTTCCGAACTCAATGCCAGATCTACCTCATGGCCGTTTTCAGCACGGCATTCTTCAAGAATTCATTAAAGAATCCACAGCACGTCAGGCAGCAGACCAAATTAACCACATATATGGCTTGGGATCTACTACTCATCTCGCCTGTTATGAGTGGTTCGGAAAGTCTTTAAAGGGAGATTATTCACTGAGGGCAAAGCATGGTCAGGAAGGCCAGCTGGATTGGACGACACTGAACTACGCCATCTTCTTCGTACCGATAGTTGGCAGACGACACGTCAGCTGGCAGAGAAGCTCGAAGTGTCTCATAGGATAGTGGGGATCCATCTGAAGAATCTTGGCTTTCATGGAAATTTGGAGCTTGGATTCCACATGCCCTGTCAGACACTCAGAAAGGTCGACGGCTCTCCATCGCTGCTTCTCTTCTGTCCAGATAAGGAAGAAAATCGTTTCTTCCGCGGATTGTGACAGGCGAAGAGTCCTGGGTTCTGTGTGCCAACTTCCGAGGAAAAGGCAATGGGTACAAAAGGGAGAGAGCCCTAAGTCTGATCTCAAGCCCAATGTTCACGAACGGAAGATTCTCTTGAGTGTTTGGTGGATATCAGAGGAGTGATTTATCGGCAAACTCTCAGAAGTGGAGAGACACTTACTGCTGTCACATACTGCGGCCAACTCCACAAAGTCGTCGCAACTCTCCAAGAAAACAGGCCGGAGAAGTCGAAGGTGATGATCCTGCATGACGATGCAAAACCACGTGTTGCAAGACTCACAAGAGAAACAATAAAGGGGATGGGCTGGGAGGTAATGCCACATCCACCGTATAGCCCTGATCTCGCCCCTACCGACTACCATCTCTTCCGTGCTCTCAAGCAAGAAATTGGAGAGAAATATTTTGGAACGGATGAAGACCTCAAAAATTGGATTTATCAATGGTTCGACTCCAGAACTGCAGTCTTTTAAGCGAGAGGAATTGGAAAATCACCCAGTCTTTGGAGAAGTGTAGTAGAACAAAATAGAGTTTATCTCAATTGATTTGACTTTGTAGTTGTAAAGTAATAAATCTTTGAAAAAAATGAAAAGACTTTTTTTCCAACCTAATATAACCGCGGGTCGAAATCGACCCGCGCGGTCGTCAATGGGTTAAGAAAGTTCTCGACGATCAGCTGTAGACCAGGGATGGGCGGAATTTCTGTTTTCTGTTTTCTGATTTTCTGGCCATTTTGGGCAATTTTTTCTTGTTTTCTGTTTTCTGGGAAAACGGCCAAAAAATTGGCCAGAAAACAGAAAATAGAGCTGTAAACAAAATTATATCATAGAAGTCTAATAAAGAAATGCAAAAGCATCTTAGAATCATGAGTTTCATTCCAAAATTATGTTTAAGAGTATTTTAAATTGCAAGCGTGTTGAGATTTATGTGCTCGTCCAGAAATTGCACCATACACTCGTGCACTATGCTGCTTTGTTTGTTTGATTGATTGCGTAAATGCCGCTGACATAGAGGTCCATCATAAGACATTTCTCGACTTCATAATTTGACTTCGTACTCTTTTCGATTTTAACAGTAGATCGGACCATCTACGATTACTTACAACTTCATATAAATTCCACAAAACTAGTGTTCTGAGGGGCCTTTTAATTATCTATTAACCAACCTCTTGTTCTTGAGCTACTGCGAGTAGGGCTCTCCTCCACGTCCGGTTTAAAAATTGAAATTTTTTGTCCGACCATACCCAATTATCGCTTTTCCCGCAGAGCCTTTCGCGATCTGCTTTTCTAACTCTGAACCTTTCTCAGCTTTTGCTTGTCAAAAATTAGTAAGAGACAGAAAAGTTGTAGTCCCCTTTGTTTTCGATGATGCAGCGATGAGGTTTGATACATGAAAATTTTCAAGTATCACCTGTATCATCTGTCGTCCCATTGATCGTAAAGTTGTTCGAGCGGGCGCAGCAGCATCTCCATTCGTCGCTGTAGCGTGCCAGATGCTCGAATGGATCTTCCTCGTTCGAGGGACAGGTAGAGCGTCATAATGTTCCTTCAGGGCTTTCACCAACACGTTGTTGGGCATCTGGTGTTTTCTTGACATCCCGCGGAATCCAGGCTCTCCTCCAGCGCGTGTCAGCGAAGCGCATTACGTGGCCGGCCCACCTAGTTTTCGACGACTTAGCCCATGCGACAGCGTCTCTGATCTTTTGAAGCTCGGAACTCGGGAAGCCTTCTCTCACTTTCGTGAATCGCGTCACTTCGAGAATCTTCCTCTCGATCCACGCTGGGAGACGCTGATCGCATGTTCATCCTACTTTCGTATAACCTATGTCTCTGAGGTGTGTGTTAGGGCAGGGAGTAAGTGCAGCCGAATAGGTGGGCACGGAGTCGGACGTTCTTCGCTTTCTTCACGACTTTCTCGACGCTCTTGAAAGCTCCCCAAGCCGCTCGTTTCCTCCTGCCCAGCTCCGGCGTCAAGTCGTTGACCATGCTGACTTCGCCACCCAGGTCCACGTAGCTGGAGCACTCGGAGATGTTCGTTCCGCCGAGCGAGAATGAGGCAACAGAAGCTTCTCCGTTCCTCATGAACATCGTCTTCGTAAAAGCCAGCTGCAGTCCAACGTTCCCACATACGCGTCGAAGCCGCCAGCGTTCGCTCCGCTGGCTGATACTCGGTGTTATGAGCACGATGTCGTCAGCGAAGTGAAGAAGGTGCACTCGCCGACCGTCGACCTTCTCTCCAACGTCCTCTCGTACTAGGTCGCACATGATGTTTTCGGGGGTGGCGCTGAAGAGCTTCGGGAATATTTTATCCCCTTGTCGAACCCTTCCCTTCACGATGATGACGACGTCGTTGTAGAATGGTGAAATCTTGGTCGTGAATCCACTGCACAGCTCTCGAAGGAGTCTGATGTCTGAGTAGGAACACCCTGAGTGAGCAGGGCTTCGAGGACCGCTCCAGTCTCGACGCAGTCGAATGCCTTCTTCAGGTCGATGAACGTAAGGCACAGCGGCAGCTTGTACTCTCGCGATACTTCGATGAGCTTCGTAATGGTGTGTATGTGGTCGATCGTGCTGAATCCTCTCCGAAATCCTGCTTGTTCGCCTGGCTGTCCTATTCAGGATCACTCGAGTGAACAGTTTGTAGATTACGGACAGCAGGCAAATTGGGCGACAGATGCCAATGTCGTGCACGTCTCCCTTCTTGTACAGCAAGACTGCCCTGCTGCTCTTCAACTGAGATGTAATAGAATATGTATATACGATGAGTAATAATATGATGGAGGGGGTATTCGCTCGACCCTCATTCTATAGTGTCTGCGCATTCAAGAAAACACCTTCCCTTAAAAACTTGTGTGCTTCAGCCCGTTCAGTCATATTCTCGCATTGTTCTGTGAAGCATCAAGCCAGTGCACTACATCTTTAGTCTGCTAAAGAGTAACTAGGTGCTGTAAAGAGCATTGGTGAATTAGCCTGAAAACTAGGTATGCGGAAACTAGGCCACCTACAGGGAAAGGTGTGCTCGAAGAATTAGACGAACTACGGATGTAGATTCTGGCGTATATAATATTACTCAACGAATCTCTGCACAGCTTTAGCGAGAGTATCTGTGAACTCAAGCAATGGAGTTGAAAGATGGAAACGGTGGTGAATGACCCTTCATCGTTTTCGGTGCCTTAAAAGGCCAGTTTCGTACTAGAGGGACCATCTAGCGAATCGTGATTACACCTACATCTTGGACTGTGAGCCTTAAACCGCTATATTAGAAGATAAATGCGATAGGTAAAATGCATCTAATAAAAGCCACTCCTTTTTTCCTTCCTCTTTAGCCCCAACCTTTAGAATATCACAGCATTTATTTTTCACAGAATCCCTCATAGTATTGTGATTAATGATGTAATCGTTAGGGCATTAGTTGTGAAAGGGGCTGATGGCTAATGTTGCATACTTTATTTGTCAAGATGGCTAGGATATATCAGTTAAGACTTGACTAAAGCATACAAAATATATATAAGACCACTGGTAGAGTGTGGAACTACCGTATTTGCCCCACACAAGGTGAAGGATATAGAGGCTATAGAAAAAGTGCAAAACAACTTTTCGCGTAAGGTGATCATCCGTTATGGAGGCTTTTTGTACTCCAGAATACCAAAATCCAAAATCAGAAATAGTTTTTTGGGACTACACTCACTCCAGTCAAGAAGGAAGTTAAGAGATGTCTGCATGGTGTTTAAAATCATTTCGGGAATCTGTGATGTCGACAAATCAGCATTTTACAGCCTTGCTTCATCGCGGACGCGAGGAGGTAAAGTAAAAATAGTTTACTCAAAACCTAAGAGCAGCATTAGATCTCACCCTCACGGTGCGAGCTGGCTCCGCCTACGTTAATCTAAGGACCGAACTCGATCCACTGCCAATGAACTTTTGGTCTTTCAAGCGTATGGCATCTAAAGCTGTTTTGTCATATTAGTCGCACTCAAAATTGTTACTTGATAACGAAGCGAATTTGGAATGTATGTTGTTGCTGATTGATGTTATCTCACGTCTGTCTTATACAGCGTAATAAATTGATTGATTGATTGATTGACTTACAATTTGCTGATTATATTGAATATAGAGTGTACTAAAAAAAGAACGCTTGCAAGTTAAAACGTTGGTCCAGGACTACAATTCTAGTCCTACAAAAAGCATTTGATACTGGAAAAATGGGTGTTTCAGTTTAATAATTAGGTATAATTGTGAAATTTTCTGTTTTCTGACGTTTTTGGCTTTTCTGTTTTCTGATTTCTGTTTTCTGACGAAACCGATTTTCTGTTTTCTGGGAAAATTTTAAAAATTCCCGCTTATCCCTGGTATAGACAATACGAAGGACGCCTTCAACCAACAGATAACATTATTCAGCACTGCACAAGGTTAAACAATACCTAACAATGCTTCCTCAATCGAGCGGTTTACAACTCTAAATCTTTGCGTAGTACCTTCAGGATATCGCCCTCAGAACAAAAATCCTTCAATCATGTGGCTTGCTACCATATATTTGTGTCAGCTGTTTGATAAGAATAGATAACAGCTTTATTCAGGTCGTTTTGTAATAGGGCCGTTCATGGTCTCCTTGGTCTCTCAGAACTTTCCCTATCGTGAGCTTCCAGCACCTCCGACTTCAACTTATACCTGACTTCCTGTAACCAACTGATGGTTCTTTACTTGAGCATCGCGGAGGTTATGCGATAGCTGATCTCGACAAGCAAACCTCCATCATGGACAATAGTTGAGACTAGGACAATAGGTGATTGAATACATAATTTCTTGGAAGCGCCATACCAAGCACTATGATCGAATCCATGTCGTTCCACAAGCCGTGTGTAGATGAAATCCGAAATTTTGTAAATCTTTAGTCGTAATTACAAATAGTACACATTTATATTATTGTTTGTATTTTTTAAAAATTTGTGAACCGTAAGTATTAAGAAATATGACGCCCTGGACGGGTGGCACTATATTTCTGCTGATTTTTGTGCTAACAGTATTTAAAGGTAATCCAATATTCATTCATAGCGTTACTTCAGATTAGGCTGAACCTTTTCTCATTAACTCTCTAGAGCATAACCATTGCATATCTAAAAAGCAGCGCCATCTTTTAACCTACTATTTAGCCCGCACGTAAGTCTACTTTAGCAAAAACAATGGCAAGATTTTACTGTCAAAACCAGAAAAATATAATTTATTTAACCGCTGACCAACTTGGCGAGAACAAAATGTATTTATGTAATCTAAAAACGTACTGAGCAAGCGCATAGCGCAATCCTACTGTATGACGCATGGGACTCTGCGCTTTTCTGCATTTTGAAATATACCATTTTTAGATTGAACGAGTTGCTCTACAATTTAAACTGGACACCTTTCATTTTAAACCGAAGAGTTTTCAAGCAAAAACAAGCGTTTCTAAAATCAAAATGAACACCTTATAACGAAGGCAGGACAATCTTTTTTAAAGAAAATTGATATAAAACAAAATTCCTGCACGAAGTGGCTTAAGAAGAAATGTGTACAATTTTAGAATAAAGCGAATGTTAAATCCGCACAGCTTTAGGGCAAGCTGGCATTCCCTCGGCGAAAACAGAATCTCAAGTGAATTGTGCTCTGTTCCGACACGAAGAATTCTTTAAGTGAGTAGACTATGTACTCGACCAGATCATTGCAGTGCCTGTTGATTGAGTAAATGGTGCCTTGCTAAAGTTGAGGAAGTACACAAAACAAGCGACGCGGTAAGGAGCATTTGTGACAAGGGTCCCTCCACTCACACTGCGAATTTGTTTGATTTCTCGAGTTTCTAGAGCTCAAAATCAGGGATATTGAACTCTCGCGGTCTGGAAGGCCAGTTGCAGTGGACGAGGAGCGCTTTCTGGAGCTGGTTCAGGAGGATCTGCGGGTAGCACCAGTGAAATGGCAGAGGAACTCGAGCTCCGTCACAGCTATTGGACACCTATTCGGTTACAGGAAGGCATGGATAGCGCAACAATAGCGCACGATCTTAACGACCACCAGCTAAAGGTGCACAGCGATGTATGCACGAACTTCTTAACTTTCTGTGGGAATTTTTCATTCAAAACTTGAGCACTAGCAATGAAAAGTAGATAATATACGCCCATCACCCGTCAAAGCGTCTGTGGCTCAGTCGCGGCGAACCCGGCATTCGCATGAGAAAATCGGTACTTCATACAAAGAAGGTGAGCGTCGTTGACGCAGCGCCAATGATGAAAGATAGGGCAGAAACGCAGAGTGCCTGACTCTGCGTCAGGGGTGGCGGCGCGCTTATGGCACACTTCACCTCACATTTGGCGCCCGGCTTCAGCGCGCGTCAACGCTGGCTTCAGCAGCTTCAGGTCTATTCATACTTCCCGTCACCGCGATGGAATGGCGGCGATCAGTTTTGCAGGGCGACGCGAAAGGGTGTAGAGTCAGGCCTATGTCATACCTTCGCTCACCCCGAGCGAAGGCGACGAACAGAGCGATGAGCGAAGTCTCTTCGCTAGCGTGAAGCTAGCGAATAGGCGCGCAGTTAATAGCGTTGTGTGCAGCTGCGTCGTAGCATCGCTACCGATGCTGCCCGACGCTCTGCTCAGCTCAGCGACGCGGTCGCATCGGTAGCGATGCCGTATCGCTCGAAAGTATGACACCCCGCTAGCGAGGCTTCGCTAGCGGTGGATCGGACAACTGCTACAGGCGTCTGCCCCTCCACAACGTCTGATACCTTCCCTTCCCTAATTATGTTAGTTGTCCATCGCCTTCGCTAGCGAAGAGCGATGGTATGACATAGGCCTCACCCGTGTTCGTCGCATCGCTCATCGCTCTGCAAGGTAGCGCGACGGCGATCCTTTTAAGACCAAGGCCTATGGTATACTCCCGTCCAACGCAGCGACGCGACATTGCCCAGCGACAGCTATGTCTCGCGACGCGCAGTCGAAACCAGTGTAAAAATAGTACACGACGAGCGCTTCGCCCTCTGCGACGCGGAGCGACAGCGAGACAACTAACAATCGCGACACTCACTGCGCCGTCCGCCACTGCAGCGAAGGCGCATTTGACAGTGGCTCCGCTGGCGCGACGCGGAAGTATACCATAGGCTTAACGCTAAACACCGCGCGCGGCCCAAAAAGTATGCCATGCCCGCGATGGGCGCGGGAAGCCATTGCGCATGCCGGCTGCCACTGTTTGCGGCGGCCGCGGCGAAGGTTCCTTTGACTACTCGGCCGCACGCGGCGAAAGGACCATTAACTGAGCGCCGCGATGGCATCGCGGCGATGGAAGTGTGTACCCGGTCTCACGGAATGAGCTCGATTATTCCGTGAAGCTGCGTCGTCCAGCGTCACTCAGCCCCGTTTTTGACGCGCAAAAACCGATGCCGAATGTGGCCAGCACTTTAGATGCATAACACTTTGCAGCGGGCAGTGGAATGTGGGCAGAGCTGGTCTCACATCTCACAGCGGCACTGTGGAACTGCGCCGCAGCCGCACGCAGCGCCATTTCTCACTGCCGACAGCACTGCGGCGCGTGGCTGCCTCACTGCCGCTGCGAGGTGTGCATGCGGCTTCTCGGAAGGGGAACGGTCACAGACTGAGTACCGTAGAGGCGTCGCGGCGACGGAAGTATGCCCATGGCCCAATTCTCATTGGCAGATGGAAATTTAACGCAGTCATTCACTGGGAGCTGCTACCTTCACGCTGGCACTGATGATGTCTACATACTGCAGGCAACTGCATTGCGTCGAAACAGCTCTTCGAAGATAGTCCATTTTCAAGACACCGCACTTTCAGACACGCACGAGATCCACTACCGCAACTGCGAGCCTCGATTCTCCATAGAAACCTAACAGATACTGTAGAGAGGAAAATCATGGATGCGCTGGAGATAAAGCACAGGCAACCAGCAATCAATAAGAAGGAAGAAATAAAGTATGCAATGAAGCTCATCAGTCTCTGAGGGCGCACTGCGGCGTGACTGCTGAGGATGATGGCGACATTGAGAGACGGGAAACCGATCACTGTCCGCAGATGTATATAAAGAGCCCAGAGACCCTGCACTCCATTTACGGCCGTTCCGTCCAATAGAACGTCCTTGCTCCCCCCCCCCTTCCTTCTTTCCCGTGACGTTCCATTAACTATATTTGTGTGGTACATGCAGCACAGTTATTTTAGACCTGAGAAAGACTTAAGGTCCGAACGTTGTCAATAATTATTGAACAATTTTGAGTTTCACACTTGAAAAATAGACGATACTAGAATGAACAAGGAAACAAACAATCTTAAAGAATCTTCGCAGAGTATAAGATAAGGTCTCCTTCACGACAATAACGAAAAACTCCATTGCTTCGGATGACATACTCCGGCCCAGCAATGGTTCATATCTTTGTTCAGCCTCATATATGGTAAATTAAAGCACGAAACTCACTGTCTAAAAAATGAACAAAATATGCCTGAAGAAGGCGTTTAGACAGACATCTTAGCCCGGTACTGGTCTCTGGGTTCTTGATCCCATCAATTGATTGACTTGCAAGCTGCATAACTGAGTAGGTTACCTACAACATTAAAAATTAAGTAACTTTCTTGCTATCTTCATGTAGCTTCACAATTTTATATAGGTTACACCCATGTTGCAGGTTGCTTAATTATCAGCCTTTTAAGTTACATGCAGCAACTCAACTCAACTCCAACCAGGACACTATCTCTTTCGTCTCAGACAGTCTCAGTACTTCTATTAGGAAGTGCGTTAGAAGGGCGGGATTGGAAAACGACATCAAAGTGGTAGATACACCTCCTGCTAACCTGAAAAGTCGTTTAGTGCGGAACCGCCTGTACGATCGAACTTGCGAAACCCCAAATTGCGTCATCTGTCCTGCAGGTAACGGAGGAGACTGTATGACTTCGGGGGTTGTCTACCTAATAAGGTGCAACAGCTGTGGAGGTGAATACATCGGTGAAACAGCTCGCCCCTTTTAGGTTCGTGATAAGGAACACCTGGAAGGGAAGAGCAGGTCACGACATCAACTGCTCTGGGTTGCCACAGGGTAAACGACCATAACGGCGCCGACTTTGGGGTCACTTTCAAAATTCTAGCACGGAAGGCACATACCGTCGCACGCAAAACCCTGGAGGGGTTCTGGATACAGGCCAAGAGCCCGAGGTTGAATCGGCGGGGGAATGTGTCTATATAACCAGCGAGCTCACCCCTTACATCAGTCTCGCCTTTTAGACAGTTTCACTTTGTGGGGTCTCTCTGGTGTTCTAAATGTTGGGCTGCTGTCATCTCTCTCTGCCGGAAGGGTTGCTGTTCGGGGGGTCTTTGTATTTTCGCAAGGTTCGTGGCGATGTTTGGCCTAGTAGCTTCAACATATGTTTGGACTTTTTCAGACTCTGAAGAAGGCGACATCGCCGAAACGTCAGTCGTCAATAAAGCGTGTACTATCTTGGTTCGAGTTCAACACTACATTCAACAATTGGACAACTATCTCAACGGTAGGGTTGAACGGCCCAAGTGTTGTATATGGTTAGAATCGCCTTTCTCTGCGAAAGAACAAACTGCAGGTATCTCAACCCTAATATAACTATGCGTAGAGTGAGGAATGACGGAAGTTGGACCGTTGGCGGCATATTGATTCACGTGATTCGCAGCTGACGAGCACCTGGGTGTTCCCCTCGCGAGCCAGCGCAGCGCTCAGATGGCGTAGTAGGTAGCGAGCCCGACTCTTGAGCGAGGGGTAGGGGTTTGGATCCCCGCACTGCGCTTGCTTTGCACTTTTGAATCTCGAGTAGTGTGAACCATTTGGGTAAGTTTCTTGCACGCTCTTCTGCTAGATAACGCTCCGTTATAGTGTTGAGTTTGATTAGCACAATTATTGACGCGTTTCTTTCTAAGGATTTATTTAAGGTTCACTACGCAACGAGTAGCGATTGATTCGTGATACATATACACATGAAGAAGAAAGTGGTCGTTGCTTATGTACACATGTTTCGTATTTGTCCATTCGTAGTCCATCGCTTATTCTTCATCGGCCTTGTAGAATCTGCGCATCTTGACGAAGTTCTGAACAGAAAACTGCTTTGTTCAACACAAATAAACAGCGCATATAAATATTGATTGTAATTCAGCTGCTGGGTTTGCTCCGTGCGCTCCCCTTCCACCACAGCATCATGTCATGGACAGCATATTGAATACCTATTCGGTTTAGAATTCGCATCAGAACAATAGGAAGAGAGGCTTAAAGGCACGATGGCGCCACCTGTCTCTTATCAAGGTATGAATAAAGGGACCAAGCCATGTTTTGAGATTGTCCATGTTTTGCCTAGGTTCCTTCATCCATTGGTGAACGAATGAATGACTTCAAATCTCGATCGACAGTATTGATCGCTGTTAACAAAACGGTTAACCTTTTGATCTAGAAAGCCTTTCTAGGTGTAACCCACAAAACCTTTCAAAGTAAAAATCACAAATATACCATTTTTACGTCAAATTGGACACCTCAAATTAAATGGGACAATTTTCAAACAAAGTTGGACACTTTGCAAATCAAATTGGACACTTTTCACGTTAATTTTGACACTCTTCTAAGCTGGCCTATGAACTATAAAATCAAGCGAACTCTTCTAAATCGAAATGCCCTTTAGGCACGTTAAATTACAAATTCACCAAGATAGTTAGATTAATTTTTTGATCGAAAAAATGGTAGAATAATCTTTGAAATTTTTAGTTCAGCTGCTCCAATAAGTGTATTATTTTTCTAAAAGTTTTATTTTTCGAGAAACAATAATAGATTAATTTCTGTTTTGAAGCGCAACAAGACACCAATCAAGTTGTGCGTTAAAAGACTGGATCGCGCCATGCACTCGAAAAGCAAGTCGCAATGTTTATTCGAATGATAGTGTAAATACTACTTACATGCACCAAAACAGTTAGGTTTGGCAATAAAAAACGGCCGCCTTGCTGCTCTTCAAAACAAGCTTTAAACCGTTGTTTCCTCTCGAAAAGTAAAATATTTATAAAATTTCAGACTATCTGTTTTCTTAGTGGAAAGTGATTTAAAACTTCAAAGAAAGTCATACTAAAATTTTCCTTGAACAATAAATTGTTCCAACATGTTTGGAGAGTTTCTATTTTGATGTAGAAGAGGTACATCTCAATGTGGAAAAGTTCTCTTTGATTTGAGAAGTCTTAAATTAGCTTGGAAGAGTGCCCAATTTGATTTGAAAGGTGCCCAATTCGAAAAAAATGGTATATATTAGGTTGTAACGAATTAAATGGCACTGGCTCGCGCCATTTTTTGGCGCGTCTTTGCGCGTTTGATCAAGAACAAACCGTAACACGTGGCATATCATTTAGAAGCGCAAACTTTGCTCTATCGGTGAGTACCAAGTGAGTTTCTATGTAAAAGTGGGAAAACTTTAGAGTTTTATTGACTTTTTTGCAGATGGACAAAAGGGTAATCCGAGGCATTTACTTGTATGAGTTCAAGCTGGGCACTACAGCTAAGGAGGCGGACGAGAAGATCAACGCCGCATTCGGTCAAGGATGTTCCACAAATCGGACGGCGTATCGTTGGTATCAGAAGTTCCGGAATGGAGATGAGAGCTTGGAAGGACATGAAGGTCGTGGGAAGCATGGTGATGTTGATGAGGACAAGCTGAGAGATGTGGTAGAGGAGGATCCACACAAAGGTACCAGGGAGATAGCGAAGGTTCTTGGCGTCAGTCACAACACAGCTGCCCGGCATGTGAAGGAAATTGGAAAGACCAAAAAGCTGGAAGGTGGGTGCCTCACGAGCTGTCTGAGGAGCAAAGAAACCGACGATATGAGATCTCGTCCGCACTGTTTCTACGGAACGAAACGGACCCATTCCTTGATCGCATCGTAACCTGTGACGAGAAATGGATAATGTACGACAACAGGCGACGACCGGCACAGTGGGTGGACAGCGATGAGAGCCCCAAGGTTTTTGCGAAGCCGGAATTGCACCAAAAGAAAGTAATGGTGACAGTATGGTGGTGTTCGCTGGGAATTATTCACCACAGCTTCCTCCCTCCCGGTGAGTCCATCACGGCAGAGAAGTACTGCATTGAAATTGAAGAAATGATGAAAAAGTTGACGGATATCCGGCCGGCCTTGGTAAACCGAAGGCGAGTTCTCCTTCTGCACGACAATGCTCGCCCCCACGTAGCACGAATGACGTTGCAGAAATTGAATGAGCTGAGCATTGAAACTCTACCACATCCTCCGTTTTCTCCCGACCTCTCCCCAACAGACTACCATTTCTTCAAGCATCTTGGCGACTTCTTGTTAGGGAAAAAATTCAAATACCAACAGGATGCCGAAAGTGCCTTCGAAGACTTCGTCAATTCCAGAACTTCTGATTTTTAGGCTACTGGGATAAAAAAGCTTGTGTCACGTTGGCAAAGACGTGTAGAATCAGAAGGTTTTTATTTCGATTGATAAGCTTGCCTACATGCTGAGATATTAACAGTTTAAATTTACAGTGGTTCAGTGCCATTTATTTTGTTACAACCTAATATATATGATGACCGATGGACTTCGCGCAGCTACACCTGATCGATTTTATCGACTTTGTCCAGGATTGATCACTTATTGTGCGAATCATATGAGACATGGTCGATGGACAACTCTCACAACAAGTGGAAAGTATTGATCAGTGAGCCACTATCGATCAATTCCATCAATTTTCGTTTACTTGTAAATCACAAGAGTATAATCGTCGATGGAGACGCTCCCAAGCAAGTAAACACTACCGATCTTATAGCAGTTATCGATCATTTCTATCGATTTTTCAGAGTTCGCTGTACGAAAAAGAAACCATGTGAAAATAACTGTCCATGGACAATTCTCATGAAAGACAGAAAACGTCGATTATCTACTACGAATATCTAATGCAGATCTCCATCCAGTAAGTAGTAAGTCACCAGTGAGGATTAGTAGTTTTGCTCTTGAATATGTCTCGAATATTCGAATGGTTTCGAATGCTCACAAATTTCGAATATTCAAATTCGAGCGCATTCGCAAAAGCGATATTCCGAAAATTCGAATTCGAAAGCATTCAAAAAACGCGATTTTTTGAGTAATGGAATCAAATACATTGGAAAAACGCGAGCGATTTTTGAATATTCAAACTCGAATTCACTTGAGATATTTTAAATATTCGAATTCGAATAATCAAAATCGAATGAAAATCATTCCAACGCCTATTCGAATAGGTTATTCGAGCACAACTATAGATGGTCGTTAGAGGAGTCTCCTTGTAGATCATTGTAAATGAGTTTCGTCTCAGAATGAGCCATGAACTGTATTCATACTTGAGTACTTTGGGTGATTGTATACTTTTTTGGTTTCCTGGTGATTTTCTAAAATGAACTCTCTGCTTATTTGCTCTTATTGACTTCTTATACTCGACTATCCTCGTTTTTGGGAAATTTTCCAGAATTCTCACCCCGCAGTCCCTGTTCCGTCTAGATTTTTGGGCACAAAGCTAGGTACTTTCGCCCATTATAGGCGATTCGCTATAATGAATGTCTAAGCTTATTCTCATCAAATTTTCAAGGATATCTAAGCCCATTTTTGTGCTTTTTTAGGACCCAAAAAATTTCACCTATTGTCAGTGAGGAATATAATAGTTACCTGTGGTGTTGTTGTGAAACGGAATGACGTGTTGGCCGGGATCACGATGAGATCGCCAAACTCGCAAAGAATACGTACCCAGTCGCCTTTCTGAAATTAAGGACCAAAAATAAAAATAAAATGCAAAAATCAAGACTAAACAGAAGAACTCGCTTTTGTAACTGTAAAACTTGTATAGCTGGATAAGAGAGAAAGGTTAACGTTAGCCAACCCCTTTGGGGGCTGCGCCACGCATTCTACTCCTGCGGAATGTCCTGAAGGCAATTTGAATGCTCTCTACAACGACCTGTGCTGGCCAGTCGATGGAGAAGTCAGCGTCTTATGCTCCTCAGACGTCTGGCACCAATTTTCCAAACCAGGAGGTACCGAGGAATAGTTCGGTTCCATGAGCGTGAGATTCAAATCAATAACCCCTTTAATCGAAGTACATGTCTCCTCACTGTAGTGGTTGCGCAAGATTTTTCAGGCCTTGTAGTGGGTGTTGAAGGAAAAATAAGCAGTTTTTTAAGCAGAGCAAAGTGAAAAGGAATAAAGTGCTAACCATGGATGGCGTTGGAATTTCTCCGAGCTCGACGAGCTGCTTTTGTGAGTTTTCCGAAGGCAACATCACCTATCGCGGATCACCGCTATTTGTGATACTTTTTTGTGCTTGTTTTTCAATTCATTGCCACCAGCAGCTATATTCATGAGGTCAATTACTGCTCTATACGTGCTTATCTCAAGATTCCTACGATGCGCTTGCATGAGCATCAGAATGCATTTATTCTTTTCCTTACACTTTCTATTTTCTCTAAGTGTTCGCGTTAGGTCACCTCTCTTGCGCATTTATTTGGGGCTGTAGAATCAGGGTTAAAATAAAGTGTTTCATCATTGGATTATGTATTTCTACTTCCATTTAATAACGTCTTTGATCTACCGGTTTAATTACCCAAGTTTGAGATAATGGATGGCGACGCCTGGTGGCTTTGTGCATGGGAAGCGGTGACGATTCGAACCACCTCGATTCCTCTCTGTGAAATCTGAGTCCCTACAGTTCTGTCTGACATCTGACTAATCATCAATCTGACTTCTGAACTTCTGCGTTATCAGTTGCAACTCAAATCAGTAAACACAGCGAGTTGATCCATGCATCAAGATGGAGGTCTTCGATCGTTGGCCATTACCTCGTGCCGTAGGGTTGCCAAGGCCGTTCGCTTAACAACTTCTCGAGAATCGTCTCCATATAAACTGCCACCACAATCGCAACCGGTCTTTTTCTTATCCATGAAACATCAAAGAAGCCTAAAGACTTGACATTCCTTTCGAATGATTGCAGCCAGTCGATAGGTCCTGGTCTTGATTGTTTAGCATCTTCCATGTTACTGGGGCAACTTTAACGCAACAATACAGTAAGTCAGCAAAAAGGAAACAAAGAATATCGAAGGAGTACATGATGACAAGGATATTGGTCGATGTCATGAATACATGGAAGTATGACAGGCATTCTGGCACTCATCCAATAAAGCGCTATGGTTCTAAGCAAAATATCAACCACCTACCAACTCTTTGCCAGAAGCGTTTAGTTGAAGTTAATAACAAGGAGGAAGCACAGTGTTACTCAATCCGTTTTGGGATGCGCCAGGCATTCTACTTCTACGGGATTTCGCAGAGTCGATTTGAATGCGTAGTTGGCCATACAATACGTTGCGGTGGCGAGCTGATGAACAAGTCAGCGTTTATCCTTCCCATACTAGTCTGGTAGTGATTCACCGACCGCGGAGGGATGGAGAGCTTGGGAGACGATCAGGATGTACGAAATATGGCCACGTCCCTCGCCGGAGGCATGCGATCTTCTTTCGATCCCCCTTGCTCACCCAACCCCAACCCCTACGCTTCACTGAGAGTCTATCGGCTGCCTTAGGAAACCTTTAAGACGCAAAACAAAATTTCCAGGTCTGCAGAACAGCGGATGTATTTCCTCATGCCACGCCCCCAGCAGGAGGCGGGTGTATGCACATCCTGAGCTGCCGAAGAGCTTGGATGGCCTAGGTGGAAGCCATCAAACCATGAATCAAGGTGCACGAAAGAGCTGGCGCTTCCTTCGAGTGCGTAACATGTGCACATGGCTCATATAGTGTGTAAAAAGACTTTTTAATTTAATTTTTTTTTTATAAATTCACTCATCACATTTCATTTTAATTTTTTAATTCATTCGTTTTCAGTTTTTAAATTCATTAATTTCAAGGGCCGCGTTGGGAAATATCACCGACCAAATCTTAACAAAAGAAGTGTGGATTTAGGTATTTTGATCAGGTAGTACATACTTGCATTCTTTAGGCACTGTTTAAGGAAATATAAAGGTTAAGGACCTTAATTAGGTAAAGCTAGAGGTTTGAACATACCATAACTCTGCCCCTGCTCTCTTCCTGTCTCCGCGGCGTAAGTAACACCTAGCTACAGCTGTAGCAAAGCTAGCTACCCACCAATCACTGGCTTTCCCGTCGATAAAGAATGAAGAATAGGTCGCAAATTAGGTGTGCCGACCACGTAATGCCCTTCGCAGACACCAACTGGGTGCAGCGGGATGTCAAGAGAACACCAGGACGCCCATCAACACGTTGGTCACACTTCTTTGTGAAAGCTCTGAACGAAAGATATAACGCTCTTCATGTCTCTCGAGGGAGGAGGATCCATTGGAGCACTTTGGCACGCGACGGGGACGAATGGAGGCGCAGCTGGTGCCCGCTCAAGCAACTCGATGATATATGGGATGACAATTGATACAGATGACACAGGTGAAATAAAGAAGACGAATTTCAGGAATCCAAGTTTTAACGCTCTGTATTAATTCGCAAGGGGGCGCGTGGAGCGCAGTCGGAGGAGGCGCCGGCTGTCGCCTGCACTTGATACCAGGTTCCTGATTCGGATTTCCCGCCCAGGCCAACCAATCCGGGGTCAATGAATTGGTACCAGACTTGTCTGGGAAGGATAAAGCGCTGACTTGTTCATCGGCTGGCCACCGCAAGTCATTGTATCGCCAAATACGCATTCAATTCGCCTCCACGATATCCCGTGGAAGTAGAATGCGTGGCGCATCCCAAAAAGAATTGAGTAACGCCGTCCTTTATCCTTTTAATTCGCAAAGATCTATCCTAGCCGGAAGGGAACACATGGTGTTTTGCTTTCATGTTCCCTCCCCTGAATATGTTCGAGAGTTCCAGATAGTGCCTCATCATACGGGGGCACTCAATCAAATTCAAGGAATGCGGTCATGCAGCACGGGATGACGGACGCCACCGTCGTCTACGAGCTGCCCTCCTCCTCCCTACTAGGATAGATCCATTCAGTCAGAGGATTCTATTATCGAAAGACTAGATGCTAGCTCGACCTCCCCATTGAACCGAATGTGGTTACTGCTTTGGTTCAGCCGAATTTGAAGTTGTCGTCGCTCGCGTTCGTCACTGAATTTCTCTGTTTTCCGCTCCTAACTCGAACCAGAACCAGTTCCGAGCAGGTGCAATTGATGTGCCGCCGCACTTCGCTCGACCCGCATGACGTAATCTCGGAGTGTTGTCGAGAAATTCTGCGTCTCTCTGGGTGTGGCAGGGGACGTTTCCTGGTCTCCAGCGACGTGTCTACTCACCTTGTCCTCAACGTCGTAGTACGCCGAGCCATCGATGATCATTCGGGCCTGATCCACGGGTTGGTTCGACTCCTCGAACAGCTCGTCGATCTGAATTTCGACGGTAAACCACTTTCAGAAGGTGTAGAGTAATGGAGACCTCACCTTATCTCTAAAATTGGCAGTGGTTTCAGCGTCGAGGGTGAAAATGTCCTCGCGGGTGAAATTTCGCTCCATTTTCATGACCTTGAGTCGCTTTGACAGGGCGACCTGGTCAAGCGTGTCGAGCTGAACAGGTACAATAAGTTGAGGATTGGAGGCGAATTGTTTGTTTGTTTGTTTGAAGCCTAGATAAACAAAAAGGACAAAGATCGGCGTTTGTCAATCCCTTCCTGGGATGCGCCACGCACACCACTTCAGCGGGATATCGTGGAGGCACTTTAAATGCGAATTTGGTCCACACAACGAGTTGCGGTGGCCGGCCGATGAATAAATCAATGCCGTATTCTTCCCAGGCAAATCTGGTTTAAATTCGCCGACTCCGAAGGTTGGAAGGCCTTGTTTGCTGGGTGGAAATTGAAACCATAAACTTGGAGCCGGATGTACACGAGATCCGGCGCCTCGTACGACTACCATGCGACCTAAAGCTTAAACAACACGTACCTTGTAGTAGAGGGTGCCAGTCCTTTTCGACAACTCGTCCGGAGTGATCATCTTCGGTGGGAACAGATGATGCGGTAGACGCGGATCTCCGCATGGGTACGCTTCCATCTGCCAGATCTGGACCATCTCGTCTGAAAAGGAGCGCTAGTGGACGAGTTTTTCAGAAAAGAAGTTAAAATCACGAAAGACGACGTTCTCGGCAACATTTCTGCTATATGGTCAGCGAAACATGAAAGTCGTCGGTTTACAAAGAAGCTTACAATAATGAAATTAGGGCACTATCCGTAAAGCGGTGCGGGCAAGAAGAAGTCAGAAAAAAAGTGAAAAAGGAAAAAGAAGAAAGGAAAGAAAAGTGCAAAAAGTCAACAGTGAGGTGAGATTTTTCGAGGATTCGATTAGATGATTGTCATTCCTTGAACTAATCAGGGTCTGTTATGACAATCTTTTGTTCCGATCAAGACTCGAGCGACAGTCGGGAGCGACAGTCCGGATCCTGCTGACCGGGAGGGAATGTTCCTCGCCATTACGGAACCGCATTACATCCAGAAACTCCACCAACTTCATTCACACCTCGCGGGACTTTTTCGTCGCAACAAAACATCGTTATAATTGGGGTCTTTTCCTATTTGAAAGGCAATGGGGATGGTGATGGAAAACCAACGTGGCTTATATGGATAGGGGCGGAACTTTGATCTTAGCAAGCAAAGTTCTTTTAATTGTTTGCGAAAACTCTGCTTGAGCAGGGTTACGCGCTAGTCTACGACACAAGAATCAGTTTCAGAAAATAGGCAATTCTTCACTTCGCAATTCCAATCAAGCAAATCAAGGGAGAATCACGACCTGCTGGACGGGAGCATGGCTCGATCTATTTTTAAAGTGCACTAGAAAATTTCTGCTTTCCTGCACTTTAAAATAAATTTTGAAAAAAAAAAACAGAAACAGAAGTTTTATTAAATTTATTCAATTAAAACATTTCTTACACATTTTTCACTTAAGTTTAATTTTATTACGTTTTCTACGATCTGTCTGTTTTTTTGAAGTAGGTGACTTATAAATTTTGGTAGGGCGCGTGTAGCCCAGTCGGAGGAGGCGCCGACTGTCGCCTGCGTCCGATACCAGGTTCCTGGTTCGGATTTCCTGCCCAGGCCAATCAAACCTTCCATCCCTCCGGGTCGGTAAATTGGTACCAGACTTATCTGGGAAGGATAAAGGGCTGACCTTGTTCATTGCCAGGCTACCACAAGTATGGCATTGTATGGCCAAATACGCATTTGAATTTCCTCCACTACATTCCGTTGAAATAAGATGCGTGGCGCATTCCAAAAGGGGTTGAGCAACGCCGTCCTTTATCCTTATTAAAAAAGAATCATATGTTTTAAATCCTAAGTACAGCAGCTGTTATAGAAGATAGAAGCTGTTAGAAGCATGTCTAGTTGCAATCAAAACTCTTGCACCGGGCGGGAGTCGAACCCGCATCGTCTACGTTTCGGGTAGGATGTCAGCCCTTTACCATTCTATAGCGACTCATCCCAGTATCACGAGGGAGTGCTGATAGTTCGTTGCTTGCTAGGAAGTTATCGTGGATGTTGCGTCCGATCCAACTATGGTAGTAGCGTAATGGCCTTCTATCCTGCCCGGAAAGTGTAGGGAGCAGGTCGAGTTCTATCCGGCGCGAGAAATCTGATCGCAACTAAGCACGCGGGAAGTACTTTCTAAGAGTTCGGAAAAAATTGGTACATTGCTGGGGGTCAAGCTTTCTTCTTTCTAGATGATATTATAGATTATATGAGTGATATTTGTTATATTATATCATTATTATACATGTATGTACTAAAACGGTTCGATCCATTCTGTTCTTCAGCAACGGAACATCTCCTTAACGCAATAGTAAAACCTGGTAAGGGTAAAAGTATAAGTTCGGCATTAGTCAGCCCTTTTGCGGAATGCGCCACGCATTCTGCTAATAGCATTGGATAAAATTGAAAGCGTATTTGGTATATACAATGTCTTGCAGTGGCTAGCCGTTGGGCAAGTCGGTGTATTATCCTTTGAAGAGAAGGCTGGTACCATTACCCGGTTCAGGAGAGATGGAAGGACATGGGGTGGATGGTCCGGGCGAGAATTCCGAGCAAGAGGCTTGGAATCAAGTGCACGCAACAGCGGGCATCTCCTCCAACTGCGCTACCATTCGCTCAGTGAAACCTGGAGGAATCCTCTGCATGAAGTGGAAAAACGAAGGAGTACAGCCGATATACAACCTACACGATGTTTCAAGAGCTGGGTTGGAACTCACAGTGCCAATCTACTAGCAGGCGGATGCGAGAGGAAGTAGGTATATGAAGCAGCAGGACACTGTGGCAGAGAAGAGCCAAATGGCGATCTGAGATCAGCTGCACACAAGACCGTGTTCGTTGAAACAAAGGATGGCAACGAATGAACGACGTCCAGTGTCGGCTAGTAGTTCAGGGCGTCTAATGAAGAAACCCTGCGGTTCGGGTTCGGAAGGCGTGCCAGCGTAACGCACGCTGTAAACGGGCGAGGTAACGGCAACGATGCGTGTGCCGTCGACGATTTGCCACCGCGCGAAGCTTTTCGGAATAACCACGACGTATCGTTCGTTCGCGAAGCGCTTATATAGTAGGCCACCAGGAGATTTCAGGCGAATTTGAACCGAAATTCGGCCAATCTGAAGCGTTCTGTTCGGTCGTCGCTCTTCGGAAGATGCCACAACTTTGCGAACATGCGCATGTGTCCGCGCGCGCCATTGTAATTGCGTCGTGGTAGCCGAGGAAAAACCGCTCTGATTGATTACAAACCACACCGTCATGTAGTCGTCGTTCTTCTACCGGAACAATTACGCAGTTCTGCTTCAGAGACAAGGCAAGAAAAAGCGCAACGTATCGCCTGATTTCCCTAGTTCTACAGCGCTCCAAAGCGTAGCTCTTCAAGAATCCCCTGAAATGAGCGGAATGAAAGAGTAGCGGCCTTGTCTAGAACAACACCCGCTGGGACCAGACCAATTTTGATGCGCTTGCAGTCAGATTTTTTTTTCGAATTCGCACTAGTGTTATCTAGAGAAAATCCCTGCGTTGTGTCACAGTGACTCACTCAGTGAGTCGCTCTCAAAGGGGTAGCATCGTGGATGCCATATCTATCGTTGATGGCTTTGCGAAGAAGAAGTTTCGATGTCCTACTCTTGTTACGTGGAACCTAGTCATTTACAGCTGCTGCTGAGGAGTTACCAGTAAGGAGCATTTCCTGACCTCGTGCTCAATTTTTGACGACCTGGCTAAGCAAGAGTTTCTCTCATCCTTGAACATCAAGGAAACCCGAAGCACCGAATTCTTTCCTTGACTTCCTACCTTGGTCTTTTTTCGATGAAAAACTAGTCGTGGTAGGCATGGTCGTTATGATAAAGTAATTCTGTGGATTCCCTTCGCTAATCGGACCACCTAATTTTCGAAAATAATCCATACGACAGCTCTTATGACCAACCACCCCCGAGGAAGTCTCTGGAGACCTTGTTCCGCTCACGTTAGTAGTTGCTCCTCAAGCAAAATCCTCTTGACTCCTTATAGTGTGACCCAGTCGCGTGTTCATACGACTTTTGTAATGACTAGTTTTTCAAGTGTAGGATGCACGAATATCGGCCTTTTCTCGTAATTATGGTCCGTGTGGGAGCGAAGACCAGAGACTCTGTCGCATGGGAAAGTCGTCGAAAATTAGGTGGGCCGGCCACGTGATGCTAATACGAGAGCCGTCACCTACTGGATTCCGCGGGTCAAAGGAGCACCAGGATGCCTACCAACGCGTTGTCGGACTTCTTCATGAAAGCCTTGAAGGACCGATATGACGCTTTCGTGTCCCTCGAGCGAGGAGAATCCATTGGACCACTCTGGCATGCGACAAGGACGTCTGGAGACGCTGCTGGCGCCCGCTCGAACAAGTCGATGATCAACCTGACGACAGGTGACAGGTGATACAGGTGGGAGCGAAATAGCGTAAGCGGAGAAAGCGTCAGCTGTCCACGCACCCGGTACTAGGTTCATGGTTCGGATTTCCTGCACAGACCAACCAAGTCTTCAATCGCTCCAGAGTTGGTGAATTGCTACCAGACTCATATAGGAAGGGTCAAACGCTGACTTGTCCATCGGCTGGCTACAACAAATTGTTGCATTGGTCAAATACGCATTCAAACTGCCTCAGCGATATCCCGCGGAAGTCGAATGCGTGACGCATCCCGCAAGGAGATTGACTAACGCCGAATTTTTTAATCCCTTATGACACTTATAACTTTCACGTAAGGAAAATTACTTGTCGAGTAGGTGCCTTTTTTAATTGCCAATGGTCTTCGACTTCAGTTAAACTCCACTTGCGTTTGGATCATCTTTGTTGATACTTTTTCATGGTCGTCGTTGTCAAACGCTGACAATCACTTGAAGCTTGTTCGTTCCCGTCAAGGGTCTCTGCGTGACCTCTGAAGAAGTTCTTATCTTCAAATTTGCTTGACAGAGCGAGTTTATTCCTTCGCTGCGCTTGCAGTTGCAATAAAACTGTAACTCCAAACGTTTCAGTTCCGTTATCAGCTTAGATTCACTATCATTAGCGAAAATTATCTACATCACAAGGTTGCGCTGCCACCAAAGTGTTATGTGCTTAGTGAGACAAAACGCCATCTCCCTTCTTTGGTATTCGCGACATAACTATATTCTATTATTAAATATAATAGTTGGGATCGAAGGATCGACTCCATCTAATGGTAGCCGTTTTTGACGTCGTTTTTGACATCCAAATTCCAATTGACATAATTTCGGTTACTCGATTTCTTCAATTATTTTGAGTACTTAAGTCAATGAAAAAATTTCTCTTGACGTCCCACTGTCAACAAAACCCACTGGTAATATTCCTCGAGTTATCAACTGGGGCTCATGAATTAAGTATTTTGACCCCTTGCATTGTCAGATAATTCTCCTCTAAAAGCATTTCAAAAAACAGGATAGGGACAAAGGATAAAGGACAACTTTATTCAATTCTCTTTGAGATGCGCCACGCGTTCTTCTTCTATGGGATGTCGCGGAGGTGATTTGAGGCCACGTGCTTGGCCATAGCAACACAATTACTTGCGGTGACCAGCCAGTGAACAAGTCCCAGACAAGTCAGGTACCAATTCACTGACCCAGAAGGGATGGAAGGCTTGGTTGCTCTGGGCGGGAGGTCCGAACCAGCAAACTGATATCGTGCACGGCACCCCTCCGTCTGCGCTACGCACTCCATATTTCAAAAAAAAAAACACGTGAAAAACGATGTGGAAGCGGCCTATATGGAGATTATGCAAAATGTAAAGTAGTTTCCAACCAGGGGTGTGCGTTTACCGGTTTACCGATTCACCGGTTTACCGGATTTACCGGCATTTTCGCGAAAAATTCTCTTACCGAAAATTTTCGGTAAATTCCAAAATTTACCGGAAATTTTAACGAGTTGTTTTCATGCAAAATCATGTCCCTATCAATCGAATGGAATAGGAAACATACTACTACCCTATACCTCAGTTTAGAAGCGATTGCTTCTATCTTCTCCGATAACGTGCTATTACCGTTCGTGGTCCTCAACCCCATTAAAACATCCACAACCACATTATGAGGCGGAGATGCTGCGCTCTGGTGTTAAAAACGCTCCACTGCAATAGCACCCGCTGAGATTCAAGTTATCCAGCTTCCTGTCAAGCCTTTTCTTCTCGAACTTTCACATCTGCCGTCGTGTTTGTCGTCATTCGGTAAGCATCAGCAGTATAAGAGCATCAGAGTATAAGAGTAGGAGCCATTGGACACAGGCGCTAACCCGTTGAAGTACTGGACGAATCCGGTCACCAAATCTGTATTTCCTCACTTGGCTCAAATAATTCCAAGGTACTTTTGTGCTCCTCCGGGAACGGTGGAAACCGAAGGAGTCTTCTCCGCCGCCGGTGAATTTTTGAATGAGTTCCGCAAGGCACTCACACCTGAAAATTTTGCAGGTCTTCTTTTTCTCAAAGCTAACATTCCGCTGATCGGCTTTGACCGCTAGGTGATATGTGCATTTGAAAATGTTTTGTTGTTTCTAAAGTTTCGCTTACTCTGATCATTAAGGTGACCTCCGCTTCCTATGTTGTTCTTGGAAGTTTTTATTGTGAGAGTTTGGATTTTGTATGTTGCAGTATGCTTTTATGGTGCTGTTTGTTTTAGAATGACATATGAATGATACAATGAAGATAACATGGTTTTTCTGAACGTGACGATGTTTTGGTGAAAAGTTTTTCGCTTTTTTTACTTCCCACGGCTTAAAACTAGTTGCTATTTTGTTTAATAATAAATTTTAAAAATTTAACGGATTTACCGAATTTACCGGAATTTACCGGCGAATTTCCGCGGTAAAAATTTGCGGTAAAAAATTTACCGGCCGCAAGTCGGCGCACACCCCTGTTTCCAACTAACTCCAAACACTACGCTATTTGAACGAACGGATTTAGCGGTGTGTTGTTTGAAGTCAGCGCTCGTAGGTGTATTAGTTTTTCGGTAATGACAGCATGACAAATCTTTAATCGATTTTCATCTCACCATCAGACTTTTATTATTTAACGAGATGCGATCCATGTTACTAATTTAAATAGTTTGTTCGTAAACTATACCGTCAGTATGCCATCAAACACGAAGACTGACCCATTTAGAGTGAGCTGAAAATATCGCGACGGTTCAATGAAACCAGTTCCTCCCAAAACGTTTCGTAAATTATTTGGCGCTACTAGATAAGATAAGATTTTTAGGACATTCACTAATATTTAAGAATATATTCGTCCTTCTCCCTCTAAAAATGGACGCCATAGCTTGTGGCGGATGAGAAAGCGGTGCCTGCACCAGATACCAGGTTCCTGGCTTGGGTTTCCCAACTCGGCCAACCAAGCCTTCCATCCCTCCGGGGCAGATAATTGGTACCAGAGCTATCAGACAAAAGGGATAAAACGCTGGTTGGTCGCCGGAAGTCATTATGTAGGCCAAATACGTATTCAACTCGCCTACACGATATCTCGTAGAAGCAGAACGCATGGCGCGTCCCAAAGTTATAATTTACCGTCGTCCTTTGCTTTTTGTTTTTCAATTGAGCCAAGAACTCATTTTAACCTAACTGCTTATATCGCTTTGCTATTCCGCATCTGAGAAAGGGCGAAAAGCCGACGTGAATAACTCCGTTATCGACGCATAATTGGGCTGCTAAACAACAGCTAGCCTCGATACAGGCCAACTGCCAGAACATTTACTCCATAAAGGGGAGGCTGGGGGTTGATCGGCACGCAAGTCGATTCTCGATGGATGTAGTCTCATTCTAACGCCTGATCCCTCTTGAATTTAACAGTCCAACTAAGGGATTTGTGGTATCGCAGGGGAGGAGGCTGCGGCTGTCGCGTGCATTCCGAATAGGTGTTTCTGGATCAAGCCGCGCTCAGGCAAAGAAAACCTTCCATCACTGCGGAGTAGGGAAATTGGGACCGGACTTGTTTGGGAAGGATAAAACACTGTCCTCTCCATCGACTGACCGCTATATCATTGTATAGACTAAACAGAATTCAACTTTCCTCCAGATACCACATGAAAGGAATGCATGGCGAACTCCAAACGAAGATTGATTAATGCCGTTCTTTACCCTCTTCCCTCCTGCTTAAAAGAGGTAGAGCTAGGGAAGATAGAGAAATATTTATTTCACAGCCAGGGCTAGCACAGATCTTTGCTCTCGACGGTTTACAAGCGGTAGTTTGTCCGGTTTCATTCTGAAAGCTGGGTCGACACTTCCTGCTGATCTTTACAGTTGCTAGTAGAAAACCGAGCACGACCAAGTTTCCACCGAATCCGCACAAGTACTCTACCGATAGGTGTTTAGGAAGTCTTGAAAGCGTCGTGCAGCAGCAAAGCACAAATTGTTGTCCTTTGTTTAGGGTACAGACACATCTGTGTGGATCCGAATAATGAGTTAGAGTTACGTATTTCATAGAAAGAATTGGACAGAAACCGTCATAAACTTTTCGAACAGAGCACGATGGCCAAATTCATACTGGCTGACCGGCGTCGAATAGTAATATGGTCGCTACACTCTAGCAGTAGGAGGAGCGGACGATGTTAGGGCGTTCTTCTCACAACCAACACGCCACAACAGGATTAAAAGCTAGAATTTTGGAGCCACCGTAAGAGAGCAGAGACTAAAACTAAAGGCTTAGTGTTTTAGAATCGATCTTAGAAACAACGTAACTATGAATAAATAAATAAATAAATAAAAATTTGCAGTTCCCCTCTTCATAAAACCTTTGCATAGTAAATTGTTGTGTGTTGGTTTCTTGCTTGCCCAACGACGTTTTTGTTAAATAGCATTTCTTAAATGTGAGCCCAGTTGGAGGATATGCGGGGTGTGACCAGCACCAGATTCCAAGCTCCTGTGTCGGAATTTTTACTCAGTTCAACCAAGCCTTTCAACCCTCCAGGATCGGTGAATTGATACCATTCTTTCCGATTAAGGTAAAACAGGCTGGCCACCTCAAGTCATTGTATAAGCTAAATATGTATATATTAAGAATGCATCCGCGACATACCGAAAAAGTAGAATGCGATGCTCATACCAAAGGGGTTGACTAATGAGGATTTACTCAATCCTTTTGGAGATGCACGGCGCATTCTTCTTCTACGATGTCGTGGAGGTGATTTGAGGGCGCATTTGGCCAAACAATGACTTGCGGTGGCCAGCCGATGAACAATTCAGCGCTCTATCCTTCTCAGGCAAGCCTGGAATCAATTCATCGAACCCAGAGGGATGGAAGGCTTGGGTGGCATGGGCGGAGAATCCGAACCAGGAACCTGGTATTGGGCGCACGCGACAGTCGGTACCTCTTCAGAGCTCTCTACACGCGACCCACATTTATCCTTTTACTTTACAAATTGAGATATAAATCTGGAGCACCTTTATGATGAACCACATTGCGCTCTTCATACCACCGCTGCGAGTAGTTACTTTTACTCAAAATTCTGATGCTCTTTCTGCGTCTCGTGTTTTTCGTTTTTCATTCCTGTATTTAAACCCTTTTATTTAATTGTTATTCGACACGATCAATATCAGCAGGAGGAGTTCAGGTTAGTTTGAAGCAACTCCATCTTCCTTCCTTCCCTTACTGATGAGCACAGGGAAATGATAACTTGTCTGCTTGGTTTTTGTAAATAAAAGTCTATTCTTCTTTTTCACTCCTTTACGAACAATGTTACAATTACACCTATAATATGACTTTACTGTAATTAGACACCTTTCAATCAACTCCCCAACCACAGAGAGATCGCAGGATCGCATACGCATTCCAGATAGACAATGAAGGGGTCAACAAATCGTTGCCGACGGCATTAACTCATCGGAATCGGTTCCCACATCGCTATGTCGCTAGCCAACCTTTGTATTGCGGCGAGCGAGATGCCCTTGGAAACCAGTTGTGTAGAGGGCCCGTTATCAGGTGAAAGGGGCTATTCGCGTGAAAACTAACAGCGAGAATCACTGATGGCAGACGGGTTATGCGCCGCGAGAACGAGACCCGCTTACACCCGTACAGCTACAATTCTCCCGACTGCAAATGCCCGTTCCTTCGAGGAAGAGCAGCTCTTGCCTGAGGACGGGTCAGACTGGTCTGGAGTAGAATAGGGCTTTTCAATCGACACAGCTAGCAAGCTGAAATGTCTCGAGATGAGGTTGCGTCTCCAGAAGTGGTTGTCACCGTGCGTACTTCAATCTCAGGAGTACTTTGCACCTACCTCCGCGAAGTAGGGTTCATGCTCCTTAATCGACAACCAACACCTGTTGATGCTCACGTAACGGCCAAGTTCAAGGCACTTTTTTCAGAGCGTTCAAAGTGTCGGTGTCCAGAACAGGCATTTGCTATCATTATGCTCTCGTTAGTTCTGGTTTCAAAAGTGATCGACGTTCGTAGTGTTTCAAAACGTTTGTAGTTGTTATCGTGACCTTTGCGCTGACACTTAACAGTTAAAACTGACTGTTCCTGCCAGAATGCCCCGTCTTCAGCGAAAGCAACGTGTCAATATGTTGGCCGTGATGGTGCAATGGTTATAAGTGCCTTTGGAAGACCTAATGATACGCCTTTGCAACCCAATTTCTAGGTTCGGCGAGTAGCACAGTCGAAAGAGGCGCACTCTGTCGCTCTTAGCGACTCCAGGTTCTTGGTTTGAGTTCCCCGCCCGGACTAACCAAGCCTTCCATACTTCCGAGGCCCGTGATTTAGCACCAGACTTGGCTGGGAAAGAAGAAAAATGGATGGAGCTGCGCTAATTCCAACTCCAGCAAATGGTAGCTTCTGTAGAGAGAGAGACTCCCAAAACTGCTTCTTCTTAAACTTCGGCTTCGTCTTAGCTGTTGGCTAAAATAAATTAATTAATCATTCAATTAATAAAACGAATCCATATTCACTAGCATACAAAAGACAGACAGCTGGGCACCCAACAATTCTTCTTCTTCAACAATGTATCCCTATTAACCGAGCCTTTTGAAGGATGTTTAGTTGAAATCAAAAAGTCAGCGCCAGGCAGGACCCGATCCCGCACCTTTTGCTCTCCGGACAGGCTACTAACCCATTACTCCACCAGCTTTGTTTAGTCGAAAGCAGCATCCACGAAATCTTCCAAGCCACGACCTGTCAGCGCTCGTCCATTATAGTGAGAGGAGCTGGACAACAATGGAAGTGAACTAGCATCCTGCTCGGAAAACAGGTTGCTGGAGGGTGGGGTTCAACGTAATACCGGTTGACGCAGGTTTTTCCAGGACGTATGAACAAGGCGCGTGTTGCGCAGCCGGATGAGGCGCCGACTGTCGCCTGCACCCGATACCAGATTCCTGGTTCGGATCTTCCGCCCAGGCCAACCAAGCCTTCCATCCCTCCGTGGTAGGTGAATTGGTACCAGACGTGTCTGGGAAGGATAAAGCGCTGACTTGTTCATCGGCTGGCCACCGCAAGTCATCGTTTGGCCAAATACGCATTCAGATTATCTCCTCGACATCCCGTAGAAGTAGATAAAGGACGGCGTTACTCAATCCCTTTTGGGATGCGTAGCGCATCCCAAAAGGGATTGAGTAACGCCGTCCTTTATCCTTTTATCTTTATCTTTACCGGAGGCCGGATTCATCAACAATTAACCCGTGGGTATGCGGGTGATAAGGGGTAGAGATAAGATAAGAGTCAGGCAGAGATAACGCAAGAGTCAGAGACGCAGGCTTCATTGTGGGTATCTCTACCCCTTATACCCGCGGGTTACTCGTTGATGAATCCGGCCCCGGCTGACACAATAGGTTTGGTGGCAAGTAAACATCCCTGCAACAGCTTCTGCCTTCGGAAGTGTGTAAAAGTTCTTCTCCCTTACCTATGACTGTGCCAAATTGACCTCAAAACAAAACAAAACAACGTCCCGACAAGGAGAGTGCATAGTGGTGGGTTATTAGGGTTGGTTGAGAGCTTTTGCTCAATGTCAGAACTATTTTCTGCTTTAGTTAATAGAGCTCAGAAGACTTATTAGCGAACACTCGTCAGCAGTAATTGTCCTGATTCCACCGTCATCATAAGAACAACAGGGCTCGAGTTTATTCTAAGGTGAGCCGACTGAAGGACATTGGAAGTTGAGCTAATCAAGATAGCAATCCTGATATGGAAAAACATGAGTCTTATGATGGGATTCCAAAGAAAGTATTTAAACCAAAGGCTGAGTACGCATCCATAAGATCCAGTTGAAATGAAATGAGCGGCGCATCCCATTGAGGGAATAAATGGCACCTTCCTATATTCCTTATCTTTTACGCCGTCGCTCACTTGCTAGGATTTGCTAAATGATCATTTGACAGTGCTTTGGTAGATGTGAATAAGAGAAAAGAATAAAGGACGGCCTTAATCAATCCTTTTTGGTGTGCGCCACACAATCTACTTCCACGGGATATTGTGGGCAATTTGAATGCGTACATGGCCTATGCAATGACGTCAGGCGGATAGCTGATGTGCAAATCAAGCTGATGTGCATGTATGCAGTTCAACTTGTGATTGACCTGGGGCCTGATTCATCAGCGACTTACGTAACGTAACTTTAACGGAGAATGGCGAGCGAAAAGCTCAGATAACGCGGCTTATCACGCGTATGGTGAGCGATAAGTCGCGTTATCTGAGCTTTTCGCTTACAATTCCCCGTTAAAGTTACGTAAGTCGTTGATGAATCCGGCCCCTAGAGGATACTGATGTCTTTGCAGCGTAAATGTACCCCGCACCAGCTTAACTGAATATTGAAATTGAAAAAAAGCTCACGTCAAAATATTGTAGAAGCAGAACTTCATGTCGCAACTAAATCTGGTCCAAGAAATTCTCAGTGACAGAGAAGGAGGTGAACCTTTGCTTCACACAGCTTCTTTTCAAGTTCATTAATGAGTTTGGGATTCTATTTGCCATTCTAAGACCTAACAGGTTACTGTAAAGGAAACGTTCGGGTACATAGGACGAAAGTCTTATGTACTTTTAGCTTTTTTGCACAAAAATAGGTTGAAGTCGCTTTGCAAAAGAAAAGATAATGTCACCTTTGTTATTCATAAAAATCACGGCTACAGAAAAATTATACTAAAGTACCAGCGGCTCCTCTGTGGCGGCAACACTCTACTGAAGCTAGCAAAACCCACTGCACTTCAGAAGATACGAATGCTGGGCACGAGACGAGAGTACGCTAAGGTGACAGCCATTGGCAGCATGCAGAGGTGTTATATAGTACGAATAGTGGCTGCAATCGGTGCTGCAGGCGCTCTCGACGGCAGGCGAAACGTGTTCCCGAACGGTCTAGTGTCACCGTTGATAGCTTAACAACAAGACCTTCGGGCCACTGTAAACAGTCGCGAGACCAGACAGACGACGTTAGTCGCGGTTCCGTCGCACAGAACCTATTGGGCCAATTGGTTTTGGAAGATTATTCGCGCGAAGCGAGTCATTATAGGTAGCATTAGGACTAAGCATTTACGCTGGGAGAGGATAATCTTCGTTCTCAACAACTTCACCCAAATGGGAGATGAAGTGAAAAGGAGTCTCCAGCTTCCGAGACAAACGGTAAGGTTGCGCTTGCAGCATTTTTATAATAGTTGGCCTTCAGAGAATACTGAAATCGTGCTGATTCGAATGGAGCTTATTCCGTCTGAAATCGGTGAGCATGAAGAAAGTTATTGTCGTTTGAAGTGGACCGTTCAAAACCGCCAAAACTTTCCTTCCGCCCAACCGTATACACTAAGCACCCGCTAAAACTGGCAGAGGTTTCTCTACCGCCTAATGATAAAACTTTGGCCAGTAGTCAGTTGATTTTGTGGTCACCTATTTTGGAGTGCTCATATGGTGTCAATAGAAAAACCATAACAAGATATATGCCGTTGTAATGATGTTTTATTGCGATCAAAACTCTAGCTCGAGGCGGGACTCGAACTCGCAGCACTGCTTATAGGGCGGAAATGATCTACACCATTACACCACCAGCGCTGTTTGATCGGACGCAACATCGACACCTAGTGGGACCCAACAGTACTCACTCATATATCGGGTTGAGCCGGCCGCTAATAAAGGATAAAGGACGGCATGACTCAATCACTTTCGGGACGCTCCACTCATTCTACTTCTACGGGATGTCGTGAAGGCGAGTTGAATGCGTATTTGGCCATACAATGACTTGCGGTGGCCAGCCCATGAACAAGTCAGCGCTTTATCCTTTCCAGACCTGTCTGGCACCAATTCACTGACTCCTGAGGGATGGAGGGCTTGGTTGGTCTGGGGGAAAATCCGAACCGGGAGAGTGGTATCGGATCCACGCGACAGCCGGCACCTCTTCCGACTGCGTTACACTCGCCCTCGCTCAAATATTGTCATAAAATATGTTTTTTTAAGCATACATAGCAGAGGCCATTTCAGGAAATATTGCCAGCGAAATCTTAATAAAAGAAGGGTGGATTCAATTTCTTGGTCAGGTGGTATATACCTGCATGCTTTTGGTATTGCTTAGAATCAATACATAGGATAAGGCCCTTAATTATAAATAATTATAATATAATATAATTGTTAAAAAGCTAGGGATTTGAATATGCCACAACGTCCAACCATACCATCGTCCTTTCTCCATGGAGGTAAGTAACATATAGCTGCAGCTGTACCAAAACTAGCTACCACCCAATCGCTGGCTGCCTAGGTGGTAAACAAGGAATACTATGGTAGGTCGAAAATTAGGTGGGCCGGATAAGTAATCGAGCACCCGCTGGACGAGAGCCGTCACCGACTAGATTCCGCGGGATGTCAAGAAAGCACCAGGACGCCCATCAACCCAAAGTGGCCGAACTTCTTCGTGAGAGCCTTGAACGAACGATGTGACGCTCTTCGTATCCATCGAGCGAGTAGGATTCATTGGAACACTCCGGCACACGACTGCGCTACGCACGCTCGGTCGTTAGTATTGATCGGTATGAAATCACTTGAAAATTTTTGGCTTCTAACCTTCCATAGTACAGATATATTGCTATGGGAGTTGCTATAAAATCAGTGTGTCCAGATGGTGTTTACTAATGTAGAATGCTCTTCAATTTTAATGAAATTGTACGTTCACTCCACTGTTGCTCATAAAGGATAATAAAGGGTAAAGGACGGCGTTACTCAATCCCTTCTGAATGCGCCACGCATTGTTCTACTTCTACGCGATGTTGTGGAGGCGATTTGAATGCGTATTTGGCCATACAATGACCTGCGGTGGCCAGCCGATGAACAAGTCAGCGCTTTATCCTTCCCAGACAAGTCTGGTACCAATTCACCAACCCCGGAGGGATGGAAGGCTTGGTTGGCCTGGGCGAGAAACCCGAACCAGGAACCTGGTATAGGGTGCACGCGACAGTCGCGCTCCTCCGACTGCGCTACACGCGCCCTCCTGTTGCTCATAACGGTTATTTTATTTGTTTTATGTTTGTTTAGCGTTGTAGTGCACTCTCAAGTGCAAATAAATAAATAAAACAAAGGTCCTGATATTAGTTTGTTCGGAAGGCTCTCAACGTTTTGTTTTACTATTTCTCGTCCGTCTATTATCAAGCAGAAATTGAACTTGCATTGCGCATTAATAATAGTTTCTGTACAGAATTTTTCGCTCTATCTGACTAAATAACTTATGTTTCAAAGTTTTGTTAAAATATTTTTGTTTTTAAAAGGCTTATTGAAGTCTGTCGAAGAAGCAATCTCTAACGATATTTTATTTTGACTTCAAGTTGCTACAATCCGCAGCCGAGACAGCTCGGCAAATCAATCAAGTGTGGGGGCCTAAAAGGGGGTACGTTGACGAGCCGCTCGTGCGAGTTGGTAGAAGCACTAGAGCGTAGAAGAGTTGATTTCTGTGCGGTGCAGGAGGCGAGGTGGTCAAGAGATATAGGACATGGCTTCAAGGCCGTTCTATGCGGTAGTCCCAGGACCAGCTGAGACAGACAGACACACAGACAAACCAATCATGTGTTGGCGCCTAATAGTGTTGGGTAAAGCACTGTGTGCCAGTGGTTAAGTAAATTTCGGAATGGAGATTTCATCCTCGAAGATGACCCTCGCAGCGGTCGACCTGGAGCAAACCTAGGCGAAGAATTGAAGTCATTGGTGGAAACTGAACCATCTCAAACCAATCGGTGGAAGCTGAACCATCCCGTCAGTAAAACTGCTATTGCTCTGGAACTCCTTGGGAAGGTAAAAAACCTTAAAAAGTGGTTGTTCCACGAGGCAAAAATTCTCACGTTCCGAGATTAGTTCTTCTCTCATTTTACGCATCAGAACTGACACGTCTTGGATCGAATCAACACTTGTGATAAAACTTGATTCTGTATGATAACAGGAAACGCTTCGGACAGTGGCTGGGCGCCAGCAAACCTCCAGGCATTCTCCAAAGGCGAACCTCCACCAATAAAAGGTAATGGCTACTGTACATATGGTGGTCGGCGGCTGGTGTGCTCCATTACAAGTCGTTGGCACCATGGCATACGATCACAGCAGTCCTACTGTAAGGAAATCGACGAAATGCACCGAAAACTGCGTCAACTTCAGCCAGCATTGGTCGACAGAACAGGTTCGATTCTTTTGCACGACTGCGCACGCCCACACGTTTCACAAACCACTATTCAAAAATTGAACCAATTAAGTGTTGAAGATCTGCCGTATCCTCCAGACCTCTCACCAACCGGCTGCCACCTTTTCACACACTTTCAGATCTTTCTCGTTGGCAAAACCTTCAGTTCAAAGTTCAGGTAATTCAAAGTTAAGTTATTAAAGTTATTCAAGCATGCCATCATTATATAGAATCTCACAACCCAAATGGTTGGCTTCTGAAATCCTGCTTATTGTCTAATGCTGCCGTTTTAATGTTACATTGTTCCTGGTTTGTGTTTTTTCCTTTTTTCAGTCGCATGGCTTATTTTTTGTTGTTCTTACATAGAGTGCGCGTCCTCAATACGCAGTTAAATAAATAAATAAATAAATAAATAAATAAATAAATAAATAAATAAATAAGGCACTCATAACGCTAAGAACTTTCCGTACAACTTAATAGAAACGATTCAAGTCATTACAGTGCCCTGTTGTGACCAGAGCTATAGCGCCAGGCAGGACTCAAACCGACACTTCCTGCTGACCGGCCGTGAGTGCTCTACGCCATTACACCAACTCATTTTTGAGGCATTATAACGGTATAGCATCCCAATCGGTAAGAAAGGGGTGTGTGTTCGAGTCCCGTCTGGCGCTAAAATTTTGATCGTAGCAAAACGTGGCTTTGAGAGCTGAACCGAATAATTTGCTATTAAACCGCTAACTGTTGTGCCGCCAACGCTCCTCGTCTCTATCTAGGTGATACTGCAAGCAGGAGTAGATCTACCGTTAAAACTCTATACAGAGATAAGTAGAAGGGTAATCGAACGTAATGATAAGAGGTGACACAAGCAGAAAGAAACGATATTCAAAAGGGTCGCTAATGTAAGAACTTGACGAGTGTAGAAATCTCTGCTGATCGAAAAAAGTATCGAGATTGACTGGCTAAACTATAGTATAATATGAAGGAGGAAGCGTCTAGCTGGACACAAGAACGAGCGGAAACAGACCTTCAAGGTCACTGAGTTAAACGTCGTCATCCTAATTGAATCACGACAATTCAGCGCGAGTGCAGCATCCTAGAACAAACGTTTAGCGAACGATGTCATTCTCAATGGATCATCTACGGCAAACACAGTTTTTTGGCGAAAAAATGCACAGCTGATGAACCTTTCTCCAAATATGTTTTCGCATGACCTCTAATATTAGGCTATTAGGCATTATAAATGTCGTTCTTGCTCAAAAAGAAATTTCGCTACAAGAAAAGGATGACCATACTTTAATACGAGAGGTAATCTCCATTATTATCAGTGACATGTCGCGAACGTCCTCGCAAGGAATGAAAGCCTTCTTGAAGAACTCCGGTGGCTGCGTCTCGAAGGAGTTGGACACCCAAATTTCGACTTCGTCACGGTTCTTGAATTTTTGCTCCGCCAAGGCTGCATCGACAGAAAAGACGTTAGTCTGACAGCGCAAAGTCTCGGCTATAAGACGGGCGAGGCAGAAGTTCCCAGCCCAACCCCTCGAATTTTTGCAGCGTGATATTTGCGGCGTGCGGTCGAGCGTTGTCATGGATGAATTTCACAGTTGCTGTGTTCACTCCTTGTTGACGCAGTGCTTGGTCCACGCGGCTTAGTTGCTCTTTGTAAAGGTCTGCCGTAACTGTATGGTCTGGATGCAGTGCCTCAAAGTCTACTGTTCCTCCAAGCGCAGAGCATGACTTCTTTCCGTGAATGTCAAGCTTCGTCGTTGTCCTCGGAACCTCACTGGGGCTCAACCATTGCCGCTTTCGTGTGGTATTGTCGTAGTGGATCCACTTCTCATCCGACGTCATGATGGAGTCGTATAAACCGCTATTCCCAGTTTGGGGATGAGAATTCTAGCGATGGCGACTTGTGCCGCCTTGTTTGTGTCGCTTAGCTGATGTGGCACCCACTTTCCACATCGATTTAACTTTACGATTGTATGCAAACGATCGGCAATGGTAGAGTGGTGACAAACGAGCCTCTGTGCGAGTTTACGTGACTGGACAGCTTCCTTTAGTTCCTGGCTATCGTCAACTTCAGGACGCCGTTGATGTTCTTCGTCTTTAAGGCACTCGTCACCGTCTCGGAAACGTTGAAACCATTGCTGGCGTCAACGTAATAGTGGAACTTCGTTACCAAATACTTCACACAACATTGTTACTAGTAAAGTCTTCAGCTTAACGGGTTTCATGCTGATATCAACGGCCGGCCCATCCCCGTATCACGGGTGGTTGCTGACGGACTTCGAGGATATCGCGGATATTACGTGCTATCAAACAGCGCCGGTGTTGTAAGGAAAGCAGAAGATACGGGTTCAAGTTCCGCCTGGCGCAAGAGTTTTGATCGCAACGAAACATCCTGTAACAACTTTAGACTAGATGCGATGGGATTCTGCAGCAGCTCTTCCTTGCTTGAAGTCGTACAGCAATCAAACCCGCACTCGGTACATTTGCTCGATCATCATTAATCTAAAAATGTCTTTGAAAGGGTAAGCGAATCGGAACGCTACTTTTGCGAGAGATGCTTTCGGAAATGCTTGTTAAACGTGTAAATGCAATAATTGAGAATTGCAAAGAAATGACAAATTAAAAGCAGGCGACACTTATAATCCGAGAACCTAACAGTATCATATATCATTCCTGAACAAAAAGTATCGTATAGGACCTTTCATGTAAGCAGGAAACGTTTGAAAGCGTCTCCGTGAAATGAACACCAATTTTCTGTCAAGTCGATGCAAATATCCACAATCGAAACAGCTTGTATGTAGTTTGAGCTTTCGCAAAAGGGATAAACGGATAAAGGACGGCGTTAGTCATTCCCTCTCTGATGTGCCATGCATTCTGCTATTCCTAGGAAGCAAAGGCAATTTGAATGCGTATTTTAATTTAATTCAATTCATTTATGCATCCTACGATGCGCTTATAATCACAACATCTAAAGGCTAAAAAGCTCGATAAACATAAAAACTATTAAAAAACTAACCGGAGGTAAAAACAGATAAAGGATGGCGTTATTCGAACCCTTTAGGATGCGCCACGCATTCTACTTCTACGGAATGTCGTGGAGGCGATTTGAATGCGAATTTGGCCATACAATGACTTGCGGTGGCCAGCCGATGAAAAATTCAGTGCTTTATCCTTCCCAGACAAGTCTGGTACCAATTCCGGAGGGATGGAAGGCTTGGTTGGCCTGGGCGAGAAATCCGAACCAGGAACCTGGTATCGGGTGCAGGCAACAGCCGGCGCCTCCGCCGAATGCGCTCCACGCGCCCAAACAGAGGTAGAAGATAAATATAAAACTTACGTTAGAGACAGCTTGCTAGGAATGAATGATCAGAATCCATCTAAAAAAAATTCTTAAGAACGTACTGCCAGGAGCATGATGTAGTCAAACACTTCGGAACGATATTCTCCCTAAGATCTTACTAGTTAGAGCAGTGCTGTAAAGTACACTTATGAAACCGTCAAAACAGCAAAGGCGTATTTCGTCTACGCAGCGACTTGTGGTGGCCAACCGATGAAGAATTTACGGACAAGTCGGCACAAATTCACCAAACCTAGATGGACGAGACCCTTGTATGGTCTCAGCGGGAAATCTGAACCAGGAACCTGGACTCGGGTGCACGCGACAGCCGTCTCCTCCGCCGACTGCGTTACCACACCCACCCCCCCCCCCCCAAAGAGAGGGAACGAAATTCCCTCTCTTTCGTTAAGAATGTAGGATGAAGACGAACCGGAATGCTGTTGCGGCGACCTGTGAAAGAGGATCCATTTTCGAACTTGTAGTTCTGTGTCATCATCACCGTCTTGTACGAATGGTCATAAACCTGTCATGGTCAATGATCCATCTCTAAACGCAGCAGACAGGATGGTGCACGATGTCTACAAGGTTCACGCTGGAACGAAGACGTTCTTTTTTATAATAGTAATAATAATAATAACAATAGTAGTAATAATAATGAATCCTTTATTGTCAACGATAGGTAGAGAATCAGATACAACCTCAAAATAAAACAGTAGCTGATAACACTACAGAACTAAAACAAAAGTCATGATGACGACAATGTTGGCTTACTCGATAATTATTGCCGTCTTTCCATATTTTTAAAAGTAAATTTATTTATATTAATAACAAACTGGGCGCGTGTAGCGCAGTCGGAGGAGGCGCCGACTGTCGCGTGCACCCGATACCAGGCTCCTGGTTCGGATTTCCCGCCCAGAACAACCAAGCCTTCCATCTCTCCGGGGTCGGTGAATTGGTACCAGACTTGTGTGGGAAAGATAGAGCGCTGACTTGTTCCTCTGCTGGCCACTGCAAGTCATTGTATGGCCAAATACGCATTCATGTCGCCTCCACGACATCCCGTTGAAGTAGAATGCGTGGCGCATCCCAAAAAGGATTGAGTATCGTCGTCCCTTATCCTTTTTATCATTTAACAACAAACATTAAACAATGCCATAGTTGGATGGTCTTTTCTTTCGGCGAGTTTGAAAATTCCACGTTCGAAGAAGCTCTGGTTGTTCTGGTTGGTGGTTGGTAGAATTGGTGCAACTCATCTTTAACAGAGTGATCGGAATCAAGTGTTTTTCGTATCAAATTGTTTTCAAGAGAGCGAAGCAAATGGTAATCTGATGACACTAAGTCAGTGCTACAGGGTGGATATGGCATCAGTTTACAATTGAGCTGCGTTAATTTTTGGCGGGTTATCAAAAAGATGTGTGGTCCGGTGTTGTCGTAATGGAACACCACACCTTTGCGATTGGCAAGTTGAGGGCGTTTTTCTTGATTTCTTCGTTCAATTTCGATAGCTGGCGACAGTAGACATTCGGATCAATAGTTTAATTTCTTCCGAACTCGCAACGCATTTCGCTCTTTCGGAAGTAAAACATAAAGGACGCTGATAATTCTCCTTTTATTGTCCACTCTAGCTTAATTTTTTACCAATTTGTCTTTACTATTCACGCCCAGTTTCTTGATAGAAGGTAGTCTAAAGTATATGCTTTAAAATATTGGCTAACAAATTAAGCAACGCAATCATTACTACATAAAATCAGTTCACGCTGTCCATGAGAAGAAGCGACCTTAATTATCCATCAACCCAATGGACAGTTTTAATAGAGTGGGACCTGATCTGCTGAGAAGCAGATTGTTCGCATCTAACCGTGACTGCCAGGAAAACTAAAACCGCGTGTACCACTCAAAATCAAGGATTAGAACAGGTCTTCCCCCTGTAGTGTACTCTTGCGAAACTCAACTTTCCTCCTGGGGTCGGATTCATCAACGACTTACAGCAATTTAACAGAGGTAGTACAGTAAAAATCCCTGATAAGGGGCGAAATGTTTCAGCAGATCGCTTGATAAGCAGCGCTATGACGTCTCAGAAAAGGAGGCAAGAAAAAAACGCCGTGCAGATTTTAGAGAGGGATGCCAGTGGTTTACAGTTTCGGCCTAGTGTGAGTCATTGAATAAGGACTTCCATTGACTAGACTGTGGTCTCCTTTGAAGAGCAGCGAAGAAAAGGGAGTAGATGTGCAGTTTGCACATAGTGTCTGTTAAATAGCGATACAGACTTCAGCAGTGAGCAAATTAATGCGCATGCCTTCGCCAGTTATTGTTGCTGAACTGGTTTACATTGTCCGATTTCCGCTGAACTATCATTGCTAGCGATGAAATTTCTGCTGCAAAAAGTCGTGTTGAGCGAATCGCAAGCAGGAGAGTTCTGAGGACATCCGCTCAAACCTGCTTCATAGAGACATTGGAATGGCGTCGTTGGCGAATGAATTCGAGTAAGGCAAACAGCAAAATGGCCCATATTAAACAGTTGTTTCACAACTTTAAGGAAACGTTATGGTATATGCTGTTGCTGCGTTCAGGGCTTCTTCGTGAAAGCCCTGAACGACCGATATGACGCTCTTCGTGTCCCTCGAGCGAGGAGGATCCATTGGACCACTCTGGCACGCGACAGGGACGAATGGAGACGCTGCTGGCGCCCGCTCGAGCAAGTCGATGATCAACGGGACGACAGGTGATACAGGTGATATGCTGTTACAGGATGTTTTGTTGCGATCAAAAATCTTGCGCCAGGCGGGACTCGAACCCGCATCTTCTGCTTTCCAGGCAGCGAGGTTCGTCTTACTCCACCGGTACCGTTTCACCGCACATAACATCCGCGATATCTTCAAGGTGTGTCAGCACCCACAATTGGACATTTCTGTAAACAAACTGAACATCGTCCAAATAAAGCGAGAGTTTTCCAGGTTAAGATGGCCACTATCTAACCTTAACCGGTGATAATAAATGTTTGTCTTAGGAAAGTTTAGTGCTATCACTCTGTTTCCTATTGGAAAAATGTAGAAAGCTAAATAGTTGAAAAGATTAACCTTCTTCCTTCTACTGCTTCGAGTAGTCATGCTTCCATACGTTTTGCATTTTGCATGAGAGCTTCAATATCTAAGAGCCTCTAACCATAAGTAAACGACACAAAGGAGATTTCAAAAATGTAGACCTGTCAAATTAATAAGTTATTTGAATTGTAATGATATCTATTAGTCTTTAAATAGTACAGGTTTGGTAGAGGATGTGATCTCCTCATTGCCGTTTTTGGTCATGCATAGTGCATAAATCTTCTGCCCCTAAAAGGTGACGTATTGCTATCCAATAAATAATATACTCTATTACCAGATGTTCAGCGGCCTAGCGACCGCTAAACTTCTGGTTAGAGGCTTCGCCCCCAAACCCCGAGGATACAACAACCCCAATCTTCCTTCTTTCTTCTTTAGGCATTCTTACAGTAAAAAAACTGGTTTTACTATAGAGTTTAGTGCAGTGGGCTATGGTAGGGCAGAATTTTCACTGCGCATATGAAGCCCAAGCTCGGAACTCCGGAGGCCTTCTCTCACTTGCGTGAGTCGTTTCACTCCGAGCATCGTCCTCTCGATTCCACGCTGCGCGACGCTGATCGCGTGTTCATCCTGCTTTCGTATAGCCCAGGTCTCTGAGGCGTATGTTAGGGCAGGAAGAACAGTGGAGTCGAATAGGTGGGCACGGAGTCGGACGTTCTTCGTCTTCTTCGCGACTTCTTCGACGCTCTTGAAAGCTCCCCAAGCCGCTCTTTTCCTCCTGCTCAGCTCTGGTGCTAGGTCGTTGGCCATGTTGACTTCGCGACCCAGATACACATAGCTGGAGCATTCGGAGATGTTCGTTCCGTTGAGCGAGAATGGGGCATCAGAAACCCATCCGTTCCTCATGAACATCGTCTTCGTAAGATTCAGCTGCAGTCCAACGTTCCCACATACACGATCGAAGTCGGCCAGCATTCGCTCCGCCTGGCTGATGCTCGGTGTTATGAGCACGATGTCGTCAGCGAAGCGAAGATGATGTAGTTGCCGGCCGTCGACCTTCACTCCCATGTCTTCCCATTCTAGTTCGCGCATGACGTTTTCGAGAGTGGCGCTGAAGAGCTTCGGGGATATGGTGTCCCCTTGCCGAACCCCTCTGTTCACGTCGACGACGACGTCGTTGTAGAATGGTGAGATCTTGGTCGTGAATCCACTGTACAGCTCTCGAAGGACTCTGATGTACTGAGTAGGAACGCCCTGAGTGAGCAGGGCTTCGATGACCGCTTCAGTTTCGACAGAGTCGAATGCCTTCTTCAGGTCGATGAACGTAAGGCACAGCGGCAGCTTGTACTCTCGCGACACTTCGATGAGCTTCGTAATGGTGTGTATGTGGTCGATCGTGCTGAATCCTCTCCGAAATCCTGCTTGTTCGCATGGCTGTCCTTCGTCCAGCGTTCTGCTAATCCTATTCAGGATGACTCGAGTGAACAGCTTGTAGACTACGGACAGCAGGCAGATCGGGCGATAGTTGCCAATGTCGTGCACGTCTCCCTTCTTGTACAGCAAGACGGTTCTGCTGGTCTTCCACTGAGATGGAACCTTGCACTCCGACAGGTAACGTGTGAAGAGCCGCGCCAGGGTGTTGATGAGCGTAGGCGGGAGGTTCTTCAGGTGTTCGGGTCTGATCCTGTCGGGACCGGGTGCTGTACGTTTCTTCACCGACGAGATGGCGTGTCGGATCTCGGAAGGGAGAACAGAGGGGACGACGTATCCATCCTGCGGAAGATGGCATGGGGGCAGGTGGACGTGGCTATCGAAGAGATCGGAGTAGAAGTCGTGGATGACCCTCTCCATGGTCCTTCTGGAAGAGGTGACGGTTCCGTCGGGACGTCGGAGAGCTGTCATCTTGGTCTTGAAGTTGGCGAAGTTCCGGCGGGCATTGCGGATGCTCAACCCTGCCTCTGCAGCTTCAGCCAACACTTCCGCCCTTCTCTCCTTAAGATCCTCCTTTATCGCCGCTCTGCATAGCTTCGCAAGCTCGGACGTCAGTTGGTGGTTGCCTGACGCTCGTGCTGCTCCACGCTGGCGTATCAGCTCGAGAGTTTCCGGAGACAGACGTCTCTTGGTGGTCTTCAAGCTCTCGGCTCCCTTAGCACTATCGTGGAGATAGTGCACGAAGCGGTCGTATTCCTCGTCGACGTTGTCCATGACGGCATCTTCCCAAAGACCGGCAAGAGAGGTGTAGAGGTCCCAGTTGATGGTCGTTCTGGGACTCCTCTTTTTGAACTTCGCGGCCTTCTCTCCTTGACGCGAAAAGCGGAACCTTGCGCGAAGGAGGCGGTGGTCCGATCCCGTGTAGAACTTGGGGACAACGGAGACGTCGGTCAGGCAATATTTGCGGTTGAAGATGATGTGGTCGATCTCGTTGTGGAACTGGCCACCGGGAGATTCCCAGGTCCATCGTAGGGAGGGAGGCTTCTGGAACTGCGAGTTTCCATGGATGGTCTTGGTCGACATGATAAACTCAGACAGCCTTTCACCTTGCTCGTTCCACTCCAAACCGTGTGTTCCGATGTGAAGTTCTTCCGGCGACCTTCGCGGTCCGATTTTGGCGTTGAAGTCGCCGACGATCACCTTGTAGAAGGTGTGATCTTCCTTATAGAACTTCTCCAGCTCCACGTAGAAGGCTTCGACCTCTTCGTCGTCGTAGTCGGATGTTGGGGCATACGCGACGAATACAGTCAAAGCTGGCACGGAACCACATCGCTTCAGCCGCAGACGTCCGATTCGGGTTGTCAGAGACTCGTACGAATCGATGTTCATGGCCAAGTGCGTGTTGACGAGGACACCAACGCCGCCTACTCCTCTGCTGTCGCATGTTCCGAGGAACAGTTCTTCTCCGGAGTCGTAGGCGGCGTGTAGGGGGTGGTGTCTTCTCGTCTCGGTCAGTCCGATGACGTCGTACTTGATCTTCCTGGCTTGCATCATCAGGTCCTCGACGGATGCTTCCGACGCAAGCATGCGGGCGTTGTAAGTACAAATCGTCATCCTAGTCCTTCTCAGTTTGCGCAGCCTGGTTAGGCCCTGAGATTTTAGCAGCCTCTCCGTACTCGTCCTTCCCATCGCTGCAGAAATGGGGGCTCTTTCGGGGTCAGGGGAATGAGGCCCTTTAGTGCTGCTGTTTTTGACTCGAGTACACACGGGTAGCTAGTCGGGCTCTGTCGTGCGGGCGGGGTACTCCGGGCAGCCAGCCAGACTGCCCGAAGGGACGGGGCGAGACTTAAGGCGGCCTCGAATCGCCTTACGATGTACTCCCAGTCTACCGAGTGCAAGCTTTTGGCCGAGCCGACGCAGTTACAATCCGCACAGTCACGGACACGTCCGCGCACACTGTGCACGAACATGCCGCTCCCACGCACAAGGAACGCATCGACCCGACACAGCAGGAGCAAGGAGTCCATCCCCTGCATCCCACCTGCGTCTCTGGGCAGTACACGGTCGCATTTGGTTCGCGTTTAATTCCCCTATCCACCACCCGGGGACGCGCCACGTGGCCCTGCGACAAGCGGCCCGAGATCCCTCTTAACAAGAGAGCCCGAAGGCTCTCTATCGAGGGAGATCCGGCAATAATACTCCTCCGAATCTCATGGTCACTCTCTCTACTCCTTCCCCCCCCCCCCCCCCTCCCAAAATACTTCCTTTCCTATGTGCTGCCAAGAAACGGAGTGAGAGTCAAGCACGCACATGTGACAATGAGTACCGATTCACGTGTCACTACGTTGCCACAACGTCTACGACACTCTTCTGCATTCTGACACACGTGCCACCACTTCTGTAAGCCGTCTTCAGAAATCCGACACACACTGAACGATGTTGAGGGAAAATGCTGGTCCCCCACTTATTCATGCTCCCCCCTCTAATGGTCCCCCTTTTCGCCCTTACTCGCAATCCCTATGCAGGTTGGACGACGTCCAGCGCAGGTCTTCTCAGTCCCTACGCACGTCAGACGAAATTATCAACACGTCTTTTAAATCCCTACGCAAGTTAGACGACTTTGAACGACGTTGAACGACGTCTTCAGCACGTCTTCTAAATCGCTACGCACGTTGGACGACGTGTTGCACAGGAATCCTGACTCACGACGTCTAGCGAAGGTCTTCTGAATACCTACGCACGTAAAACGACGTCTTCAGCACGTCTTTTGAATCCAGACGCACACTGAACGACGTCTAGGGCACGCCTCCTGAATCCCTACGCTCTGCACTCCATCCCCATCCATACCCTGACGCGTTGCTCCTTGAATATCTCGTAAACTTGGACGATCGGTCACCAAGGGTTTAGTTCGCCAACAATCGCCCATGATTGAGCTCAAAGAAAGCCCGGCTGGCATACGTCGCATTTTCGTAAGCATCTTTTGACTCCAGTCCCCCTCCCCGTGACGGACAAGTGACATTAGCCGATTATATATCGTAGCATAACTTACTTTATTTACTTTTAAACAAATAAACCTTCTCTGAAAAAGAACAAATACAAGCTTATTTTAAAACTCAAGAAACAGCATGTTTCAGCATATCTGGTTCTACTATTTATAATTCGCTCAACCCGTGGGTCACGTTATCAATCACAAAAAGAGAGAGTTGATCCAAAAGATGCCTACGAGGTGCGGCGTATGCCAGCCGGGTTTTCTTTCAGCTTAACCATGGGGATTGTTGGCGAACTGATAACCTTGGCGGCGGATCACCCAAGTTTACGATATATTCAGCGGGCAACGCGTCAGTGTAGGAATGGGGATCAAGTGCGGAGCGTAGACATTTAGAAGACGTGTTGAAGACGTCGACCAACGTGCGCAAAGATTCGGAGTAGTGCTGCAGATGACGTGCAACGTGTGTAAGGATTCAGAAGTCGTGCTGCACACGTCATCCAACGTGCGTTGGGATTCAGAAGACGGTGCCACAGCCGTCCAACTTGCATAGGATTGTCGAGTAGAAGGGACCATAAGGAGAGGACCAGTGAAGAGGGAATCAGCAAAGGGAGACCACCGGAGGGGAATAAGGGGGACCAGTATTTTCCCTTAATATCGTACAACGTGCGTAGGAATTCAGAATACGTGCTGAATAGTCGTCCGACGTGCGTATGGATTCAGAGGGCATGAGGAAGACGTCGTCCAACTTGCGTAGAGATTCAAAAGGCGTGCCGCAGACGTCCAACTTGCGTAGGGATTTCGACTAAGAGGGACCAGTTTGAGGGGAACCAGTGAAGAAGGGATCAGCAAAGGAGGACCATTAGAGGGGAATAAGAGGGACCAGTATTTTCCCTCAATACCGTCCAATGTGGGGAGGAGGAGGGGTAAGAGGTAGAGAGAGTGACTATCGGATTCGGAGGAGTATTGTTGTCTTCGGAGCGTAAACGGTGTCGACCTGTCGACCAATACCGATTGATTTTTATCACGTTTCTGCAGATTAAGTACTTCGAATTGGAACTCTCATGATCTGTTTCTCACCACGTAGAGAAAGGGAACTTTGGAGAATAAATCGCGTACATTAGGTAGAGGGTGGCATGAGCTTCATAGGAGCAGTGAAGATTCTGCCCTACTATATCTCGCTGCAGTAGTCTTCATAGTAAAAACCGGTTTTTTACTTAATAAAAGTAAGAAGGTCTAAAGGAGAATGGAGGAAGATTGGGGTTGTTCTATTTTCGGAGTTTGGGCCAAAGCCCTCCACCAGACGTTTGGCGGTCGCTATGGCACTGAACTTCTTGTAAAAATATATTGCGCCATCCTCCTACCCAGCACGTCGCTACTTTTTTTATTTGACACCTTAAATAACGCTCACTTAAAACAGCGAAGTGAAGGAGAATATCTTCTGTGTCGCAGACTAGTGTGTAACTCAACTCAGCCGCAGTTTTCACTATCAATAAATAAAAGATCGTAACGTCCTGCAGCGCAAGGCGGGACCTCCTCCTTCAGGGGTTTCAGCGCTTTAAAATAAGCTTTAGTCCATTGATTGTTCTGAAAAAAATGAAAATTCTATGAAGCTTCGGATGCTGTTATGACTATTTTAGGTCGCGTGAATTTCCAATTTTCAAATATAGCCACGCTAAGTTTTCCTAAGACAAAATCTATTTCAGCCTTCATGTCGCGAAGGTGGGCAGCATTGAAAGGTGGAAGCACTGGAAGCGAGAACAACCATAGCCAACCAGAGCACCGACTCATCACAGGCCATCCAATCAGTCCAGTGATCGTGCCTTGATTGGTTGGCTTGTGTTCTCTCTGAATGGACCTGTGCATGGACGCGGATGGCTCCACATTGCTACTCATTGCACCATAAATCTCCCAGTTTTCAAGTTCAACTTCAAAATGAGGGCACTGCAAGGAAAAAGGGCAAGAGGATTTCCTGCTTTGAAGGAGGTATTCTAAATACGTTTCAGTATTTCGCCTTTACAATTCAAGTTGTTTGCGAATTCTTTTCATTTTTCGTTGTTTTTTATCAGCTATGTTTCTAGAAAGTTGTTTAGTTATTGTTGTTTTTTAGTTTTTTTTTAGTGCTGGATCTGTCTTAATTGCATGATTATGTGTTAAAGGTTATGCCCACCTTTGAGTGCAATAAATAAATAAATAAATAAATAAATAAATAAATAAATAAATAAATGGCCAATTCGATGCGGCCTCGTTGGTTGGCGTGCTATCAGCTCTCAGTGCAGCCCATCCTCGCCACCCATTCAGTCTTATTTCAAAGGCATCCACTTTGTTACCTTATTTATTTATCAGCAGACATAGATAGAATCTACGTGTCAAAGGAAGCAAACAACTACACCTTAGAAACATCAGTAGAGTAGAAGCAACGAAAAAAAAACAGCAAATAAAGCAAAGTTTCGAATGATCTAAACAGTAAAATAAAATGAGATGGAACAACAACAAAGTGAATAAAGCCTTGCGCTTGTGAACTCCATGGCCTGGGTTTTTAACTAGTTGAGTGAAAGGCTCAACATTTCATTACTGAAGATCTTGTTGAGCATTGAAACAACCCTAACAGGAAAAAGACGAGACCTGGCCCTCGTTCTTGATACGGAAACATTAGTTTCGTTACGGCTATCCCTAGCCCTAGATGTAGTGAGCGCGAAGAATTTGGAGCAGGTAACAGAAACCTTTCCGGTTAAAGTCTTGAATGCTATAATAATGAGGGTCTTTTGGTTTCCTCCACTAAGCAAGCTAGGCAAGCTAGCAAGCTGTCTCTGGACAACATTTGGAGTGAACTCATAACTCTAGCCAGAATAACTCATGACAACTTTGCGAGTAAAGTTGTCTTCGACAGACACCAGTGGGCCGACATCATTAGTTGTCCAGTTTGACACGAAATTGATATAAACTCTAGAAGTTTGTAGTTTGCACAGTATAATACCAAAGCAACTTGCAAGCAGTGAGGTGGGGGTGTATACGTACTATCAAAAGCAGCATCACTCTGGAAAAGGAACGAGTTTCTCCGGCACGAATTGCGCCCACGAGCCACAAAGTCGCTTTTTCTCGGAGTCATTTTCTACTGTTCTGCCATTTCGGGAGCGTGTTATGGATATTGCTGAGAGAAGCAGTTAATGTTACATACATATGTAGTCCGTGACTGCTGCTGGGTGCAAGCGAGCATTTCGAAAGCTTTCCAGTAAAGAGGAAAGGTTCTGCTAGCTATGTTTAACTCAGCTTGTCGTCCAAGTAAGCAATACGAAGTAATCATATCGCCTAAGGACAATAAAACACAAATGAGAAAATCAAAAACGAAAAGAACAACGCCAATAGAAGGAAAGAAATGAAGAACATCAAGAATAAAAGCAATAAAACAAGTATCGAGAATAAAAGCAAGCAGACAACATCAAGTTGTTAAGAATATAAATAAATAATCTAAATACGTTTAGCGGGACAAATCAGTATAAGCACATATAAACTTGTTATTCCAAAATGAGAGTCTTCCAAAGTGAACACGTTTTCTGTAACTAGTGCCAATTAAATTATCGGATCCGTTAAAAAATTACATCATTGTGACCGCAAAAAACTAGGGAATCCAGAGAACTATGTGTTGCTATGTGTAGGATAGGATATATGGTTTGAGTAGACCGAATCTCTTCCTTCATTAGTTATTTAGGAGCTGTGGGTGTAATTAACTCCCGCGAGAGAAATGGTCAGCCGCGGCAGGCCTAAATTAGGTCACTGAATTATTTTTTAAACGCTCGCTAGGTGCTCTGCAGCTTATCGGAAAGAGGGCTCGGTGATGATCACGGGTATGTGTTTAAATTTTCAATGCGCTCAGTTTGAAGAGCGCTACACAAAAGCGGCGGAAAAGGCTGTTTTTTTCGCTTTTTCTGCCCAAAGTCAAAAGGTTAAGGCCAGTGTTGTAAATAGTAAATCTGGTGCTCATCTATCTAGTCTTCCTTTACTCTTTTACGTCTGCTTTCAATCTTTTTGTTAATGGAGTGTTCCAGATATAGGATGTAACGCTTCCTCTACAGCTTGTGTGATGGTGTCATGGAATATTACGACTCTTGTAATTTTGCAACAGTCTATTATACTATGCTGTGTCTTTCTTGATGCGGCATATGACGTGCAATGTTGGTTACTCCTATCGGGAATTCTGTGTTGGAATCGGTTCTTGTTAAAATGTCTACTCTTGCTTAGCTTACAAACGATGTCGGCAGATTAATCGGCAATAAAGGAAGATACCACTGCACTCCCTTGACAATTTGGTGCATCGGCTGGGAATCGAACACTGGCCGTCCGCGTGGCAGGCGAGCATTCTACAACTGAACTACCGATGCTTCTTGTAATGGTGATGGCAACGGCACAGAAGCATTAACATCAAAGCTCTTTTCTCTGGTTTCTTTCTGCTATTCGTACTGCTGCAGCTATCTTCATTTCTTCTCTCTTCAATTGCTGACTATGAGCATGCTACGATCTCAAGTCTTATAAAAGATTCCTAAACATCTAGGATCAAAGGATTGAAAACACTCATCGTCAGACTGCAGCATATGTTTTCGTTTCTGCTTACTACTGTTGTTTGTTTATGGCGCACAACTTGTGCAATAAATGAATTTAATTGAATCAATTGAATATAGCGTAGGCACAGAAGCATTAACACATTAAATCATCGCCATCCCATTCTCTTCATTCTTATCACAACAGTTCGATTGCTGTTGTGCGGATACGTGAACGGAGTTGTGGACCATTTCCATAGCGGGCTCCTTTGCCTTCTAGGTCCACGCAGAGGGGCCAATCACAAGATGGCGACCTCAAGTAGAGCTGAAACTGCGCTGCCAGCCGAGCAGTAGTGGCGCAGGGGGTAGAGGAACGGCGTGGTGAGACGGTGTGGTTTATGGTTCGACTACCCTGTGGTGCGGGATCTTTGCACCTCCTGAAAAAGATCTTCTACGATCAAACAAATATCGAAGTTTTGGGGAAATCGATTACCATGATACCACCCATAATTAGAAGTGAGTGGTCAGTGCCTTAAATAACCCCCTTGAACGAACTTTTTTCAACACACATGGTTGGTAGGGACAATACTGCCGACTCATCTTCCAAACTATGTTCTCACCAGCTATTCCGTTGGCGTGCCTTTTGGAGGAGTTCGGTCCTTCCGATACTTCACGCGTTCCTACAATTCATACTTTCCTTAAAAACTCAATTCTTCGAATCGTATCGCTGATTTATACTCTATTTTCTGCCCCAAGATTCAGAATTTTTCTCTCGTATTCATGGCACTCTACAGGATACCTGCACAGTCACCCTGGAGGATGTTTAATACACCAATTCAATATTGTTTCCCTACTGACATCGTAGAGCACTGCTCTTACAGCGGCTGCACTGATGTATTTTTTATCCGCTGAGGTCATTGCCAACGGCTGTTATGTTTTGAACATATCATAGTGTTATTTCACATTTGCTAGTGTAACGCATTGTTTGTCGCCATGTTCTTAGCAACTATTCATAATAAGTTGTATCTTCATTTCAGGATGAAGTAGTCTGTATGAAAACGAGTCTTTCTGGTGACCTTTTCCGTTGCGATTTGACATAGAAAGCTCTGGTTTGGCAGTTTTGGTTTTTTAGGAACTGCGAAAATCCTGCACTACAGGGCAGTCGAACCATAAACCACCCCTGCGCCACCATTGCTCGGCAGGCAGCGCATCTTCAACCCTACTTGAGCTCGCTCTCTTGTGGCCGGTTATGAAGATGGTCCATAACTCCATTCACAGAGGCGCACAGCAGAAACGGAACACATATTTGGAATCAGCGTTCGAAGCCGCATGTGATAGACGTCTCATCTTAAAGCCCCGTGCTCACCTAGTATCCTTCCCGTGTTAGTTCTCCTGGACGCGAATCGAAATAACAACGTATATTAGGGGTGCCGGCGACAGAACGCGCCCCTTTCGACTTGGTTACCACGCAACCACGATGCCGTCTGAAGTGTACGCGCATGATTATCCTCAATGAGAGCAGCACCCCCCCATACTAAGTAGTTCGCTAGACTGGATCATCTCATACATATCAGCTAGAAACGTTTGAACAGCAAAAAATAAGAGTGGTCCTGAACATACTGTTTATTTGAAACAACATTTGTTCAAAAGGATGTTGTTGAAAACTTGGTAAACCTGCTTAGACCAGTTGTAGCTGTCGCCGCAATGTAGGTAGAGGTTTCTCATTTTATTCATTCTATTTCTGATTTAGATCAATCGATATTATTTTCCCAGATTCTATATCTACTGGCTAATCTTGAATATTACAGCAGAGCCTTGCATTCCACCGTGCTGCCGCCGTCGCCGCTCACCGTATAAAAGGGCTCAGATGCTCGAGGATGAGGTCTCACGTCTCACGTAGTCGTACGCACGTCTTCTGACTCACGCACGGGCTTCGTCGCGCCGTGCTCAATACCAACCCTCAATATCGCCTCGGGCACGACAGCTTCCCGACCTGCCCCTCAATACCGGACGACGACGGCTATTTGATAGTAGATCACGTAGACGATTTTGTGGATAACAAATATAATTAATATTGAATTCTTCAAGACCGTTCCAATATCCGCGTGGCGATACAATAAAGTCCAATACTCATAGAAGAAGAGCAATACCAGTTCAGCTAGATCAATTACAAAAATTGACTCAGTTCTCATTTCCGCTACATTTGACGAATACACTCAAGAAAACCAGGATCTACCCTAGTTGGGGGAGGGAGAGTGAGGGAGGCACTTAACTAAAAATTATCTAACAAATTGACTTGGATTGACTTCGAGGGGGGACGAAATAGGACCTAAACTGACAAAATTCGCAAAAATACAATCGGTGGAAAACAGACAAAGTTGTGTCCCCCTCGCTATGATAGATCCGGATTATGACATGTCAGGCAGTCGTCAGCTCTACTTGAATGCGCTCTTTCCGCCGAGGTGTCTTACAATCGCGGCCATCTGTTTCTTGGGCCTATTTTATCCTCTTGAAGTCGCGGCTCAACTGATTACATAGCTTTTAGTTATGTCCCCTCCCCTCTCCCGACTAGGATAGATCCGAAAATTGCTTCGATTAAGAGCATCGCTGCCAGTTGCGCTACACAAGATGTTTGGTGAAAGGAGAGCAGGAGACCTGTATCCGAGAGTCATGCGAAAAATCTAACAAAAGAGCAGCTTGCTTCCTCGCGTTTACTTTCGTTTCGTTTGTTGTATCTATTTAATCATTTTCACGTCGAATTGCACACTCTTCTGAGCTAACGTAAGACCTCTGAAATCAAAGCGAACTCATACAAATCAAAACGAGCTTCTTCTACATTAAACTAGAAGCTCTCCAAAAGTGTTCGAATAATTTTTTGTCAAGGAAAATTTTATGAAGTTTTAAATCATCTCCCAATAAGAGAGTAAATAGTTTCAAATTTTGTAAAAATTTTATTTTCCGAGCAGAAACAATGATTTAAAGCTTGTTTTGAAGCGTAGGAAGGCGGCAATTTTATATTGCCAAAACAGAGATTGCACCACACCTTGTCCGAAGCTTCACAAATCTTATCCAATTGATAGCAAAATCTCTGTTTGCATAAAGTTTCAAGCTTAAACGCGGTACAACATAAACATTTGTAAAAAAACACATCTCCTAACTTTCTTGCAACATGTGGGCAGTATTTATACTATCAATCAAATAAGCATTGCGATTGCTTTTCGAGTGCATGGTGCGATCCAGTCCTGTAACCTGATTGTACCTTGTTGTGCTCTAAAACAAAATTCAATTTGTTATTTTTCTCAAATATTTTGTAGCATTACTACACTTGTTGAGACAGCTGAACTAAAATATTTTAAAGAAGGTTCTACCAATTTTTTGAAAAAAATTAATCTAATTATTTTAGTGAGTCTTGAATTTATCCTGCCTAAATGTCATTTCGATTTAGAAGAGCTTGCTTGATTCCAAATGCTTTGGCTAGCTTAGAAGAGTGTCCAACTTGACGTGAAAAGTGTCAAATTTGATTTCAAAAGTGTCAAATTCGACGTGAAAATGATACATTTTATCGATGGTGCAAGCCATTTCTTACACCAAAGAAACAACAACATAAGAAGAAAACAAAGGAAGACTCAATGTAGTCCTGGACGACGACAAGCCTTATAATAAGTAAAATGAGGTAAAACCAACAAAAAAAAAACAGTCCATCATTGCATACCACGTCCAACCAAATGGACAGACCAACTTCTTCTATGCCCTAGAGCATACTTCAAAATTAGTAATCTTCTTGTATTTCTACAGCCCATATACAAGAACAATTCAAACAGAGTCCGCAAGCGAGCCAGAGGTTAGCGAATATAGGGTGGAAAGTTGAACTGTCAGCAGCTAATAGTTGACAGCCGGTGAAAGTGTACTAGAAACCGGTTGTCGGTTGTCGTCAGAAGGCAATCAGTAGGTGTGCTATATGGCTCAAGAGACACCAAAGATTTCAGCAAGAAGGTGTGGACCAGCACGTTCACCCAGCGCAGTCTGCATAAACGGCAGCGTCCAAGGTTATGCAAACAGAATGAATTGAAATTGAACGGGGATGAGCAGGCACAAATGGACGTCGAAGGCATGTCTAACTGCCGACTGATGTGAGATCGTGTGAGCGTAGAAGTGAATGACGATTGGCGTCTCAAGAGGGCTCCAGAAGACTTGAAGACAAAATTCAGACGGCGCTAGACATAGCAGAGTAGCTTCGTAATTAGGGTTTACCACTACATACATATCTCCCGAAAAATCGTTAATCTTGGAGAGTCGAGCCCTCCAAACGGTAAGGGAGACCAGTAAGTGGGACAAGTAAAATTGGAGACGTCGTCCATCCTCTCCGGAGATTAAAAAGACATGCCGAAGGTCTCGTCCAACGTATGTCGGGATTCAGAAGATGTGGAGGAGAAGTCGTCCCACCTGTCTGTAAATTCAGAAGGCGTGGCACAGACGTCGTCCACGCGTCGGGAATCACAAGAAGTGCCGAAGACGTCGTTCACCGTTCGTTGGGATTCAGAAGACGTAGAGTAAAGCTGGGACCAATAAGGGAGACCAGCAAGAGACCAGTAAAAGGAGCGACGTCCTCCATCCTGTCCCTGGATTAAGAAGTCGTGTCGAAGGTCTCGTCCAACGTATGTCGGGATTCAGAAGATGTGGAGGAGAAGTCGTCCCACCTGTCTGTAAATTCAGAAGGCGTGGCACAGACGTCGTCCACGCGTCGGGAATCACAAGAAGTGCCGAAGACGTCGTTCACCGTTCGTTGGGATTCAGAAGACGTAGAGTAAAGCTGGGACCAATAAGGGAGACCAGCAAGAGACCAGTAAAAGGAGCGACGTCCTCCATCCTGTCCCTGGATTAAGAAGTCGTGCCGAAGGTCTCGCCCAACGTGTGTCGGGATTCAGAAGACGTGTCGGTGAAGTCGTCCCACCTGTCTGTAAATTCAGAAGGCGTGGCACAGACGTCGTCCACGCGTCGGAAATCACAAGAAGTGCCGAAGACGTCGTTCACCGTTCGTTGGGATTTAGAAGACGTGGAGTAAAGCTGGGACCAATAAGGGAGACCAGCAAGGAACCAGTAAAAGGAGAGACTTCCTCCATCCTGTCCCTGGATATGGAAGTCGTGTCGAAGGTCTCGTCCAACGTATGTCGGGATTCAGAAGATGTGGAGGAGAAGTCGTCCCACCTGTCTGTAAATTCAGAAGGCGTGGCACAGACGTCGTCAACGCGTCGGGAATCACAAGAAGTGCCGAAGACGTCGTTCACCGTTCGTTGGGATTCAGAAGACGTAGAGTAAAGCTGGGACCAATAAGGGAGACCAGCAAGGGACCAGTAAAAGGAGAGACGTCCTCCATCCTGTCCCTGGATTAAGAAGTCGTGCCGAAGGTCTCGTCCAACGTGTGTCGGGATTCAGAAGACGTGTCGGTGAAGTCATCCAACTTCTTCTTCTTCTTCTTCTTCAGCGTTTGTCCCGCTTAGTTGCGGGGTCCGCTTTCCTGGAATGTTGGCGCCATTTCTCCCGATCAAATGACTGATCAGGGTGCAACCCAGCCATCTTCAAGTCCTGATGCAGCGTATCAAGCCACCGCTGTTTTGGTCGCCCTCGTGGCCGCCTACCGGGCACATCAAGGTTAAGACCAGTCTTTCGGACAGTGTCACCTTTTGCGCGAAGGACGTGGCCGTAGCATCGCAGACGAGCTTCGCGCATCTTCTCAAATATCGGGGTGACACCGAACCTCTGCCGTATGGAGTCGTTGCGTACTCGATCCAAACGCGTAACTCCGGCCGTCCACCGCAGCATCTTCGTTTCCATTACGCTGAGGCGCCTTTCAATTTCTTTGGTAACGGGCCAGCTCTCAGCTCCGTAAATAGCTACAGGCCGGATGACTGCTCTGTAGATCTTCGACTTGAGGCGCTCTGGTATCTTCTTGTCGCAGAGCACTCCCGTCAGAGAGCGCCATTTGGACCACGCTGCACTCACGCGTGAGTTGGCGTCAACGAGTAAACCGCCATCGGACGCGATTGCTGATCCCAAGTACTTGAATACCGAAGTACGTGGCAGCTCAATGCCATTTACCTTAATGGAGCTGGACTCGTCTTCATCAGTCGTCATATACTCGGTCTTCTTGACATTCAGTTTGAGACCAAATCTCTCCAAGCGATCGCACCAAGCTTGTACCTGCCGCTGGAGTTCAATCTTGTCTTCGCTAGCAAGCATTACATCATCAGCATAAAGCAACGTCCAAGGGACTGGCTGCTGAAGATCACGCGATATGCATCCATAACGACGACGAAGAGTAGTGGGGAGAGCGCAGACCCTTGATGTACTCCGATAGAGATGGGAAACTCCATCGACGTGCCTGCTGCAGCTTGCACTCGACTCTTTGGACAAGAGTACAGTATTCGTACCCACTCTATGAGCTCTTCGGGGACTCCATGTTTCCGTAAGGCATACCATATCACTTCACGCGGAACGCGATCAAAGGCCTTCTCCAAATCCAGGAAGGCAAGATGCACCGGCTTCTGTTTCTCGCGGTGTTTTTCTATCAGAAGACGAACGGCGTGTATGGCATCGACTGTGCCACAACCAGCTACGAAGCCGCACTGGTTGGTAGAGAGCTGGGCGGTATCACGAATGCGCCCGTCGACAATCCGCTCGAAGATCTTCATGCTATGCGAAAGCAATCGGATTGGACGGTAGTTTGTGCAGTCTGCTGGACTGCCCTTCTTTTTCCAAATCGGAATCGTCGTGCTTCTCTGCCTGATATCGGGCACTTTCTTCTCCGCAATAACCTGGTTGAAGAACGTCGCCAGCCACTTCGTTGGGTACCAGGATTTCGACTTCCATAAGTCGGCCGCCAAATCATCGGGGCCCGTTGCCTTGCCCGGCTTCATCTTCTTCAAAGTCGCTTCTACATCCTCTACGGTGTTTTTCTGAACGGGACCGTATACAGGAGGAGAAGATGGAATGCTTAGATGAGCAAGCTCTACTGTCGAGACTTCCTCGAAGTAGGTGCGCCATCGGTTCAAAACCATCTTGCGGTCTATGAGTAGATGACCGTTCTCATCGTTGATGCCAAAGAACTTCTAAACATCCTCAGTCTGGCGATGGCGTACCTTCGCGAGTCGATAAAGAAATCGCTCGCCATCGCGCGACTCAGGCTTCCCGTTGACATCATCGTAGTGAGTGGCTCTTGCAACGGCTACCGCCTTCTTAGCGGCTTTCTTGGCTTCCTGATACAGACGCCATTTATCGGCTGTCTTATCGCCGAGGAATGCGTGGTACAATCTCTTCTTCTCTCGGACTTTTTCCTTAACTTCCTTAGTCCGCAGCCGTGTCTGCATCCAACATCCAACTCTCGTCGGGAATCACAGGAAGTGCCGACAACGTCGTTCACCGTTCGACGGGATTTAGATAACGTAGAGTACAGGTGGGATCAGTAAGGGAGACCGTTAAAGGTAAGTGAAGGTAAGTAAAAACCTTACCTCTCTTTAAAGAAAATTTTCATAATGCCTACATGCAAATAAGCAGAATATGGGATTTTGTGTCTGCGCTTTGGACTGCTCACCACTATTTTAGAACCATACGCGTTATGAGAGGTGTGTGTAGCGCAGCTGGAGGAAGTGCCGACTGTCGCGTGCACTCAATATCGGTTGCATGGTTGGGAGTTTCCGCCCATGTCAACCATGTCTTCCATCCCACCAGAGTCAGCGAAATAGTACCAGGTTTATCTGGGAGGGATAAAGAATTGTTCATCGGCTGGCCAGTCATCGTATGGGCAAATACGCATACAAATCGCCTTCACGACATCCAGTAGAAGTAGAATACGTGGCGCATCCCAACAAGGATGGAGAAACCTGACCGATTTGGACACATAACGCGCATTTTGCCCCTATTTCTATTTTCTTATTGAATCTCTGACTCAGGAAGTGCAACGTTGCGAGCTACTGCCTCAAACTTCGTCGACGTTGTGCCACGCCTTGCCCAATGCGTCCTGCCAATGCCCTCTCCTTCTAGGACATGGCTTTGTTCGATCGACTGGCAGCTGTCGTGCTCGTGGCGAGGAGTAAGTATTGCTTGTCTCCAAGAATCAATAGTGGGCGGCAGAATCGGCCTTCAGTTCACTTCGCCTGCTGGTCGAGCTGGCGTCGAACTGCTGGCGGACGGCCGAACGGACGCCTCCGTTCTTCGGCCCATTGCTCGATGGCGTTCGCCGCTGTTTTTGCGTTCTATCTGTCTCACCAGCAGTCGGCTCTCAGTCTCTCTCGCTCACCATGCGCCCTGCACTTTCAGCTAGTCTGCCTCCGTTTGTGCTATGCGTTCTGCTGCTCACTCTCCCTGTTTCTCTGGTTTTCACACTATTGAGTGATCTTCACCTCTCTGTTCTTCATCCGCTAAGGAACGGAAACCGCACACATTCCATACCACAATGCGTACGTAGGCTGTAGCGTTATGGAGGCTTTGAAAGCGAGCCCGACCAAGCTTCTTCACTTAAAGAAATTTAAGGGAACATTTAAGGACACATTTTGAGCGCAAGTCAGGGAGTTTTAGGTCTGCCACTGCATGGTGTCAAGAAACTACTTTCACGTGTACAGTGAGTGCCTCCAGTTGTATCTATTTGTTTTTTTGAAATTGCTGCTATTTTATTCTAACATTGTATTTTCACGTGTGGCATTGGTCCATGTCATGGATAAATCAATAAATTTGTGAACTTTTTACCCCATGAAAAGGCGCTTGCCGTTATTACGAGCTGATCGCTATGAAAGCACTCTGAGATCTTTTACCGTTCTCACATCAATCTGGTCACTTCCAAGACAAATTGGACACCTTCCAAATCAAACTGGATGCTTTTGAAGTCAAACATAAAGCGCTGGGAGACTGGGTCTCATTAGCCGTGCTAGCTCCGAATTTTTGAAATTATCTAAGATACACATCTTACCACATACTCTGTAGAGCAGTATAGAATTTTTCTTGACCGGTACTTCAGGTCGCAGCTTAATAGCATTCCTCTTCAGTAGTTCATTCTTGTTGCTTGTTCTGCTTTTTTCTGCCTACAATGACTTTTGCATATGTTCCTTTGCATTGCTCTGCTTTCGCGTGGTTATCCATATTAAAGGATAAAGGATAAAGGACGGTGTTATTCAATCCCTTTGGAATGTGCCACGCATACTACTTCTACGGGATATCGTGGAAGCGATTTGAATGCGTATTTGGCCATGCAATGACTTGCGATGACCAGCCGATGAACAAGTCAGCGCTTTGTCCTTCCCAGGCAAGTCTGCTATCAACTCACCGACCCCGGAGAGATGGAAGGCTTTGTTGGCCTGGGCGGGAAATCCAAACCAGGAACCTGGTATCGGGTGCACGCGACAGTCGGCGCCTCCTCCGACTGCGCTGCCCTCGCCCAACAGAGTAAATAAACAAATAAATAAACAGAACACTATTTTATGCAAGGTCGGCGCTTTTAAAATCAAACGAAACATCTTTCAAAACAAAACGAACTTTTCCACAATAAAATAGAAACTCTACGAGAGAGTTATAATTATTTTCTGTCCAACAAAAATTTAGTTTAGGGCGTGTGGTAGCGCAGTTAGGGGAGGGTGTCGCGTGTACCCGATGCGAGGTTCTTGGTTCGGTTTTCCCGCCCAGGCCGTCCATCTTTAAGAGGTAGGGTCGGTGAATTGATATCAGATTTCTCCGGGAAGAATAAGACAATGACTTGATAATCAGCTGGCCACCGCAAGACCTTATTGTATGGCCAAGTACGCATTCAAATCGCGTCCACGACATATCCTGGAAGTACCGTGCATGGCTTATCCTAAAAGAGACTAAGTAACATCGCCCTTTGCCCATTATCCTGACAATTACTTTTCAATTCCGATTTCCCTGCCCCTTTAAGGGAATACATTGTAAATTTATAAATCCTTTTTCCAACGAGAAGTAGTGGTTAAAACCCTTTCTAACCGCAGGGCGGCAACAATTTTTTAGCACTAAGAAAAGGGATTGCTACCTGCGCTTGTTTAGGATGTCATGATTTTTACTTGACTGATGGCAAAAATCTTTGTTCTCATGGAGTTACGCATTCAGTAGCGGTGCAATGAGTCAACTGTAGGTAGTATAGTATGTATATTTTCGCTGTAGTGCTTCAATAGAGCTGCATTTATATTATCAATCGAGTAAAATCCGAAACCAGCTTTATAGACGAGTTCATGGTGCGATCTCTTCAACGCGCTGATAGTTGCTGCTTGTTATTTTTACCCGATAAATTCTTTCAAAATTTTGAACAGAGCACTTACTTCTTGAGGCAGGTGAATTAAAAGATTTAAAAAAATCATTGAATTAGGAAATATCTACTGCTCTGGTAGAGTTTCTAGCTCAATCCAGAGGACACTCGTTTTGTTGTGAAAGGTGTTCCGCTTGATGTCAAGAGCGTTAAACATGGCTAGAAGAGTATCTAGACTTGTCTGGAAAGACTCCGACTTGCCCATCGTCTGGCCACCATGCCATTATATGAACCAAACACACATTCAAATTGCCTCTACAACATCACGTAACAATAATGCGCTGGCCAGACGATATACAAGTCAGTATTTTATCCTTTCTAGACATATCTTCTACCATTCTTCTATTAGGGGGGGGGGGAAAGTAATGAGATAAATTGAAAAAAATCTTTATCTCTTTATAACTCAGTTGCAACTCACCGATGCTGAGGAATGTATTTGCCATTAAGGGCAATGATCTTGCTGCCATCGCTCAGCCAACTTTCTGATCCCATCCTTCCAGAGCTGCTTGGGTCTGGTGTTGATCAACTGCTCGATATGGTTGTCAAGCACTGCTTGGGTTCTTGTGTCCCTTCCGACGAGGAAGTCCTGCAGACTCAATACGTAGTGACAGTTGCATGGAGAGATGTCCGGTGAATACGGTGGGTGAGGCATGTGAACGTAGCCCAGTTGACCAAGCTTATCCGTGCTTACTTGTTCCCGATGGGGTGCGGCGTTGTCGAAGAGGTGAACCTTCTTGAAGCGCTGCGAATGAATAAAAGCGAGTCGCCCGCCCATCTCTTCTATTTCGTTCACCATGGCCTTGGAGTTCATCGTAGTACTCTTGGGAAACAGCTTCAAGTAAACCGATCCATGGGCGTAGATCCAAAAGCTCCAAAGGTGCTTCTCGCCGTGAACGGAGGTCGGTGACAGCTCACCAGGCCTCACCCAGACTCGCTGCTTGGCAGGGTTAAGGTAGAAGACGTACTTCTCATCTCGCGTGAATATTGAGCCCAGGCTGCTCGGGGTCGGGAATTGGGCGAGATTTGCGCGACACAGGTCGACTTGTGAGACCGGGGTTTCGGCATGAGACAGACTGGGGTTTTGGCATGCTTCATGAAAAGGGGGAAGTGGTAACTTCTCAGGTGGCCTTCAGTAAGTAGCATACAAACATACAAATACGATAAGCACGAAACCAGACTCCAGCCACGAGATAAATGGACACGGCATGGGGTGTCTCCTTACTTCCCTCCCCCCCCCCCCCCCTAATAAGTAGGCAAAACGGTAAAAAATCCATATTAATGGGGCATTGCACGGGAAGCACTTTTTTCAACATGACAGAGAAAACAATAAACAAAACGATGATAATGAAAGTGTAGTAATAACGTAAACGACATTCTATAGTGACCTAAACCACATTTAAATAACCCCTGGACTTTCGATCCAGAGCACTTTTTTTATGTTACTCACTCTGATTACGATTGATTCACTGTTCACTTGAGTTACGCTTTCGTATAAAGTAGAACATCTATAAATGCAAAACTTCTTCGCCATCCAGCTCCACTTTGACGGCTGGCAACAGACCGCCCTTTGACTGCGCCACGCGGGTCTTTGTAGACGTGCGACTGTTCCACCTCAAACTTGGGTAATTAAACCTTCATTGTATATCTAAATCTTCAATTAAAACAAGCAAACTGAAAGGACTGGCTGGCTGCTCTACTGATCGGTATTTATATTGTAAAGAAGGGACGGTGCATGGCTATGTTGAAACTTTAACACAACAACGGCGCTGATCAGCTACTAGATAATGCTACATTGCTCAACTATGAATAATCCTAAGAAGAAATAGAGACCACGGATCCTCTATAATCATAAGATCCCGATGTATCTTACAGCTGTTCTTGAAAATCTGCAGTCTTTTCCGCTACCAGTTTTCTCCAGCTCTTATCCTAAAACCCTTGTTGTAAGAGATGCTCAAAGCTTAGCTCGTATGCACACGAAGCTCCTTCCTTCCCCTCTATCCGTCGTGCTCGTTCTTATTGCAGTCGTGGATCGTTATTCTGAATGCGTTGGCGAATGTGTTACGGCTTCTAACACAGACCGACATAACTCCACTGTCTCGTCGCTATCTGTTCTAGTTGAGAAGACTCAGCGATGAGTGAGAAGGTCTCAGAGCTGGCCGTGAAACCGGACATATCCAAACCGCGATGGGATCAGAGCACTTTTGAAGGTGAGTTGGACATCTCTTCTTTGCTATAAGGCTTCTGAGGATACCGCGAATGTCACGTTCAGTCAAACAACGCTCATTGTGTAATGGGCTAGCATGCTTGGCGGAAAGCAGAAGGTGCCGGTTGTAGTATCGCCTATTGTAATAGCTTTGATCCAAAAAATATTCTTGCATCAGCTTTTCTATCAGTTTTTATTTTGATAATTTGCTCAGTTAAAATGTGTGCCTATCCTAGTCGAGAGGGGACACCGTTAAGTATTGTATGTCAATCCATGTCACACAATCTTGTCTCTCGAATTCGAAATAAGCCCTCGCATCATGGGACAGCAACTGAAGCTCTCGTAGAAACTCAATTGAAGACGCAAATCACTACATGTCCCCTCCGACTAGGACAGATCTTGAAATTTCCCTTTCATTCTTTGTAGAGAGCTTGGCAAAGGCTTCCATTCCATGCCGAACTCTCAATTTTTGCATTTCTCAATTACTGTTAGCTACTGGTCCATAAGTTATCTCTGAAGAGCAAATACATACTCTGTCAACCTAAATCCACAAATTTTTAGTGGAAGTAGAGCTTGCTCGAGCAATCTAATAATCGACAGAAGCTTGAGCCTTCCACACAGAAACTCGTCCGGAGAGATGTGACCATCCTAACCCATATCTGCAGCTGGTGATGGTCGAACAGTGATGTTCTCTTGTCATTACACCTATTTAGTCGGTAAAAATAAAGGACAGGGTCAATCGACACATGTTTGGGACGCGCCGCGTATTTTACTTCTGCGTGATATCGTGAGGCAATTCGCATATACAATGAATGACATGCAGTGGACAGCGGAAGGACAAGTCTGTGTTTTTCCATCCGCGCCATGTCCATCGCCAATTTCTGGTTCCAGGGAAATGAGAGACGTGGCTTTGTCTACCTATTGCCTTCGAGGGCCAACCTATTTCAGTTGCTTCCTCGTTTATCCCTTGGTTGTAAGTGGTCATTAAACCAATGCCATCCTCCCAGATTGCTCCGCCATCACTCTCCAAAATTAGAGTGAATACGCAAGGCTTCTTCGCTGGCGACTTAATCACAACTAGCTGTAGTTTTCCAAAACATCTGGTTCGTTCTTGAGATTATATAGAGCCAGCATGAAGCAGTCAACAGGGACTGATTTATGCTTTTGTAGTTTGAGCAGCCAAACTATCTACATCTTCGGCATCCGAAGATTGGTAGAAAAATGCTTGGGACCGAATATAAAACTCTGAGCTATCCACTGAATGATCCGTAAATACATCTGATGAACAGATATGCAGTCGACTTTTATCTGCAGTGTTTCATAGATGTAGAATGCATGGCCCAACCCTAAATGAAGCTGATTGTTAACTTTAACCGATCTTTTTCCTTTTATTTTTACAAATTTTGCGGAAGAGAGAATACATAAGTAGGCTCAAGAGAACACCTGTGCGGTGCGTGATCTCTGTACTTGTGTGGATATATATTGATTTTGTATGGTCCTAGTCGGGAATGTGAGCAGCACTGGGAGGCGGGAACCCGTAAGCCAATCAAGCCACGTCGAAAGAGCATATCATTCACAGAGCACATGCAAGGTGGGCACTGATGATTAGCGGGCGTATGTTGGACCGGGCTCACGATTGGTTATGATTGGCTGGCGCGCCCTCACCTCCTAATGTTGGTCATCTCCGCGACATGATTTTTTTGGCTTTGCAAAATTTAATACGAGTTTCTTTGAAATTGTAGAATTCACCTGAGCCAAGAAGGTAGTTACAGTGTTTGTTATTATTTGGTTTCCGTCTTTCATATAATAACAATTCGAAGGAATTGCTATCACGCAAGTGTTTTTTACCGAAATTGAGAAGTCGATTATTTAATTAAAAATCTATTTCACACGTGAGTCACAATAAGTCATCCATATAGGAAAAGTCGTTACACAAGTTATACAGCTAAAACAGTACAGTTTATAAGATCACAGAACGCATTCTACAAACATCCGTTACGGGTGAAAAGATGCTTGAACTGGGACGTAGACATGCTGAACAAGCCTTCAAAATCACCTATAGGCGGGTTAGGATCCCTAAGATTAGGATAAAAGAGAAAGCTGAACCCAGCCCGCCATCATAGATCCTGGAATGATCGTTTGGGCGGCTGGGTATTCTCACTCAAAAAGAGTTAATTGAAGCGCTTCTGAGCGCTTAAAGGCTTTCCTCATGTCGGCGTCAGAATCGAGTGACGTGCTAGCAACAGCCGCTCCTCTTTCAATGGCGTCATTCGTTACGTACACGGGGAAGCGAGGAAATTCGTTACAACATCACCACGTGGCCCGCCAGGTGTTTCCAGTGACCAGCTGTTTTTTGTCAGCGGCTCTTTTGCGGAAAAAGAGAAAAAATAATCAGCAAAACTTTGCTCCACTGGATCAACCAGCAGGCGAATTCCTTCAAGACTTTGAGAAACGAGGATCACCTTAACCAGCCAATTCGTTGCTTAAACAAGTTAAGAACAAAATAAAAACTAGTCTTTCTTGAAAAAGAGTAGGAAATATTACTTCAAGTAGAAACAAGCAAAAGGGTTGTTTTCGTATAATATCTTGAAAAGAACCGTTAAAGTTTCACTAAAAGGCAAGGTAAATTACGGCGTTTTTGAATTCCTATTAGGAACACTTGTCAATTATTCAATTTTTACTGGATACCGTGGAAGCAATCTGAATTGGCTGAAATTGGATTTGTTGTTCAAAAAAGGAGCTTGAATGCTCATTTACCCATTATGCATATGATTTATCTTTTCATTTTTTTCGTGGCGTGAACAACATGTGGAAGACGGTTAAACAAATCCGCGTTTTGTCCTTGCCAAAAATAACAATTTCTAAATGCGTTGCAGGAGGGGCTTGCTCCACGCCCTCGATTAGGTCTTCACAATTTTCATTTAGATGATTGGGTAGGCGCTGCTTACTTGAAAAACTGTGTAGTGAAGTGTGTCCTATATACCGTTGACAAGTACCTCCACCGAAATAAGAAGTTTTGCTTTCCATCGACGATCAAGCGTGCTGAACGGATGCATGGCGCAATTTCTTCTTTGGCACCTTTATTTTCTTTCTAATTCCTTTCTCGCTTTTCTATTTTTGTACCCAAATTCTTGTTTTTCTGCACTTTAAAACAAATTTTAATTTGCTATTTTATATTTTTAATTTTTTTGCAGTGTTTATTAACTTTCAAAAAAACTCATATTAAATTTTCCTGAGACGGCAATTTATTTTGTTCTTTTAGAGTCCGTCAACTTTAATCTGCATAACATCGTTTCAGTTTGGAAGACGCTCAGTTTCACTTTTAAAATTTTCAATTTACTTTGAAAAGCATACTTGTGTACAGTCTCCGATTTGACGTGGACATTGTACACAAAGGATGCTTATTTACTGCTAATTTATATGTTTATTTGCAATGATTGAAGCATGATCAAGGTCGAAGCATTCAGCTGCTCTAACAAACATCCAAACCTGGCAAGTTGTTTGGTGTCGTTAGGAGCTTAGTAGCCGCTAATTGGCAATGCGTCTGATAGAAGAGGAATTCTGAGGTAGAGGTGCTACTCTCTGCCTGATGCCCTAGATTAAGAATGACGTACGTTTAACGACAGCTGCCGCTCATCTCGCTGAAAGCTTGCAGTAGTGCAGAGCGCTCTGAATGTTTTTAAGGTCCGAGCAGGTGCTTGCTCAAAGAAGATGTGGACTGTGTAGGAAGTGTAGGAAGTGCTAGCTTGCAGTAGAGCAGAGCCAGCAATGGAAGGATCTATCCTAGTCCGGAGGAGCAGACCATTTGCGGACGTCGTCTCATGCCACACATCCACATCCCATAAAATCAATTTAAAGGCCTACTATCATGGGAAAGCAGGTTAGGTTCTCCTAGAAACTCAAGCTTGGGAATCGAGGCGTAACCACCATATGCTCATCTCCGATTAGGATCGCTCCCTGTTAACATTTCTAGGTCAGAACCGTCTCTAACCGCGAAATAGGAACCGTTTTCGACGTCAACCATCATTGATTGTGCTACCCACTCCATATTGTTGTGACTGAAGAAGTTTAGCTTATTCGAGTTTAACCACAGGTGGGAATTAGTATTTAATTTGGCCTATATTGGAGGCGCGAACCAATCACAACGATTCAGAGCCCTCTTGGAGACACGCCTGTTTGGTGCAGCTTGCCCGTTTGATTACATCCCATCACTCTCCTCACTACTTACGTTGCATTATCTATCAATATCAATGGGCGCGTGTAGCGCAGTCGGGGAGGTGCCGGCTGTCGTGTGCACTCGATAAAAGGCTACTGGTTCGGAATTCCCGCTCAGGCCAACAAAACCTTCCATCCTTTCGGGGTCGGCGAATTGGTACTAGATTGTCTGGAGAGGATGAAGCGATGACCTGTTCATCGGCTGGCCACCTCAAGTCATTGTATGTGCCAAATACGCATTCAAATAACCTCCACGACGTCGCGTAGAAGTAGAATGCGTGGCGCATCCCAAAAGGATTGGATAACGCCGTCCTTTATCCTTTATCCTTTACCTATCAATAGTGGGAAGTGTTCAGAGAATCGCGTTCATTGTTCACGCATGCGAAAAGGTTTGAAACGGCGTCTGACAGAATCGGAGCTGGTTCCTTCGGTTTCTTCAGCTGGATCCATAATTTGTACTCTATCAACTACCTCATTCTCAGAATGAGGAGTTGTTCAGTTGCCATACTTTCAGGACGCGCTCGGCACTTCTTCACGACAGCAAATCCATTAAACGTCCTACTCAGCAACGATGTGCTCGAGAAAAGTCGAAAAATTGTCGTGGACTACAGGTGAGACTAAAGCGCGAAACTGTTCGTTATAATATTCGAGTTTGAAAACCTCTTCCTTTGTTACAGAAATGGCATTTATGACAAGGATCTCACTGTTGATCAGCTTTGGCATGCAAAGCACATCTACGATTCTGCTTTTCATCCAGACACCGGCGAGAAGATGTTTATCCTCGGAAGAATGAGCGCACAGGTACGGCTTTTTAAATGTTTGTATATAACCACATTTTTGTAATTGACAGTACACCGGCTGGGGTCGTATACAACACTTGATGACATCGTGGCGTTCCTAATGAGTTTACTGAGCGGACATTCTTTGCTCCCAATTCCTTCTTCTTCACATAGTCTACGCCATTTTTCAAACCCTTCATAATCTTACTTGTTGGACACTGCTATATGCAGATGATATATACTAGGTGTCCGGAAAGTTCTCAGTATTTTGAATGCTTCATCTTGAACTGCTATAACTTCTCAAATCTTATCGGATTTAGTCGAAGTAAGCACCGTTCGAATCAGCACACTTTTCCGCCAGTCGTACCTTACTGACCTGTTACATTCTTCACGATGTTTCAATAACACAGCTCCAATCGCTGATGAGCTAGGCGAAGCTCGGGCTGCAAAATCGCCTTGGTACATGTCGCGAAGACGCACAGCAGTAGCAGGTACTAACGCGCCAGCCAATCATAACAAAGCAGAGCTCCGATCGAGAATATGCCAGCCAATCAAGGTACCGATCGCGCACGCTCTCACTGAATGCCAGATCCATTCGATGCGACGTGATTGTCTGGCGCATTCCTACCTCCCATTGCTGAGCTACTTCGCGACGTGTACCCTTCGCTGGCGAGCACAGCAACTCTAGAAAAGTGGCGTGGGCTTAAGCACCACCTGAAGCAAAAATTTTCATTCCATCTTGCAGACGTTTTGATAGTTCAAGTCATCTAGGTGGTAGCTGTAAATCTTAAAGTGCTCAGCTTTAGTTATTATCAAGTTCTGGGCTTATTGGATTAATCACCCAATAGCATCCGATTGAGATTTTCATACAATACCGTGTTGGGCACGTTTCCAAGCAGGTGAACTGATGCATCCTTTCAAAGTGCTGTACTCTTTCAACGCACATGGTTTGTGAAGATCACCAGCTTCGATATTTCAGGTTCCATGCAACATGGTGATCACCGGAGGAATGCTTACCTTCTATCAAAAGTAGGTTTTGCTCATGAATCTTAATAAATGAATGCTGTGGAATTTTGAACGGCATGTCTTCCTAACCCGCCTTTATTCTGTACACGACATCAAAACATGTGCGGCATCGTAGAAGATTGTAGAAGTATCATTGGCTCAACAAGAACGAAAGCCCCACTGAGTTTGGAGATGGGCCCACGCAGCCTAACCTTGGGAAGTAGATCACCATTACCAGGAAGAGAAAGGGTCTTTCAGAAGATAGAGGTATTAGAGGGTACGTCTCCGACGTCTTTCATATAGTATTGTTTTTATACAATTTTCGCGTCAAATTGATCACTTCAAATCAAATTTATTCATTCTTATATTTATAAATTCAACACTTCTCTGAGCAGGCCTTACGCTTTTGAAATCAAACTAAACATCATCCAAATCAAAACGAGAGTCCTTCAAATTAAATTAGAGACTCCAATACCATTCGAATAATTTTTTGTTTAAGAACCATTTAGTACAACATCCTATGAAAATTTTTGATTCACCCGCTGTAATAAGTGAACACACTTTCGAAAGTTTATAAAAATTTGAAGTATAAGAAACAATAATGAATTAAATTTTGTTTTAAAGCGAACAAAGGCAACAATTATTTAATGTATTAAAAGGAGAGATAGCGCCAGACACTCAACTAGCTCGTCACGGTTTTCACTCGATTGGTAGTGTAATTAGTTACTTGAAGCGAGGATATATGGGTTTTTATAACTGTACGTGGTGTACTGTTAACATCTGTGTTAGTCCACCCAAACAGTACCTTTGCTGTCAATCGAATACAAACAGAGCGTTCCAGTATCGATGTAGGTTGGTGAACTTTTTAAAAATTCAAGGAGGGTTATACTAAATTTTCCCTAAACAAAAACAAAAATTAGTCCATTTTGGAGAGCCGCTAGTTCACTTTGGAATACGCTCACTTTGATTTAGAAAATGTTCCGATTGATTTCATTTGCTTACAAGAGTGTACAATTTGGCGTGAAAATGGTATACATTGACAAAACCTTCTGTTCAGCAAAACCTCTTTCTTGTGAAATCTATTCTTGTGCGCGTGGAGCGCTTTCGGAGGATGTGGCGGCTGTCGCCTGCATCCGATACCAGGTTCTTGGTTCGGATTTCCCGCCCAGGCTCAGCAAGCCTTCCATCCCTCCGGGGTCGATGAACTGGTACCAGACTTGTCGAATCCCAAAGGGGAGTGAATAACGCCCTATCCTTTTTATCCTTGTATTATTCTTGTAAGAGGGGACACAGACCATCTGATCGACAACAGCGGTAAAACTCACGCTGAAATATTCTACGAGAACGCCTTTCCCTGAAATCTGCAATCCAGAAGAGATGTATGCGTAATGTAATGTTGTGCTTTGAAGGACGTCACATGTCGTTTTCTTCCAGTGGATAAATCAGACGTTCAATGCAGTCGTTAACTACACAAATCGCAGCGGACCGAACCCGGTAAGCGTGCTCAGCCATTCTGATGTTGAAGCACATCGCTCGGCTCCATCATATTAGGTCGGACCGAAAGTGTCAACGGTTGTGATGTCGCGAATGTTCTTGCTTTTTTAAAGTTCTAATGCGGTGAAAACTTTCTGTTCGACCCCTCCGAACTTTGAACGAGTACATTAAGTAATGTTGTAAGTGTTTCTGCTATTTCAGCTTGCGGAGAATTTCTATAAAATAACAGGTTATCTCTGAGGCTAAATGCTTTCGATCAGGTCACAATCCCTTTTTTCTAGAGGTCCATAGTATAGGGAGAGCTAATAATTTTAGGTGATGTTGAATTGAAATCTTCCACCTAGGAATTGTTGGAATTGCAGGTCTCTAAAGAACGACTTCTCACATCGTACACCTTCGCAACCAGTGGTGCAATGGCTGCTGCGCTTGGCGGCAATTACATTCTGTCCAAAATGAAGGTGACTCAATTTTTTTCTTATACCTTATATTCTTGGAAAGGGCTCTCAGAGCTGTACACTGGAATAGTGGCAACTTTCCTGCGATATTTGCACAAAGTATTGCGCAGAGTATCCGCGTAAACAGAAAGTTAGTAGACTCGGCTGGTCACGCGGTTTGATCTAGTGCAACAATGGATACGAAGTTTGTTTATTTACTTATTCACTCAACAGCACAAACAGGTATGTATGTGCTTCTTTTGCGAAGAGGTCAGCGTTCTTGTTTGAATTCCCTCCAATCAGAGCGGTTTCTCACGACTTCTTTCGTTCTAACTCTCTGCCGTATTTTATCGCCTAAACCAAAACTAAGAACACCAGGAGAGATCAGTAGAAGTTGGAGGGGCTGATGGAAGTCATTGCTCTGAGGATCAAGGGCCGGATTTCATTAGCGAAGGGTGAAGGGTCGCATGTTATACCAAGTTGTAATATGATATCCCCCATATATATATATAGTACCATAGGCAGGGTAGATTGCTGGCTAAAGCGCGGAGTTTTAAAGTCTTCATTAGGCGGGAAGTAGTCTTTTAGCCGATTCTTCTGACCATGTCCACGTTCCGCAAATATACAAAACAGCAGGGAGCACGCAAGAGCTCTTTCAGCTAAGCTCCGACGGCATTGGAACGACGAAACAGTCGGTCTCGAGAATCGACTTATCTTTTTGCTTGAATCTTTTTCTGAATCTTTATCGTGGATTGCGCTGGTTTGATAAGAGCTACATCGATACACTGATCGTGAGACATCTATACTCTTCTTCTCAGTCGGTATGATACAATTTACTACCGGATAACAAGTTGGGTGGCAAAAACGATAAGGTAAAAAAAACATTCTGAAAACTTTCGTCACAATCTACAATTTTCTGTGATATTATGGTTGCCCAGTCTGTAGTTATAGAAGCAACAAAGGCAGTCACTGAAAGAAGCAATGCTTCGCCTAAGTTCGAAAGGCTACTCCCTTACGCTTAGGTGTGCCTGCCACGAACGTTGCTCGAGAGTGGTGCCAAATTAATTAATTACATATAAAGTACACTATAGCTCGGCTGATTTTTGCAAAACCGCAGCATTTTGGGCAACACTTTTATGGCAACACTTTTCAACGCTTTTCTCAGTCTGGACACAGTCAAATTGTAGTTAGGCTGAGTATGAATTAGGAAGATAATACTTTTGCTTTCTCAGAAATTTTATATCGAAATGACCTTTATGGAATCAATGTTTGGAGGCATGAAGAGCTTGCAGTGTGTACACAGTGAGCAATATTGACCAAATGAATTTAATTGGTGATGTACATGAATCTGAACCATGGGCTCTTCTCAGCTAGCAGATTTATTTCGGAAATAAAATACCTTCTTTACTTGCTATATAGCCAGTCGTAGAGTTGTCATGTTTTTCGCTTGATGATTTTGTCATTTTGTTATTGACTTCAATAAAATGATAAATAGTAGCTGCCCTAGGTGAATAAATTCCACGACGCATTATATCATTTATCCGTTCTATTTTATTGCATCATCTTCCGGATTTTTATCTCTGTTGGTCACGTTCTTTCACCTGGACTTCGAGTGATTCATTTCTAATCCGACTTGGCATGACATTTTTGCAAGATCTCCGACCATGATTGTAGTTTGTCGCAGTCATGAGCCAGAAGTGCGATACTGTCAGCATATGCTAGGTGTGAAAGCTTGTCATTCATTCGGAAACATCTGTTTAGCCAGCTGATTGCGTTCAGAAGGTGTTGGAGTATTAGCATGAAAAGGAATGGTGAAAGAGAACCTCCTAGTCGAACGCCTTCTTCAATGTTCAGTTCAACATAACCTGATCCCACCCTCACAGCGGCAGCATACAGTTTATCCCAAATAACCCACCACGCGAATACAGCGTCACGAGCAAGCGTCAACTCAAACTTATGCAATTGAATCTGCACAGAGCAAATCTCACAACTACAATTATCAACAAAAGCCTAGCACAGAACTATTAAGTTCAGCTGCGTAAGGATGAGGAAATAAAAGCAACAATCTTAGCAAGGATGCGTGCAAATTGTGGTTGCATTTTTATGCAAAGGTGTGTACACGGCTCCGCAGCATAGATGTGTTTGACTGATAAAAGCTCGGTGCCCGCATAACAGCCTTTTATTATTTTTTTATTAACTAGCTGCGCGGAAAACTATAACAATTCGCTCCTTCTGCTATTCTGAGGCGGAGACGACGGATGTGGGAAATACGAGTATGAGAATGAGGCCAAAACTTTTATACATCTATAGCAGCGATGGGCGGAAATTTTGAAAATTTTCCCAGAAAACAGAAAACAGAAAATCGCTTTCGTGAGAAAACAGAAATCAGAAAACAGAAAGGCCAAAAACACCAGAAAACAGAAAAACCAGAAAACAGAAAATTTCGCAATTATCATACTAATAAATTATTCAATCCGAAGATTTATTTGTCCAGTAGCAAGTGCTTTTTGCACGACTAGAAATTGGTGGTGGACCAGCGTTTTAACTTGCAAGCGTTTATAGGAGTGGCTTATAAATGATGAATTTTTCCTATTGCATTCACATTAAAATATAGCGGTTTAAGGCTCACAGTCCAAATGTAAGTGTAATCTCAAAACAGACGATTCGCTAGATTAGGGGTCCCACCCGTAAGAGACTGGCCTTATAGAGCACCAAACACGGGCCAAAGATGTTTTGGGTACTGGCTTGATATTTCACAGAACAACACGAGAATGCGACTGAAGAAGCTGTCAGCGCAAAAACTTTTGGGTGAAAGTGTTTCTTTAAATACGTAGACATTATCTAATAAGGATCAAACATATACCCTTTCCATCATATTATTATTATTTATCATACATACATATCATATTACATCTCGATTTGCTGGGGAGGGAGACATGCCCGACATCGGCAACAATCGCCCGATCTGACTGTTGTCCGTAGTCTACAATCTCTTCACTCGATTCCTCCTGAATAGGGTTAGCAGAACGCTGGACGAAGGACGGCCGTGCGAACAAGCAGGATTTCGGAGAGGATTCGGCTCGATCGACCACATACACACCGTTACGAAGCTCATCGTGCAGCTGTGCCTTAGGTTCATCGACCTGAAGAAGGCATTCGACTCCTTCGAGACTGAAGCGGTTCTCGAAGCCCTGCTCACTCAGGGCGTTCCTACTCAGTACATCTGAGTCCTTCGAGAGCTGTACAGTGGATTCACGACCAAGATCTCTCTATTCTACAACGACGTCATCATCGACGTGAAGAGAGGGGTTGAGCAGGGAGAGACCGTATTCTCAAAGCTCTTCAGCGCCACCCTCAAAAACGCGAACTAGAATGGGAAGACATGGGAGTGAAGGTCGACGGCCAGCAACTACATCATCTTTGCTTCGCTGATGACATCGTGTTCATAACACCGAGCATCAGCCAGGCGGAGCGAATGCTGGCCAACTTCGATCGTGTATGTGGGAACGTTGGACTGCATCTGAATCTTACGAAGACATGGTTCGTGAGGAACGGGCGGGCAAGTTTCTGATGCCATATTCTCGCTCTACGGCTCAACATCTCAGAATGCTCCAGCAGCGTGTATATGGGTCGCGAAGTCAACATGGCCAACAACCTAGCACCAGAGCTGAGCAGGAGGAATCGAGCGGCTTGGGGACCTTTCAGGAGCGTCGAAGAAGTGGTGAAGAAGACGAAGAATCTCCGACTCCGTGTCCACCTAATCGACTTCACTGCTCTTTCTGCCCTAACATACGCCTCAGACCTGCGCTAGACGGAAGCGGGATGAACACGTGATCAGCGACGTGCAGCGTGGAATGGAGAGCGCGATGCTTGGAGTAACACGACTTCGAAGATCAGGGACGCTGTCGCATGGGCGAAGTCGTCGAAAATTAGGTGGGCCGGCCACGTAATGCGATTCGCAGACACCCGCTGGACGAGAGCCGTCACTGACTGGATTCCGCGAGATGTCAAGAGAATACAAGGATGCCCACCAACGAACTGGTCGGACTTCTTCGTGGAAGCCCTGAACGAACGATATGACGCTCTTCGTGTCCGTCCGGCGAGGAGGATCCATTGGAGCACTCTGTTAAGCGACAAGGACAAATGGAGACGTTGCTGGTGCCCGTTCGAATAACTCGATGATCACCGGGACGACAGATGATAGATGTGATAAATTAAAAATTTTACGTATCACTATTCTATCACTACACCAGTGAAGTCAAAGGTAACTAAAACTTTTCAGCCTCTCACTAATAACAACAAGCCCAGGCCAACCAAGCCTTCCATCCCTCTGGGGTCGGTGAATTGGTACTAGACGTGTCTGGGAAGAAGAGCTCGAGCCAGAAACCTGGTATCGGGTGCACGCGACCGTCGGCGCCTCCTCCGACTGCGCTACACGCGCCCATAGTTAACATATATTATAATGAAATGCTCCTCAGAATACTAGTTTTCTAGCCTTTGCATAAAGTTCTAAGTAATCGTAGATAGTCTAAACTACTGCAGAAATTTAAGAGACTACAAAGCGAAATTATGAAAGTGGAGAAATGTTCTGTGAAGGGACTCCATGTCAGCAGCACTTATACAATCAAACAAACAAAGTGGTATAGTTTTGAGTGCATAGTGCCATTTCTACAAGGGCAGATCCAGAAGCTTACATGCTTGCAATTTAAAATGCTCTAGAAACATTATTTTGAGATGAAGCTCATGATTCTATGATACTTTTTGGATTCTCTTTATTGGATTTCTATTATATCTTTTTTTCGCAGCTCTATTTTCTGTTTTCTGGCCAATTTAGGCCATTTTCCCAGAAAACAGAAAACAGAAAAAATTTGCCCAAAATGGCCAGAAAATCAGAAAACAGAAAACAGAAAACAGAAATTCCGCCCACCCCTGATCTATAGTACAGCGCGCTCCAGGCTTGACGGTGCCACACTTAGGCGCACTAGTGTGCCAGTGTGACTCGTGGTTAGATTTGTGCGACACTTGCGACAGTCAACCGCTTCTAGGCGGAACTAAATCCAGAACTAGAAGCAAGCAATCACGCTCGTTTCATAACACTCAAATTATTTAGCTGAAGTATTTGATCAGTTTCCATTACAGAGAGCACCGAAGCTTATAGCAGCATTCGTACCATTCGTAGCAGTCGCCGCAGCTAATGCTATCAACATTCCGATGATGAGAAGCAAGTGAGTTGACTGGTCTGGTAGGTACGGCTTCATTAAGCCCAAAAACAATACCTTCAGTGAGTTCTCCGTTGGAATTCCTGTCGAAGATGAGAACGGCGAGGTATTGGGGTCTTCATTGAAAGTACCGTACACGGCCATTCCTCAGGTCGTCGTCAGTCGCATAGGAATGGCAGTTCCCAGCATGAGTAAGTACAGTGTCTAATAGAGCCTTGTATGCTATATTATTTGACATTACTTGACATATTTGACATGTAAGCTACTTTCAAGTTTCTCATTCATGTTTTTAACGGTGAATTTTCTCTGATACAGAAGATAGATTTTTAAAAACATTTTGGCATATTATCCAGCATACAGGGAGAATAGTGTCAATGTTTGTTTGTCAATTTAATACATATTGTTTGTTATACTGTTATCCTTCAACTTCTTTCGAAGTCTCATTAATAATCGAATAATTTCAGTTTTCGTGCCGATTTTATTCCAAAGAGTGATGAAGATGAGACAATACCGGGTACGCAGCAGATTTTCTCCACCTTTCCTTATTGTTTCTCGTTAATACTTTTTTATATAATCGCATTTTACAAAATCTTAAACGACAAACGCTTTAAGCGTTTATTATCTTCTAAAAAGGCGAGGTTGTTGAGCAAAATATCAATAGAGAGTCTCCTTGGCAAAGGAGGTTGTTAATCGCCTCGTAATCTGCTTGCTTTCAGCCGTGGATGGCGTCACCCGTGATGTGCCAAACACTGATGTGCGGCTTCTTCTTGACGTTCTCGACACCCTTGTGTTGTGCTCTCTTCCCTCAAAAAACGCCTATTGCGGTGAGTTCCAAACCTTGCTTAAACACACAAGGGATACATTCACATCTGATAGTTAATTGCTAATGAGCACGAGAGTAAACGAGCGTAAACCTCAGAAAATAGTTACTTGATTTTTCCCCAAGAAAGCGGAAGTGTGGAATTTGAATCTTAATAAAACTCTACCTTCAGGGAGTTTTTTTTAAATTCAATGTAGTTTTAGGCTGACGTTTCATTCCTTACACTCATTTACGTTGGAAATATGAGTTTTTCGCAATAAGAGTAAAGAAACTCAAGTTGAAGATTTAATCTAGATGCGAAATCTCTACTACATTACGAATACAATGACAGTGAGTAGGCGACCTGATAGCGCAATGATTTGCACCCTATCGGCCCTGGTAAAAATATTGTGCGTGAATCCCCATAGCTGACAAATAAAGAGAATAAAGCTAAACGGTGAAAGATGTTCAGTAATCCTTGGTCTCCGTTCAGGTGAAGCGTCTGGAACCAGAAGTGCAGAAAAAGATATACGCCCTGCCAAATCCGCCCGAAATCGTCTACTACAACAAAGGACTGTGATACTGCCTTCCGCTGTGCTATTGCAATTTTACATGAACTCATATGATAGCTACTTCAAGCTTCTGTTAATAAGTCACACTTGCTGGATGGAACAACGAAATACACACACGGAGTTTAATTTGCGATCTAGCATCGCAACTAGAGAGCATGTTTATGTGATAGAGTGCTTCGATCACAATTGAAACGCAATGGATGTCAACTTGTTAGAAATCTCCTATTAGTTACTTCATTCTTGAAAACGCTCAGGGTGCTTTAGAGTGAGGTTTAGTTTCCGAATAAGAATCCTTGCCATCCAAAAAATAGAAGAGCAAGTTTTATTTTTGAAAAGTCGTTGAACCCAGCGAGTTGGAGCCCTGAAAATTTGTTATGGCATCAACGCATCGGCATCTGTCAGCGCATACGCAAGCGTTAAATTGCAGTAACAAGTTGAAATTTCAAATACGAATATCATAATCGCGATCGTCCCCACAAATAATCTCCTCTAAGCGAAGTTTGGATGAATAATTTTGCGACCTCTTCTCGACCTCCATGATCGCGAAAGTGGAATTGTACCGCTTCAGATTTACCCATGATAAATGCACAGTGTGGAGTCACATCCATGCCACGACGAATTATCTTGATTGAGAGATATCTCCAGCCATATCAGGGATGAGCCGATAATAAAATTTTGAAACCCGGATAACGGATAACGGATAATTTTTCCCAAAAATGGCCGGATAACGGAAAAACGGATAACGAACAAACAACAAGAATAAAACTAATTTTAAAACAATCTTTCTCTAATAGTAGGTCGAGATTTGTAATATCGTCTTTGTCACATGTCAGATGAGCCACTTTTAACCTTCTTATCGGTTTTTTCTTCGAGGTGCGAAGTAGCGCAGTCTGAGAAGGCGTCGACTTTCGCATGCACACCGACTCAATGTTCTTGGTTCGGATTTCCAGTGTAGGTATCAGGATTGCACGGGAATGTTAATGCACTGACTTGTCCATCGGCTGGTCACCGCAAATCATTGCCCAAGTACGTATATCAGTATTGAACCTGCAGCTCGTCAACAGCTGCTTCTACTGCTCAGCAACTACCCATAAACCTATCGGCCTCAAAACGTCTGGTTCCGAAAACAAAACGCCTTGGACACGACGATTTATTGACCCTTCGGCCCCATTAGAAAAAAAAGAAAAAAACTAATCTTGCTTATTACATAGAATAGAGTAAGGGAAGATCCTCAAAACGATTGACATAAGCATTGTCCCTGCCCACCGCATTAGTGCTATTCCCACTCCGAAGTGTCTAATCCGCAGAAAAATTGATAGTCGATCGGTTATTCGGTCAATCGATACTGTTGCTTTGTTCTAGAAACTGTCTGAATCTATTTACTCTGGAGTATTTCCTGCAAGCGGGTTAAATTCTCTAAAAGAAACTGTCGTGTGACTCCCACTCCAATTGGTCAGATTTGGGCGAAAACCGATAACTGCGGTCGAAAAATCGATACCATTGATTAATATTGGTCTCCTCATCCGGCATAATCATAATCGCATCCCGATTGGTCAAATCGAGGTGTTTAACGACAACTCCGATCGAAAATTTGATACTATCGATCAATAGTGGTTGTCCGCTCAAACACTTCCACTCATTTGTCCAATCTGGTCATTTCCTGCTAATTTTGGTTCGTTTCCATCCACTGCACATGAGGATAGCCTTGACAGGTTTTACATGCACGTGCGGGTCACCTTGATACGTTTGACATGTTTTACTGGTTCACACAGGTTTGTGACACACATACGCACACACACACGGACAGACGGACTAACGCTTTTATGTATAGTAGGATAGGGTAGGTTATTAAAGTACTGGCTTTCCACCCACCGCTCGGAAGTTATGCCCAAATAGTTTCAATGCGCTAAAAGATCGTGTACATAGAGGACGAACATCTGGCACATGCTTAAAACGAAGTGATTCGTTTGAAGGTTTATTCCTTTCTCCTCTAACCGACAGGTTTTTTTAGACAGTACATTATGCTAGAAGAAATTTTGGAGAAAACCCCCAAAAAGAAATGAGCAAGGCAGTGTTCTGCATTTCAGAACGCGCTATGAGCAGGTTGGTAGTTTAGCCATTGAGAACTAAAAGAAGGCACCAACCTAGCATTGCAAACGTATTTCGACTATCAGTGGAAAAAACACAAAACGATTTTTAAAAATTGTCCTTATATTCAACTAAGTAATCATAAGGGTGCCAGATTTTGTTGTTCTTTATCCGGCCAAAAATCGCCGGATAACGAACAACAAAACGGATAGCCCAAAACCCGCCGGAAACCGGATAACGGATAACGGTTAATCCGCTCATCTCCGACCTATATCTTTGGCAATTTCTGAAAGAAAGGCTCACCAGACCTTTCAAACCGAATTACCAGTCATATGACACGCAGGAAGACGACAATGAGCTCCATAATCCCTGATCTGCTGGAAAAGCAGAAGCTATCTACCTGCCATCATCATTGTGTCTAGTTGTATACCTTCGACGGGCAATAGAGTACCAATGGACTTGCGCAACAATCGGCTGTTCTCCCCTGACAGAAGAAGATTCCTTATGAAGTAAGAAACTCTTACCTATGATGCATCTTGACTTGTTGAGGCAAAGCGGCTCGAGAAGGGTAACTATACAGCACAGCCCGATACAATGTTTTGTGATGTACGAAACTAAAAATGTTATGCAGCACGGGTTCGTTCTACCATAGTGGTGTTAAGCTAGGTCATTTCTGATGTAATTTGACATATATTGTGCCTTCTTACCAAAGTGAATAATCACTGAGGGCTAGGTGGCCCTCGAGCCGCTTTGCGCAGCGTTGTTTTTGAAAAAAAAATTGCGAAAGCTCTCTTACCTTTACAACGGCGTCTCAGTCATTCCGTGCTAATGCTCGTCATCTTCGCCGTATTAGGCATCGTTCAGAGCGCTCTCGTAACGACGCTAAGCGCGCTGTTTCTTTTGCTATGGGCATGACACCAAGAACACCACGCGCTCGAAACGGTAGCGTACTATCGAATCACAGAGCGGTGAGCAAATCGCTCGGCGAACCATGACTGTTTCATCTGTCACCGCTTCTTATTTTTAGGTGTATTTCATTCATGTGTATCTCCGACGTTTTTTCAGAAACGTTGTTCTATTAAGGCTTCCTTCTTATTTCAGAAGTTCTCGTCGCACAGATCGTTCTGTAGTTGAGCCCTTCAGCGGCAGTGATACCTTCTCTGAAAATTTTCAATATTTTTTTATTGCACGAGGATAAGCTAATGCGCAGATAAAAACAGGGTCGAACACGAGTACTAGGTAGGTACAAAAGAGTTCTTAGAGATCATTTTTACTAGTGACCCACGAAAGGATCCTTCTTTAAATTTTGGTGCAATGCCAATCGGGCGGGGGCAGTCCATTTCAATTTTTGAAGAAATGCAACATGCACCACAACATATGAATATATATACGAATATATATACATTATGCATAAATTCGAAATTGCTGTCCTTCCAACACCAAAATCAGGTTTCTAAATTGCTTTCCTAGTCGGGGAAGGGGAGGGAGTAATGAAGCTACTGTAAATTTAACAGAAACCTGGAACAATTACAGTACTAGAAAACCGCGAGAACTCGTTAAAGCGACGTTATTACCTTAATCAACTAGTGAATAGCGGTTTGCGGTTTCTTTCCAAAGCAAGTAGAGTTTTGGATCACAACCGTGCTGCTACACACTGTGCTTCGAAGAACTTGTCGTCCCAAAGGGGTCCCTTCAGCCCGTTTTTCATTCTTATCGCTCTCTTTATATGATACCACGTATTTTAGCTGAGTGTGACACCAGTGGATGGATTCACAACATTTTCGTTATGTTTCACCGTATTATGAGTGAACCGAGGTTTTTCAAGTTCAGATAACCTTCACAGGAATCGGTGTAGATGACCGTGCGGGGAAAAAATGCGTGCTTAGTTAAAATTCCAATGTAGCACTAGGTGTAATTTCTATGAAGACTTCCTTTGGAGTAGTATCTATACCTCCAACTAGCCAACTGTCCCGAATATCCCTTCATCTGTTGTATTTCCTCTTCACGATGTATGTCTCATCGATTTGGACGATTTTGTTCGGTCCGCCTATTTTTTTGGGGTCCTATTATCGAGGTAGGATTCAACGATGATGTCCCTGAACCACTGATCCCATTGTGTCATCGTGTTTCTGCTGACCCCGCAATGGTGAGCTCTTCTAGTTCGTCGAGGTCGTCCACGAACATAACTGCCAGAAAAATGAATTTCCTGGAGCCGGTTAGACACTCGAAAAAGGTGTCCTTAAGGTATTCTATTTCATATGGGAACCCAGGTTTTTGAATTCTTCGGATCACTCGAATTTCATGCGTACGGTCTGACCAACTCGTCCAGTTTCACGCGTTACTGAACTTGGATTAAGACAGTTGGGGCACTTCCTGGTTTGGCACCATTGTACTTAATGTACCGTATTAAATCTTGTTCAAAATTGGTCTACTAGGGGTAATCTGCCATGGGAAGAACGAATACCACAGTCGTTTTTTGCGGAAATGCTTTATAAGCCCGCTACATTAAGTTTGAATCGCCCAAGGCCTTGCGAAATAGCGCGCGCTGGTAAGAGACGCAGAGACTCCGCCCCCTACCAGCACGCATTCGCGGCCGTCTCCGAGAGGGGGGGGGGGGGGGGAGTTACCACAGCATGTCGTGGGGTGCAGGCGTAGCAACTAGATACACCCAGCGAATGTAGATGCAGTCTTATCTCCTCTTTTCGATTACAGATTCGGGCCTTATTTTCTTCCGAATTTGGCAAGGGAGGGAACCTAGGATGAAGGCAACTTTATCAGGAACTGGTGGCCCCACACCCCGGAGTCCCTTCCCCTGCCCGATCTTATGCTCTCCTCCGCTGACGCGGAGGAGAGCACACAAAGCTTTCATGGCTTGCTTTTCGAGATTTGAAGGCTTCTGCCCCTGGCTAAGCTCTACTGCAGACTAAAGACGGCGAAATATTGCGCATCGGTAGGAGGCGCGCACTCTGCGTCACTTCCTAGCGTGCGCTATTTCGCAAGGCCTTGGGCGATTCGAGCTTAATATAACGTGCTTATACGGCATTTCCGCAAAAAACTACTATGATATTCGTTCTTCTCATGGCAGATTACCCCTAGTAGACCTATTTTGAACAAGATTTAGTACGGTACACTAAGTACAATAGTTTTCCATAGTAATCCTTTGTCGGCGAGGTAGCCATCGAAATCATCACACGACATACGATCTACGGCGAGGTAGCCATCGAAATCATCACACGACATACGATCTATCTCCCCTATAAACATAATGCAGTCACTAGATACTCTTCAAACTCAGCTTGCCCCTTCAACCCCTCAAATACAAAGAACACAGACAGAAAACAAATATTGATAAGAATACAGAAAAAATAGAAGCGACCGGTTCCGACGCCATCCGACTGCTGAACTGAGCCGTTAGGCCCTACTTGGAGCCCGGAAGGTCTCTCTGCGTATCGCCCCACAATGGTGGGCGAGCTGACGCGCACCCATACCGGCACGGTATCGCGCGAATTCAAGTGGGTATTTTGAGCAAAGGCGCTGCAGTCTCTTCATACCCGGTCCATAGTCCCATAATGAAATCTTTTATGTTTCAGCGTAACTCTAGGACATTTCCAAGAGAGGGTACCAGGTGAGTTAAGGCATTGATATGTTGCCTTGCATGTTCTACGTATTGATGCGTAGCTACCATTAACAATTGATAATGGACTGCCCTCCCTCGATTGGGATTGCATTGTAATTTCCTAGCCATAAGAGTCTATTGTGTTTGTTTTTGATTAGCTTCACTAGCTGTGTCCCACTCTGACTAGGATAGATCCGACGGATAAGGAAAACACAAAGACCTAATATGTTCGGCAGTGATTACGTATGTACGCAATTTCGCCTAATCGCTATGGTAAGACACAGCAAAAAAACGCGTTTGCAGCATCGCGACTTTCTGAGAAGGGAGCGAGCGTTGCGTCGCACCGACAGTGGGCTTCGAGCCACTACGGGAACTCTCTGAACGAAGCCTTATTAGAAGAGGTGTAGAGTGAACTTACACTGGCAGACTATCAGCTGATACCTTAAACGCGTTGAAGATGCTTATCACACAGGTGTTACCTTGGAGGTAGTGCGGTATTTTCCAACTGCATTATGAGCGAGAAGGTCGCGTCATTGGCAGTGAAGCCGGACATTTCACATCCACGTTGGGATCAGAACACCTATGAAGGTATTTCAAGCTCTTTCCTTTTCAAAACACTGCCGTGTTCTACAAAGGTGATGAGCAGCTCCTCACGTGAAGTTGGCAGTGAATAAAAATCACAGGTCGGGCACGTCACTTTTTCACAACGGCTAACCCGCTAAATATCTTACTCAGTGATGAAACACTCGAACAAAGTCGCAAGATAGTCGTTGATTATAGGTTTGTTAAGTTTTCTTAAGAATAATGAACAACACCTTAATGTCTGAGCAGTACCGCAACTAATTGCTATACAGAAAGGGTATATATGACAAAGACCTCACCGTTGATCAACTGTGGCGAGCGAAGCATATCTATGATTCTGCATTTCATCCAGACACAGGCGAAAAGATGTTTATCCTCGGAAGAATGAGCGCACAGGTATGCTTCAGTGTGAAAATTACTCTTCGAAAGCTTATTGTGGTAAAAGTCGATAATACTTGTATCTTACATCGTTTTTCCAGGTACGTTATGAGCAGTTTTATTGCTATTGTTTTTGTTATTGTTTATTATGATTGAACAAAGCAATACGTTAGGGAGCAAACACATAACAATCCCAAAAAACAGGGACGCAAACAGACAAACATGGGGACAACTTTGTAAACAATCATACTGTTCGACCAATTTCAGATCTAACTAGGGATAGGTTTTGAACTCCAATGGAATTTCACGTTGAGACCAGTATCATAGAAAGAGCTTGTAATGCCGATTACGAATATGGGTGTCAAAATTGCAAAATTCAACTACTGAGCGAGTTAAGATCTGCCGAAGTTGCGTGGACTGACAGTAGGCTGGCCGTGCGAAAGAGTTGGCGCCAGAGCGATGAGTCATAAGGGCTCCGTAAAGTCCCCCGCACAGTTTTGCGGCAACGCCGCGGCCCTATCCTTAACCATAGGGCAGGGACGCAGAGTTTGCCGCTGGCTGCGCCCCAGCCCTACCCTTAACCAGAGCAGCTGCGCGTTGCCGCGGAAGTGTGTGGGGCCTTAAGAATAAACAGCCAGCTGCGGCGGCGGCGCAGAGGTAGTGCTCGCGCTCGTCACGTGTAAAGCCATTGCGAATTGCTCCATTGCTGCCAGTTTTTCATCATGATTTATCTTCGCAATACCCTTTTATTCTAAATTGTGATAGTGTTTATTTAAGTAGCCGGGAAAACTACGTTTATAAAAGTACTTGAATGAAAAAAACTGCTGCGATGACATTTTTATTTACTATTTTGCAAAATAGAGTCCACGTCTTATATTGAACAACTGTAGTTGTTTCCAACAACCTTGCATTCATAGAACAAAGCAAAAAATGTGTGAAACAGACATGCTGCTCAAACACTGCACATCTTATGCATGCAGCCTCTCTACAACCAGTAACAAAACGGTCAATTGCAGCAAGATCAAACAGATATTCACCAGGAGTGACAAGCACACCTAGACAACCAATGTAACCTGCCTTATGTCACGAGTATTTCAAAAACTTCGAAAACCGAACGGCACAAAACATACGGTAAATCTGCGACAGTACCTTCAGTAGGTTGTCTCTCTGGGTCATATTGAACTACACGCTATTTGCTTTGGCAAACGACCTGACCCTTTTCATAACGTTTTTCATCGGCCGAAGAAAAAACGTCCAAAGGAGTCACCAATGTACCATACCAAGTTTTTGCCTTCAAGCGTTTTTACAAACGTGTATTTCCCGGATATTTAACCAAGCACGTGTCATAATTTAGAATAAAAGGTCATCTCGAAGATAAATCATGATGTGCAAAAGAACAGGATCAATGGGGAACGAACAAACGACGTCAAACATGACGAGCGGGAGCACTATCTCTGCGCCACCACCGCAGCCGGCTATCTATTCTTACAGAGCGCCTATGACCCATCGCTCTTGCGCCAGCTCTTCCGCAGGGCCAGCCTGCGGTCAGGCTACCCAACTTCGGTAGGTCATAACTCGCTCAGGAGTTTCGTTTTGCAATTTTGACGCACATATTCGTAGTCAGCATCCTCAGGTCTTTCTAATGTTCCTGTTCTCAACTGGAAGTTCCCTAGTAAGCACCAAACTTTCAACTCGGCTTCTGAATTCCCCCGTGTTTGGGGAACTGAAAGTGCTTAGAGAATTTCAAGTACAAACTGCCTGCCCTCTAAGTGAGCGACATTGCTTGGAAATTGATTCTTGGCCAAGGTAGTTGTAGCTTAGCAGAGCCGCCTCTTGTGTGCGACGTCTTTGCCTTAAAGAATCTATTTAGAATGACAACTAAATTCGTGGACTCTCCAGCACCTTTAACAAAAGTGCTTATTAACAAATATCAAATAACAGTTTTCAATCCAAGTAGGATCCCTTGGGACACGGGACTGCTTCCCATTTATCATCTAGCTGGTACATCTCACAGCTGTAAAATTCTTCTGCTTTTGAGGGCAAGAATCCTCGGAGCTGCATTTTAACCTGGTCCACATTAACAAACCGTCTTCCAGCCAAGAAGCGCTGCAGCGAGCTAAAAAGGTGGTATTCACTTGGTACACAGACTGCGCTGTAAGGTGAATGAGTTGTACGCTTCCTCCAAGGTCCTCGATTTTTAAAGCGTCCGGTTCTGATCTGGGATTATCTTGTTGAAGATAATTCCGCTCCTGAAAAGCTGTCTCAACCGATTCTAACGAAGTTCAGCTTGCTCTGGGCCATGCTGAGAAGAGATTTCAGCATCAATGTTGGAACCGTTCTTGATGCTCTTCCAGAAGTAACACTTTCTTGACACTACCAAACGAAAAGCGCTTCGCTAACCGGACGCTTCAAAAAATCGAAGACCTTGGCTGGGATCGTATGACTTCTCCACCTTTAGCCCGGACTGTGCACCGAGTGAGTACCACCTTCTTAGTACGGTGCAGCTCTTCTTGGTTGGAAGACGATTTATTAATGTGGATTAGGTCGAAACGCATCTCCATGGATTCTTGGCCTTGAAAGCACAAGAATTCTACAGTTGTGGGATGGACCAACTACCTCATAATTGGGAAGCAGTTCTGCATTCCAGTGGATCTTATTTGGATAAAGAATGTCATTTATTAATAAATACTTTTGTTGGAGATTTTTGAGAGTCCAGGAACTTAGTTACCAACCTAATACAACGCTCAGAAAACATGGTGACGTATAACAACTTACAACGTACAAAACAAATGTCAATAACATTGCGGCTGGTGGTAATGCGAGATAATTATTTCTGATTGGTGCCTTCGATACACGTGAAAACAATAAACTGCCAGTTCTAGTAAAAAGCTTCCTTGTGAAGTTGTTCTGTACCTTCTCTATAGCAAAGATGACGCAATGCGAGTTGGGGGGGGGGGAGGGGGAGGCAGTCCATGGGCTTTGAGATTTTTCAGCAAAACAGTCGGATATGGTAACGTGGAGTTTTCCATTGAACACGAACTGACGCTAACGTATTTGCAATGCAAGTTGCAACGAGGGGGCCTAGGTCAAGCCAGGGGCAGACATAACTCCAACGCCGCGCGAACCACTGGCGTCGCGCACGGTGTGCGGCGAAATTGGACGAGTTGTCGCGGTCCTTCCGACGGCTGGAAATGTTTCCTACAGTGATATGCGGCACGCCTTTGCCTTATTTCAACGTTTCTTGGAGATGTATATGAATGTGGTTTCAACAGCGACAGCGACAATTTATACAGGAATCCTGGTCATGTGGATGGTTTCTAGAGACAGTATTTGCTATCTACAACTTTTTCGGTCAATTTTTACCCGTGATTATGGTTACACTACGGAAAAGGTTACTATCACCCATTCTCGGATCAGTTGTCCTACTGCAGACTGTTGCCTACCACATTCCGTTTGATTTTAAGCTCCTTGCTAGAAATGTGGTCTGGGAGCTTAAACTCTGAGAACATTTCTTGCTCCGCGGCTAACCATGCGTCACCGAGCGCACGTCCGCATTTCAGCCCCGCGACGTCGCACGCGGCTAGCGCGCGACCTCGCGTTGGAGTTAGGTCCTGGGCCCGGATTCATGAACGCGGCCGGAGGTAAATTCTACCCCCACTTACCTCGATGGCCATTTACCCGCCACTCTACCCGAACTTACCTCTCTTTTCTGATTCATGACGGCCAAGGCGAGGGTTTTGCTCCGCGGCCAATTTCAACAGCTAGCAGCGAAACCAAGCAGCCACATTTGCTGCTGGAAAGTCGTTGCCACCGACACTGGCAGCATCGTAGTTAGGGGAAATGAAATGTGAAATGTGATGTAAGGGGAAGGGGAGGGAGGAGGGGTGGAAAGTAGTAGCATATAAGGCAGTAGGGATGCTAATGTAAATATGGGCCTACATGACTAATAATGGGTGCCATCCACCACAGTAGTCCCCATAGACAACATATGCCAAGGGAGGCTAAGGTGGCGGACGGGCATAGTCCACCCACGCAAATTGTAAATTACGAGTTGCGTGGTAGACCGGGCTCATGGTGGCCCAAGCCGACCCACAATAGCTAAAGAGAGCAAATCACGTAACAATAAGTGGCATTGTGGCCGCCATGGTCCACAGAGCCCAAAAAACCATAGGATTCAAGAGTAATGGAGAAAAACAAAGGGTCAAACAACTCACCATAGGTCCGGCGAAAGGCGGCGCAGGCGATGGCAACTAGACGCCCTATCGAGCATTGATTATGCGGCTGGCGGCCAGCTCAGAGCTGGCAATTAACAAGCGAAGGGTTGCACTGGGTCAAAAATTGGCCGCGGAGCAAAACCCTCGCCTTGGAGGTAAATGTTCCCCGACGCGCTGACGGGGTAGCATTTACCTCGACACTTACCCCCGATTTTCTCCGTCGCGCGTTCATGAATCGCGCGTAAGTGGGGGTTGGGGGTAAATCTGGCACTTACCCGCCGGTAAATCGTTCAGGAATCCGGCCCCTGGAGTCGCACTTTTTTGAGTACTGATATAGGCTGCCTCCTACCCCTCCCCTACTCGCATTGCGCCGCAAGGATGCACTTTTTCTTATATGGAGCAAACACGGATACACTTCATCAAAAAGGGGCGTATATAAGTATTGTACACCCTAACTGTAAGGAGGACAGATTTATTCCTAGTGACAAATGCCTTAAAGATGTTATATATTCGAAACATAACCGTACACGTATAGCACGGATATGCGTCCTAAAGTCTAGGTTATTGCTGTAAGTGTTGATGTGACTGTGATCCTATCTCATGATGCTCAAGAGAAGATTCGTAGAGATTTAAAAAGGGCAGTTAGTTTAACTTCCAGCACTGTTTTTCTCAATAGGAGCCCTACGAAACTTATTTCTTCTCTTTGAAGTTCGCTGTGGTAGCAACACAGCGTGAACACTCATCTGTACTTCTCTCTTTCCGTACGAGAGGTGAGGAATTCAAGTATCCTAGCCTATGTCTGACCCCTTTGGTTTATAAAAAACCAGGTTTTTTGGCCAACCTCCAAGCATGTTCAACACTCCATAAATTATTACGGTTTTCAACATCTCACTGAAATTATTTAGGTGCCTTGTAATATGACAATAGTTGGAGGCATGCTCACCTTTTACAAGAAGTGAGTGTTAAGTTTTATCCTACATTTTGTAGTGACATCCCCAAACCTGACGTTCAATAATGGATTGATTTTTCCATTTGTTAAATCTGATAGTCTTAGTAGGCATGGATGTTGGGAGTTTGCCGAAATCGTAGCACTTGCAGTTAACAACAACATAGGAACGCGAGCTTAAGTAACTTTTCTTTATTCAAGGACTTCGCATGTAATATTCTGGCAATGGATAAACCAGACGTTCAATGCCTTGGTCAACTACACCAACCGTAGTGGGCCGCATCCAGTTAGTTCGCCTTTCATGGAATATTACTCATTTCCAGTCAGTCTACTATTTGGTCGTTGCATATGAAAAGCGATTTTCACTGAAAATTTTGACAGATCATAACTTTGCTTGGAAACAAATCTATTAATCGAAATAAGCACCACTACAATCAATACAATTCCCCAACGCGACCATAGTTAGACATTCCGTGTTTGTAAAAATCAGAACTTCGAGAATTAATAAAACAAAGGAAGTACTTTTTGATCTCAGCTTAGTTGCTGAATTTTTTTTCTTCATATGACGATCTAAATGCTTAAAAAATGATAGTCGGTCGAGGACAGATCTGGTGATTATGCTGGATGTGGCAGAATTTCGCATTCTAATCCATCCAGTTCCTGGGCAATAATTTTTGAAACGAGCAGACGCGCGTTGTAATGCTGTAGGATTGGGCCTCTTCGATTGACGAAATCCGGCCGTTTTTCAAAATCAACTTCTATTGCGTCCCTTTAATTTCAGCGTAGCACTTTTCCGCTATGATAGTCCCTCCAGTCTTCGAAAACTTGTAATGGACTATATCAGCCATTGTCCACCACACAGTCACCATGGTCTTCTTTGGATGGAGAATGGGTTTCGGCATCTCCCTGGGACTCTCATTCTTGTTCAGCCATTGTGAATAGTGACGACGATTGTCATAAAAGATCCATTTCTCGTCGCATTAACGATCCTGTTCAAAAAAGGCTCCTTCAGATTACGCAGCCCTAGCGAAACACAGGCATCGTGGCGCTTCAGCATCTGCCCGGCGGTCGGTTCGTGCGGGATCCATTCATCCAATTTCTTCACTTTTCCGATCGCATTTTAGTTGCAACTGATGGTGGCGATGTCCGTTCCTCCACTGGAAACTGCTTACTTTTGCAAGCCGAGCCAATCACGGACAATCGAATGCAGGCGACAGGCCCTAGTGACAGGCCGGCCTACGAACATTCTGTGTCATATCATACGGTTGATGACGTTAAAGAGTTCTCGAGATAATGCTACGGCGTCCGCGGGAGCCGACGCGCACTCACAAAGCCCGGCGAGTGTGAAAAGTATGCGAGGGTCCCTGATGCGAGGACGGCTCGGGGGGCAACTGAGCTAGTCCGAAAGTCCCACAACGTAGGCAAGACCCGCGTAGCAACGTTGAATGTGGGTACGTTGACGGGCCGCTCGTGCGAGTTGGTAGAAGCACTGGAGCGAAGAAAGATAGATTTCTGTGCGGTGCAGGAGACGAGGTGGTCCCGCTGCGAGTCGAGGGACATTGGCCGCGGCTTCAAGGCCGCTCTGTGCGTCCCAGGACCACCAGTGGTGTCGGTATGATCGTCTCTGAGCGTTTCCGTGACGCGATTGGAAGCGTAGAACGTTTCGATGACCACTTGATGGAGATTATTGTCGCCGTAGAGGAGCGACGATGACATTTCTTTTCCGCGTATGCTCCGCAGACAGGTTGCTCCGAGCAAACCAAGGACGAGTTCTGGTCCCTGCTTGATGAGAAGACAGCGGAAGTGCCGTCAGAAGATATGGTTGTTGTGGCAGGTGACCTTAATGGTCACGACGGAGCAGCGAAAGACGGTTACAGCTGTCATGGTGGTTTTAGCTATGGGTCACGCAACGCCGATGGTGATCGTATACTTGAGTATGCAGACTCACATGACCTCACCATCGTGAATACCAAATTTCGAAAGCGTGACTCCCACCTCATCTCGTTTTATAGCGGGAACGCCAAAGCGCAGATTGACTCTGTCCTTGTTAGGCGTCGCGACCAAGGCCTTGTCACAGAAGCGAAGACCGTGCCGTATGAGACGGTTACCACGCAACACCGTCCACTGATCTGCTCGATGAAGATCACACCTCCGAGGTGTAAACGTGTCGAGCGGTGCAGGACGGCTAGAATTAAATGGTGGCGATTGAAGGAGAAGGAAGCAGCTGTTGTCTCTTGCATTCGGTTGCCGACGGTAACAACTGTCGAGGAAACCTGGAAAGAGGCTACCGATCCGATAACCCGGGCTGCACGCCTCGAACTCGGAAAACCAAGCCTGGACGGCGTTGGGTCGACAAGCAGGCTTGGCTGTGGACTGACGATGTCAGAGAGAACGTCAGGGAAAAGAAACGGCTGTATCACGTATTTATCGGTGACAAAACAGTCTGTAATTGGCGAAATTATCGAGAAGCGAGGAAAGCGGCAAATAGGGCAGTGGCTGCTGCTAAAGCCGCATACTACGCTGAAGTCAGCGAAAAACTGGAAATGCGCGATGGTGAGCGCTATCTTTACCGACTCGCCAAGGCTCGCTGTCGCCAAGACATCGAAAAGTTCTTTGGCATTAACGATGAGAACGGCCATCTTCTGATGGATCGTAAAAGGACTGTGAAGCGATGGCGCGACTACTTCGAGGAAATCTCGAATGTAGAATTTGAACATCCTCCGTTCCTTTTGCTTCACCTGTATACGTTCCCGTTCAGAAGATCACAGTGAGCGAAACTGAAGCAGCCCTGAGGAAGATGAAGTCAGGCAAAGCCACTGGTCCAGGTGACCTGCCGGCCGTCCTGTGGAGGTCGAAGGGCTGGTGTCCTGCTGACTGGCTGACAGAGTTTTTCAATCAGGTCGTTGCTGAGAAGAAAGTGCCTGAGAGTTGGCAGCAAAGCACGACTATCCGGATTTGGAAGAAGAAAGGCAGCCCTGCGGACTGCGCTAGCTACCGTCCGATTTGCCTACTTTCGCACACCATGAAAGTCTTTGAGCGAATTGTCGATAGACGTATTCGGGATGTCGTCCAGCTTTGCAATAATCAGTGTGGTTTCGTTACCGGCTGTGGGACGGTTGATGCCATACACGCCGTTCATCTTCTGCTAGAGAAGCACCGCGAGAAACAGAAACCGGTGCATTTTGCCTTCCTGGACTTGGAGAAGGCCTTCGACCGCGTCCCGCGGGAAGTTATATGGTATGCTTTGCGACGACACGGCGTCCCTGAAGAGCCTATTGAGTGGGTGCGCATCCTCTACTCGTGCTAAATAAGCCGAGTACGAGCACCAGCGGGTACCTCGATGGAGTTTCCGATCTCTGTCGGAGTGCACCAGGGGTCTGCGCTATCCCCACTGCTCTTCGTGGTCGTCATGGATGCAATTACACGAGATCACCAAAAGGCAGCTCTCTGGACGTTGCTGTATGCCGATGACGTCATGCTTGCATGTGAAGACAAAGCCGAACTCGAGCGACTGGCACAGGAATGGTGCGATCGCTTGGCATTGTTCGGACTTAAGCTAAACGTCAAAAAGACGGAGTACATAACGACGGATATGAATGAGCTCGGATCTTTCAAGATCAATGGTACTGACCTCTCACAAGTCACATCTTTCAAGTATCTTGGGTCAACAGTTACGCCCGATGGCAGCCAAAAGTTGGAGGTGAATGCGCGCGTAAGTGCAGCCTGGTCAAAATGGCGGTCGTTGACTGGGGTTCTCTGCGATAAGACAATACCCGAGTACCTCAAGTCGAAGGTTTATAGAACAGTCGTCCGCCCAGTAGCGACGTACGATGCTGAGTGCTGGCCCGTGACGAAGGAAATTGAAAGCCGCCTCAGTGTAATGGAGACGAAGATGTTAAGGTGGACGGCCGGAGTAACGCGATTGGACCGCGTTCGCAATGACACCATACGACAGAGTTCGGTATCGTCCCGATAGCCGACAAGTTGCGCGAAGCTCGTCTACGATGGTATGGCCATGTCCTTCGCGCTAACGACGACACCGTCTGTAAGATTGGCCTGAATCTTGAAGTCCCTTACCACACCAGAAGAGCAGACCCCGCCACCAAGCGGGACAAACGCTACTGAAAATGATGGTTTTAGTTGCAACTGATGTCGGTCGTCGTTATGGAGAGATGGAGGCCTGCCTCGGTCTTCATCTTCGTGACTTTCATCTACAGATCGAAGCCTTTCGAACCAGTGACGAATTTGCGTTCCTTAGCGAAATCCTTCCCAAACGCAGCTTGATGTTACGAGCTGCGGCCGCTGCACTGTGTCTACTTTCCCATTCATACGAATAGAGCACCAAAATATGATGTCGATTCGTACTGTAAAAACAACACCAAAAACTCGGCAAGAGGCAGTTGCGTCACAAAAGCTATAAGTGATAAAAAGCGGAGACTCTGCGCTTTCAGAAGATAGTAATACAATGTCTGAAACGGGAACATTCGTAGGCGGCCGAAATAGGAATCGACCAGAAATTGAGGTAGCAAAATCGGACATTTCATGGGCAACGACCTAATAAAAGGAATAGAATCCTGCTAACAACTATCCACAATTTAGATGTGTATAAGAATGCCAGTGTTGTAGGTTAGTTAAAGACTCCATTGCAGATCTCCAAAGAACGATTGTTTGTGTCCTACTGCTTCGCAACAAGCGGAGCAATGGCCGCGGCACTTGGGGGGAACCGCATCATTGCCAGAATGAAGGTGGAGAATAGCCGGGCGCCTAGCGATTTCTTCGGATATGAAAAGGGATTGCTTACAGAATCCACCGAAGCTTGTCGCTGCGTTGGTACCGTTTATTGCAGTCGCTGCTGCAAATGCTATCAACATTCCGATGATGAGGAGCAAGTGAGTACAAAAACAATTTCGTGTCATGATACAAACAAGTACCAGAGGGTCACATCTCTCTGTCGCTACATTCTGTTATTTGCTTGTATCGGTGTACGTTTCAACACAATGGCCTGGTAAACCATCAAAGAAAACTTTATTCGAAGTCTGATAGTTCTTTGAAATCCCTAGGTTAGGGGATATCCTTCTATCGCTTGCATCTGTAACGGACGCTGCCGCGCTGTAGCTAGTAAGCGTTCGTCTTCTCGAGACGCTCAAAGGTTCGATTCCTCTGCGATACATCAAGCTTTTATTTTCCTTGATTGGTAATAAACTTCTAAAGAAAGGAGGGTGTGCTCGACTGTGCAGTTCTCAGTGGAAACTATGCCAGCCGTTAGTCCTATGTCATACTAGGCTCCCATATCGACTCATCGCTTCGCGCGATCGATATGGGAGCTTATCATTAGGCTTCGCTCGGGGTGAGCGATGGTATAACATAGGCCCTATGGTTAGGCTTTGCTCAGAACATCCGCGTAGGGACGCAAAGCCATCTGTCGGTGCCACTCGATGCTCGCGCCCTTCTCAGAAAGTCGTCGAGCTGTGAGAAGCGACTCGCACCGAGATTACGCGAAGTCGCGTACATACGGCCTCTTACGGCTAGGAAATTGCAAAGAAAGGCTCCCTCGTAGGTCTCTTGGAAAAAGGTCTCCAGAAATCATTTCTTACTTGCATGGTATTTGCGTTTGTCTGGGTTTTATATGCACATGAGCTTATTCACGCGCAATAAAAAATAAAAATATTGAAGCTCTTCAGAAAAAGTACCATCCAACAGTGTCGCCGAGGTTCTCAACTGCCGAGCGGTTTGAGCTCAAGGGTGGTGAACCTCTGAAATAAGAAGGAAATGATGAAATGACGAGTTCTCGGACGGCTGCGCACTGCGTAGCATCCGCTCAACACTATCGCCGACGTCGCCGACAACAGCGTCGTCGAAGTCTAACATAAGCCTAATGATCCCTTTAGAACTATTGCACGAGATGATACTAGCGGTCGGATTCATCAACTGCCTACCTTCCGGTAATCGGTTACCTTAGGGACTGTTCATACTTCGCGACAGCAGCGACAAGAGCGACGAGAGCGCAGCGCGCGGAGGTATGATCATATGATCGACAGCCGCGACTGAAGCGACAGCACCGGCGCTCTCTTTTCGGTGGCGCGCACTCTTTTTAATCGATATGCATGTTTTGCATGGGGGACGAATCGCTCTTGTCCCGAAGTATGAACAAGCCCTTATAGCTAAACATCTCTGATATGAGATGATACGAGATTTATCAGCATGCTGATGGATCTCATATCAAGGAGTTTGGCGATAAGGTAACTGCTTACTAGCCGCTAAACGGTTGGTGAATCTGGCTCCTGGGTGCAGTGCATCGCACATTCCGAAAGGGATGAACAGCGCCTTTCTTCATGCGTTATTATTTGTTAGCGTTTTTAAATAAAATAAAAAATAAACGCAGAGGCTGCCGATTACCTAACTCGGTTAGAATGTGCCAAGTGTTCTACTTATGAGGGGTCGAGGAAGCTTTTCAATGCGGAGCTGGTCTACAAAATAAATCGATTTCCTTCAGTAAATAAATAATATCGAATATCCCTAAACAAATTCCCTACGAATTCGCTGACCACTGACGTGAGAAGGGTTGAATGGAACTTGAACTGAATATGAGATCAAATTCGGATGCACCAGAGAATCTGCGCTCGATGCCAACTACATATTTCTTATATGCCCCTATTTCTAAGAAAGCGAAACGAAAGCCCTCTACTAACAGCTTTGTCTATTCTTCAGCGAATTCGTCGTTGGAATTCCTGTAGAAGACAGGAAGGGCGAAATTCTTGGTTCGTCTCTAAAAGTGCCATATACAGCCATACCGCTGGTTACTGTCAGCCGAATTGGAATGGCGATACCAGCAATGGGTATGCTTTTGCGACTTCAAGAAAGCAATTTTTGGTTGGATTTAAAGTTTCATGGTTGTAAAATGTAGAAGCACAATTATTTTAGTAATCGGTCCGGCCATATTTCAAAAAATTATGAAGATGAGATGCTACAGGGTAAGATCGATGGAAGCTTGATTTTTCCAATTTCATGCTGCTTTGGAAGCTCATAATGCAAAACTGTCAAACAGCAAAACTGAAAAGTAATAGTGCTCGGCACTGAACCATCCCTGTTTCGGATGTGTCGGGCACTCCTTCTTTAAACAGATATTTCAATCGTCATTTGAAATTGTTTCGTTCAGCCTTGGATGGCCGCTCCTATCCAAACTCTCATGTGCGGATTTTTCTTGACATTTTCAACACCGCTGTGTTGCGCGTTCTTCCCACAGAAAACAGCGATTGCGGTGAGACAAAGAATAGTCTTCTGTCAGTCTTCTGAATACACTAAGATGCCAAACATCCCGTTGATCGCTTTTTTACAAGTGTGAAGTAAAATTTGAAGCACAGTGCAGTGGCTCTCATCCATGACCTCGTCGCTTTCAGGTAAAGGATCTGGAGCCAGAACTGCAGAAAAAAATTCAAGCGCGCAAAAATCCGCCAGAAGTTGTATACTACAACAAAGGCCTGTAATATGATTTGTTCTTCTCTACAATATTACCCGCTCAGTAAACTGTAGAATTAATAAATATTTTTCCCACCTCATTTCTCTACATTTAGCAACAAAGAAAAGTTATATTTGTAAAGGTGACCAATAAAACGTTTATTGTGATCTGCTCCCAACCAGACGTTCTACCTCGACAAGCCGGACCCCAAACCTCACCAGAAATCACCTGGGGACAAATTCTTCGACCGCTTACCGCCATCTAACGTTGAAAATACCGCCAAAACCTGGGGCCGGATTCGTCAACAATTAATATTCGGGGTATAAGGGGTAGAGATAAGATAAGAGTAAGGCAGAGATAAGGTAAGAGTCAGAGATGCAGGCCTCAACGAGGGTATCTCTACCTCCTATACCAGCGGGTTAGTCGTTGATGATTCCGGCTCCTGAGGCCGGATTCATCAACAATTAACCCGTGGGTATGCGGGTGATAAGGGGTAGAGATAAGATAAGAGTCAGGCAGACATAACGCAAGAGTCAGAGACGCAGGCCTCATCGTGGGTATCTCTACCTCCTATACCAGCGGGTAAGTCGTTGATGATTCCGGCTCCTGATGCTAATGAATGTCATATCAGAGGGTTTGGCGGTATTTCCACCGTTAGAGGACGGTAAGCAGTTGATGAATCTGACCCCTGGTCGTTCGACTTCAGGTGTATTTCATCCAACACTTTTGAATAGCGGTGCTATTGTGGTGCCAAAACAGCAGCCTCTGTTTATGTCGTGTTGCTACATCGTGTTCCTTTTATGTTGCACGAGATTAGTGCTGCCGTAAACCGCAACACTCGTGTTTTCTTGTGTCCCAAAATGCATAGCATCTTCTAGAAACGCTTACAACGCGACGCTGTGCCTTATCAGCGGCCATCGGGTTGACGTCGACTGTTGGAAAAGTAAGCCACGTTTTGCAAAAAGACGACTAGATATGTACAAAAGGAAGAATAAGTGTGCTTCAGCTGGTAAAAGAGATGTGATAATTGCGAAACCACGACAAGAAATGAGACAACACGGCGACCAACTCAAAGTATTCTTTCGACCCATCCAGCGTTTGTAATTGGAACATACTAAGTGACGAGTAGCCAATTGCAACAGAATTTCTTGTTCCAACGCACACCCTGACTGAAGTCGACGTGCAACAGCTGTTGCGGGTGGGCGAATGGGGCATAAAGCCCATGCACACTTCTGCGACACCGCGGCGCGGCAAGAGGAGCGACGATCACCTCCGCGAAATCCAGCGGTCGCGGAGCGGTCGCGTTAGAGCATCGTTATATGCAACAGGACCGACGTCCCAGTGCATGTCGCGCCGCTAGGAATGATTTGAACCATTCCAGCCTGCGGCACTCAGCGCGGCATCGCCGGCGATAGCCGCAAAAGTCTGCATGCCCCCCTCTGCGGCACTTGTCGCTATGTCGTGCCGTGCCCGTCGCAGCCCTATACTTCATCATGGCCGTGCCGCGCTGTCGCGGAAGTGTGCATGGGTCTATAGTAGGTCAGGCTCTCTTCGGTTCGTCGAGATATTAGGTTGTAAAGAAAAATTTTCCCGCCACTCACTTTGGCGTTCCGCCTAATTTTTGACAAATGTTCTGGAACCTTCTTCCAAAAACGCATGTATAGGATGACCTGTGACACATTTATCTCGATTTTAGTCATATTCCGTCACGACAATGGCAGAGGAAATCGCTCTCCACTGCAAGTTCGACTGCATGTGCCTGACGAGTTCAAAAAGCGAAGCAGTGCAAGGGTCGCGGTGGATAACATATGTGGAACGATGGGTTCTACCACTTCCTCCTACGACACGTTGAAAGTATGGTTCCGTATGTTAAGAACGGAGGCTTTTGCTTGGAGGACCAACCACGGTCTGCAAGGCTAGTAGTAGTGAATGAGGAGCGCCTTCTGGGGCTCGTTCAAATGGATCCCTGGCGGTGCATTCATGAACAGGGGTGTGCGTTTAACGATTAACGATTTACCGATTTACCGGCATTTACCGGCATTTTTCGTTAAAAGTTTTAACGAAATTTACCAACGAAAATTTCCGTTAAATTGCATTAACGACATTTTACACGCCAGTTTTGAAGGTCTACCTCTTCTTCATCTAGAAGAATTTGGACGATTTTTTGGATGAGGTTTCGCAGTATCGTTGCGATACCGAGGAAACCTTTACTTATTGGAATAAGTGGAAATAGGTAATCGATATCGTTCTTGTATTTCGAAAATTGTTTGCCCCTTTCGTGCTCATTGACCTAATTATTTGCGTGTGTGCCCGCTCTTGTTGCCGTAGTTGTGAGGTTTTGGGCTTCCTAGGACGTTTTTCGCGATCGATTGCTATATAAGTATTAGTTCTTGATACTTACCATTCAGTTTTCAACTGTTTTTGTGATATTTGCTTTAGAAGTTGGATCGAAAAGGCACAGAAAATGCAGAGAAAGGCTATGAAACCCAAATAGTGTGAGTGAATAAGGATGAGAAACGAACCAAGGGTTAAAAAGGCGCCTTCCCTTTTCCACCATGTTTCTATTAGGGGGGAGCCAAAAGTAATGAGACAAAATGAAAAAAAATCTTTATCTCCTTATAACTCCATTACAACTCAACGATGCTGAGGGGTGTATTTGCCATTAAGGGCAATGACCTTGCTACCATCGCTCAGTCAACTTCCTGATCCCATCCTTACAGAACTGCTTGAGCCTGGTGTTGATCAACTGCTCGATATGGTTGTCAAGGACTGCTTGGGTTCTTGTGTCCCTTCCTACTAGGAAGTCCTGTAGGCTCAAGTAGTAGTGGTAGTTGCATGGAGAGATGTCCAGCGAATACGGTGGGTGAGGCATGTGAACGTAGCCCAGCTGGCCAAGCTTATCCGTGCTTACTTGTTCCCGCTGGGGTGCGACGTTGTCGAAGAGGAGAACCTTCTTGAAGCGCTGCGAATGAATAAGAGCGATCGCCGGCCAATCTCCTCTATTTCGTTCATCATGGCCTTGGAGTTCATCGCGGTGCTCTTGGGAAACAGCCTCCGGTAAACCGATCCATGGGCGAAGACCCAAAAACTCCAAAGATGCTTCTCACCATGAACATCTTGCCGAACGAAGGTCGGCAACAATTCACCAGGCCTCACCCAGACTCGCTGCTTGGCAGGGTTAAGGTAGAAGACGTACTTCTCATCCTGCGTGAATATTGAGCCCAGGCTGTTCGGGGTTGGGAATTGGGGGAGATTTGCGCGACACAGGTCGACTCGTCAGACTGGGGTTTCGGCATGAGACAGACTGGTGTTTTTGGCATGCTTCTGGGAAGGGCGGAAGTGGTAACTTCTCAGATGGGCTTCAGTAAGTAGCATACAATCATACAAATACGATAAGCACAAAACCGAACTCCAGCCACGAGATATATGGACACGGCATGGGGTGTCTCATTACTTTTGCCCCCCCCCCCTAATAGAAACGTTGGACGGGTCTTTGTGCTGCATCAGTTCATGATTATAGTACCACCTTAAGACAACGTAGAGCTCCGCCTAACTGATAGAGCCTGGCTACTGGTACTGTCATTGTTCGCTCCTATTGATTTCATGCCGTGCATTTCATGTTTTGCATGTTTTGCTTAACCTCCTCGTCTTCTTCGAGGGCCCTCATGGCAGTTTTCTTTGCGAGAAGCATGGTCAGTATACACGTGAAACAGTGAGCATATGCATGAAAGCAACAAAATTGAATAAAAAAGAGAGGTTGATGACCACTCTTCATCAGTTATTATACAATGAGGTTACTGCAAAAACAGGTACTCTAATTTGCGAATTTTCTTCAATGCCGTTCACCAATTTAAAATGTGCTCTACAGGTATAAAGGATAAAGGATAAAGGATAAAGGACGGCGTTACTCAATCCCTTCTGGGATGCGCCAGCGCATTCTACTTCTACGGGATTTCGTGGAGGCGACATGAATGCGTATTTGGCCATACAATGACTTGCGGTGGCCAGCCGATGAACAAGTCAGCGCTCTATCCTTCCCAGACAAATCTGGTACCAATTCACCGACCCCGGAGGGATGGAAGGCTTGGTTGGCCTGGGCGGGAAATCCGAACCAGCAACCTGGTATCGGGTGCACGCGACAGTCGCGCCTCCTCCGACTGCGCTACACACGCCCTCGCTCTACAGGTACAAGAAGAAATTGAGAAACCCAAAACACAATCGAACCCCAAACAAATCTGCTGTACAGTATGGTACTAGGTGCTTCAAGAAGAAAATTAGAGTGGTCAGCTGCTTTAAAGTCATAAAAGAATGACAGACAGTGGCGAATTCTGTAAGGAGGAATTAGGAAAGGATGAAGACAAGATGGACCACCTTAATATATGACGAGAAGTGCCGTTTTCAAATTGAAATCTACGCTACTTGGTTGGCAAAAACAAAAATACCCAATACAGAAAAACTCGATTCGATTAAAATTTGGTCAGCGGTCCCTGGCTGCTTATTTTATTCTCTGCAGTAAGCACCGCTATGACGCTCTTCGTGTCCATCGAGCGAGGAAGATCCATTGGAGCACTCTGGCGCGCCACAGGGACGAATGGAGACGCTTCTGGTGCCCGCTCGAGCAAGTCGATGATCAACGGGACGACAGGTGATACAGGTGAAGCACCTGACCTTTTGGGATAAGGAGGACCATTCTGTGAGACAGGAAGATCTATGGACTTCGTAAATATCTTCCAAGGACGAGCGGTAACAAAGAATTCGCTGTAGTCATTGCCTAACCTGAATACTTCATTAAAACATTCTGTTTTCCGAAACAGTTGTGACAGTATAGAAGAATGTTGGGCTGTAAGAGTCTAGCTAGAGAGCGCATGTTTTGCAAAATGTTTTGCCAGCACAATTGAAAATGCTCAGAAACGTTCGACCGTGCTTTGGTGCACTGCACTCTGGGTCATTCCAGAAGCTGGACTTTCCACAAGCTAAACGAACTAGGCATAGTAAGCAAGAAACTTGTTATTTTAGAAGTCCTTTTGTTACTGTTTGGTTTTGGAATCTTAATGACTCTTCTACTTTAGCAATTTGTGTTTACGATAGATGGACTGTCTTCATCTTTGTGAAGATAAAGACATAGTCATATAAACTACACTCATATGGAGTCGAAAAAAATCAATAAGGGAAAAGATCTAGTCTGTTACTTACTAAGATACAGCCAAAACGACTGCAGCTAAGTGAAATTTTATTCAACGATTTTACCGAATTTACTGAATTTAACGCAAGAAAAAATCGTTAAAAAATAGTCATTAAAAATTTACCGAAAAATTTAACGTACACCCCTGTTCACGAACTGCCAGAGGAACTGGAGTGCAGTCACTCCACTATAGCTCAATACCTGCGTGGCCTTGGGAGGACAGTAGATATGGGGTAATTGAATTGAAGATGGTGCACGGATACCGCATGAACTTAGCGGCCACCAGCTACGGGTGCGCTATGAGGCGCTGCATGAACTTCTTGACTTTAAGGCGGAGTTTTCTTGGCTTGAGAACCTGGTCACTGGCGACGAAAAGTGAGTAGTCTACATTAATCACACGCGAAAGCGTCAGTGGCTTGGTCGCGGCGAAGCAGGAATTCCCCGCCAGGATCGGAACTTCGCCCAAAAAGGCAATGCTCAATGTCTGGTGGAATTGCAATGGAGTCGTTCACTGGGAACTGCTATCTGCCAAAACTACTGTCACTAGCGATGTCTGCTGCAGGCAGTTGGATCGCTTTGAGGCAACTCTTCATGAGAAACAAGTCAAGATCCTCTTCCTTAATGGCAATGCGCGTCCAAACGCTGCAAGGGGGACTCAAAAAAGCTTCAGTGTTCCGGATGGCTCGTTCTAGACCACCTGCTGTATTCACCGGACCTTGTTTCAATAAACTAACATCTGTTTCTTTCGTTTCCGAATCATTTGCAGGAGAAACAATTTGACGACAGGGAACAACTTGAAGAGTGCCTCTCTGAGTTTTTTTTTCGTCAAAACTCCAGGAATTCTAAAGAAGCGGAATCTACAAACTACCTGAAAAACGGCAATATGGTAAAGAGAATAATGGTGCATATGTTCGTTAGTATCTGCATGTATGGAACGTGTATGGAACGGAAGAAGTGAATTTGAACAAAAAAATTGCACAATGCTGGGATATCTTCCTTACAACCTAATATAATGTTCGAGCACATCCTACACTATATAATCGACTAATGTCACGTGTCCGTCACGGGGAGGGGGGGGGACTGAATCCAAAAGATGGCTACGACAGTGCGGTGTATGCCAGCCGGGCTTTCTATGAGCTTAACCATGGGCGATTGTTGGCGAACTATACCCTTGGCGGCTGGTCGTTCAAGTTTACGAGATATTCAAGGGGCAACACGTCAGGGTATGAATGGGGATCGAGTGCAGAGCATATGGATTTAGGAGGCGTGCCCTAGACGTGGTTCAGCGTGCGTCTGGATTCAGAAGACGTGCTGAAGACCGCGTCCAACATGCGTAGGGGTTCAGAAGACGTGCTGAAGACGTCGTCTAACGTGCGTAGGGATTCAGAAAACCTTCGGCAGGCGTCGTGAGTGAAGATTCAGAAGACACGCGCCAGACGTCGTCCAACGTGCGTAGGGACTCAGAAGACGTGCTGAAGACGTTGTTCAACGTCGTTCAACGTTGTCCAATTTGCACAGGGATTCAAAAGACGTGCTGATGATGTCGTCTAACATGCGTAGGGACTCAGAAGATCTGCGCTAGACGTTATGAGTCAAGATTCAGAAGATCTGCGCTAGATGTCGTTCAACGTACATAGGGATTCAGAAGACGCGCTGAAGACATCGTCCAACCTGCGTAGGAATTCCGAGTAAGGGCGACCAATAGGAGAGGACCAACAAAGGGGGACCATTAGAGGGGGAGAGCTTGAATAAGGGAGACCAGCATTTTCCGTCAACATCGTTCAGTATGGGTCGGATTTCTGAATACGGCTTACCGAAGTCGTTTCACGTGTGTCAGAGTGCAGAATGAGTGTCATAGACGTCCTGGCAACGTAGTGACACGTGAATCGGTACTCAGTGTCACATCTGCGTGCTTGACTCTCACTCCGTTTCTTTGCCAGCACATAGGTAAGCAAGTATTGAGGGTGAGGGGTAGTGAGAGTGACCATGGGATTCGAAGGAGTAGAAAGCTCTAGAAAAATGTGCCGTCACTGGAGAAGAGCACCAGTTTCCCGTGTGGGGACTGTTGTAGAAAGAATACCTTTTTGATGTGGATTAGTTCACAACATCGAACGCATCTCGCCTTCAGAGAAACATGGGCTACTTGATTGCAGCTTAGTTGGTAAAATAGGTGTCAACTAAATGCGCTTAGACTGATGCAAAAAGCATCTCGGTTTTTAATTTTCAACTTTATAGAAGACTATAACTTTTTATAGTAAGCTTTAGCAATCTAAATAAAAGTCGTTTGAATCAACACATCTTTGCCAACGAAAAACTAGATTAGGTACATGTCGCGGAGGTGAGCAGCGGAGGGTGCGGTGACGGCGGCGGGGTGCGGTAGCGGCCGCGAAGGTGCGGCGAACTCGCCGTTGCTTCTACCGTAATCGCGGCAGCCACGGCATCGATCGAATGCGCCTCCTCTGCGAGGTACTGCCTTCGAGGTTGGTAGTGACCAGGTGGGCCATTTTAACACATGTAGTTTAGGTGGTCCCCGTGGCGGGCTGGTTGAACTTCCCAGGTGAACGCAGACGTGCCCTTCGGGCACGGCTTTGGCAAGAGAAGGAACTCTGGGTTGTGGGCCATTTCAGCACGTGCAGGTTGAGTGACATCCGTGGCGAGTTTGTTGAACTTCCCAGATGGACGCAGACGTGCCCTTCGGGCACGGCTTTGGCAAGGGAAGGAACTCCGGGTTGTGGGCCATTTCAGCACGTGTAGGTTGAGTGATATCCGTGGCGAGTTTGTTGAACTTCCCAGATGGACGCAGACGTGCCCTTCGGGCACGGCTTTGGCAAGGGAAGGAACTCCGGGTTGTGGGCCATTTCAGCACGTGTAGGTTGATTGACATCCGTGGCGAGTTTGTTGAACTTCCCAGATGGACGCAGACGTGCCTTTCGGGCACGGCTTTGGCAAGGGAAGGAACTCCGGGTTGTGGGCCATTTCAGCACGTGCAGGTTGAGTGACATCCGTGGCGAGTTCGTTGAACTTCCCAGATGGAAGCAGACGTGCCCTTCGGGCACGGCTTTGGCAAGGGAAGGAAACTCTAGGTTGTGGGCCATTTCAGCACGTGCAGGTTGAGTGACATCCGTGGCGAGTTCGTTGAACTTCCCAGATGGACGCAGACGTGCCCTTCGGGCACGGCTTTGGCAAGGGAAGGAAACTCCAGGTTGTGGGCCATTTCAGCACGTGCAGGTTGAGTGACATCCGTGGCGAGTTTGTTGAACCTCCCAGATGGACGCAGACGTGCCCTTCGGGCACGGCTTTGGCAAGGGAAGGAACTCCGGGTTGTGGGCCATTTCAGCACGTGTAGGTTGAGTGACATCCGTGGCGAGTTTGTTGAACTTCCCAGATGGACGCAGACCTGCCCTTCGGGCACGGCTTTGGCAAGGGAAGGAAACTCCAGGTTGTGGGCCATTTCATCACGTTTAGCTTAGATGGACCGCGTTACGGAGTCCCATCGCATGCCTCGTCTCAACCCCCTCTCCAACCTAACAGCTGACCAGTTGATCGATACCTCACGGACTCTGCCTGTGCGGCTGAGCCTCGCAGTGCCATACAAGGGGCGTGTTCGTTTCGGGTTTGATTGGCTGGAGTGATTACGGTACAGTGCGTGAGTACGGTCGGTGCTCTGCCGTTACCGCACCCCCGCTCCGCTGCTCACCTACGCGACTTGTACCCTAGATTATATATCCCAGCAGCATAGAAAGTGGTAGAAGATAATGGCACAGAAGATTATAGCGTCGATGAAGCTGGACGCGTTTTACACATCCTGTTGGCTTTTGAAGCATATATCGAAAGTTATCGTGTCTTTTGAAGCATTCAAGGAAGGTATCGTGTCTCTTCGCTCTTTCCTACGACGGGAATCGTCTGTGGCTTTTACTCACGGCAGATTTGAACCTCGACCAGTGTCTAAAGGTAGACAAACAGTCCACTTAAATGAGCGCTATTGAAGAGCCGCCAGTCACGGCAAACGCAGAGTAGAACTAAGAACATGCGTTGATTGAAAAATCGGCTTATATAGGCGTCGGGTTACTGCAGGACGTTGCGAGAAAAGAGTGCATGCAAGTCAGCAAAGAAGTGGGTTACGAAATTTCTGAGGCTAAAGACTGTTAGGAGATGAGACAGCATTAACATATGATAACTGTGCGTTATAATCGAGGTGATCTAGAAAGTGGTAGCCTTTGGTCTGGTGATTATGTCAGAGTTCCTATACTTTCAGCCAACTCATGTAGCCTCTACCCTATAATCGCCCAAATTCTGGGAGCTGTGATGGATGAGACCGCGGCTGCTGATACCAAACAGTCACATTAACCTCGCTTTAATGGAGTTTCGGCATAGCGAAATGTTTTGGAGATTGCTCGCGATCCAACCACTGCACCGAACGTTGTCGGTTGTCCTAGGACACCCACTTCTCATCACACGCCACAATACGCTCGAGGACTTGTGGTTTTCCTGCAGCAGAAGAAGGACACTTCAATTCTTTCGATTGAAGTTCTTAAAATGGGCGAAATTATTTAAAACACGAGTAACACATCTAGCTAAACCGAAAAACGCACTTTAAAACGACATATATGATGACTAAATTTATCGAAAAAATCACAAAAAGGCAAGCAATGTGAAAAACAGGATTATTTTTGCATCAACCTTACTATAACTTAGCCAACGGCCAAAATGCCGACACATTCAAAAGTCAGTTTATTTCCGAGAAGGCGCAAAAATTAGTTTTTTATTTGTGTAAACGAAATACTCCAGTCTTATTTCAATTTCAGTGTCTTGATTCTTCACTATTTAAAGAAGCCCCATTTCCTTCAACCTCTGCATTTTTGATTCGCAGCCAAACAGACCACGCTTCTCGAGTATTTCTTCAAGATCCGTTCGTATCTGAAAAGACCTCGTCTCAGAAAGGCTCTACACGTCCTACCGACATCGGCGATAAGTTCACATAAATTCTACTTCATAGATCTATAATACTGTGCAAAAACCATGAGGTACACAACACGCATAGCATGCCGATACCCTGGTGCCGGATCATTGTCAGATGTCTGCTTATCTTTGGATAGCTTGTTCGCTAACCATTAGCAAAGAGGGACAGCTATTTAAGGATCAGCTCGGTACCTAGAGAGTCGACTGCTTCTGGGCGTGTGCAACATGAAATGGAAGCATGGAGTCTATAATGGTTGCCATCTACGTCCGTCACGTCCGATCGTCGATGCGCCGAATCCGATTCTCATGTGCCATTTGTGAGGTCAAAATGCCTTCCTGTTCGTACTTCTCGTTCGCTTTTGCAAAAGATGGTTGACAAGTAACTTTTTCAATCCAGCAAATATTCCACAGGACTGGCTAGGCCGCAATCCAATAAAAACGACACTCTCAATCTAACCGGAAAATAAAAATAGAAGTCATCCCACGGAAGAACTCAGAACACATTAAACTAAGCTGCAGACCGGGGCGCTATGAAAAAGCGTGTCGAAACGCAAAACCTGTACTACCTCAGTCATCGTTTTCCTTTCTTCGGGTACTGCTGGAAAGCAATATTCCTCCATAATTTTTCGCACCATCTTTGGCATTTTGTATGGGGCCGGTAAGCGGTATCCAGATTTAACCTAAATAATACCCTTGCATGTACACATCATCCTTACAGATTATTTCAGAGGCCGTTATAGCGAACGGGGACCGGACTGTTTTTTATATTACTCATTGCTTTATTTCTATTTTATAATTTTTGTTTTCCACTTAACTTTATTTTACTTTAGAATTAGTCCGCGCTACAAAGGAGATAGCAAAAGAAGTAGAGGAACTGCAAAAGGTAATGAAAGCAAAAACGTCAAAATGATGCTATAGGAAAGATTTCAACGGATAAAATGTGATGCATTGCCACTAAACTTTTCTCAAGAAAGCTTTTAGGGAACGGAGCAAGTGGTAGTATGAGGTAGCTATATCAGGAGAATATGGTGGGGTACGGTCTCCTAGATCACCCCTTGATTATTTGGTGGGTCGATTTAGGGGTGTGCAGTTATCATCAAGAATGCGCACTGAAGGTAATCTTACCAGGATACTATCTCAACGGTAGGTCGGAACGGCGCAAATGTTGTATATGGGCAGAACAGCCTCTCTCTGGGTAGTAACAAACTGCAGGTATCTCGTCCCCAATACAACTCTGCGCAGAGTTAGGGGCGACGGAAGTCGCCTGTTGGCGCCCTGTTGACTCACGTGCTCCACGGCTTACGGGCTCGCGCGGGGTGAAGGCTCGTATCGCGGCTCAGCGCAGTGCACAGGTGGCGTAGTAGGGAAGAGCTCGACTCGTGAACGAGGGGTGGAGGTTTTGGATCTCGCAAACTGCGTTTGTTTTGCACTTTTGCAAAATCCATGTTTATCATATAGGTAATCCACCTAGGGGTATTATAGCGTGTTATTGAGTATGTTACATATAACATACCACCCATACCGTTAACAAGGGCGGTCCAGGCAGGGTCATCGATTTCGCTGAATCTTTGTCTAGGGGGGGGGTATGTGGGGTGCTGATCACGAATCTGACATCCGTTTTTCTCGATTCGGCTGCATAATATAGATACAGGAAGGCACAGGACTACATTCTTAAAGTTTCTGCCGGTGACGGCAGGTAGAGACAGACTCGTGAAAAACGGATGTCAGATTCGTGATCAGCACCCCAAATAAACCTCCTAGACAAAGTTTCAGCGAAATCGGTGACCCTGCCTGGACCGCCCTTGTTAACGGTATGGGTGGTCTCCGACCGAATCGTGAAAAACGGATGTCAGATTCGTGATCAGCACCACAAATAACCCCCTAGACAAAGTTTCAGCGAAATCGGTGACCCTGCCTGGACCACCCTTGTTAATGGTATGGGTGGTCTCCGACCGAATCGTGAAAAACGGATGTCAGATTCGTGATCAGCACCACAAATAACCCCCTAGACAAAGTTTCAGCGGATTTTTTTTTTGACCGAAGTCTTGTCAGTGGAGTCGGAACTTTTAACTAGTGCAACAGATATCTATCGTTATATAACTACGGTCCCACAAATTAGGCTTCGAACAAGTGACACACAGAAGTGAACATTTTAGCTAATCTGTAGTTTGAAGCATCTGTTATATGAAAACATGCTCTATAACACACTACAGTACCCCTAGGTGGATTACTATATGATAAACATGGATTTTGCAAAAGTGCAGAACAAACGCAGTTTGCGGGATCCAAACCCCCACCCGTCGTTCAAGAGCCTGAGCTCTTCCCTATTACGCCACCTGTGCACTGCGTTGAGCTGCGATACGAGCCCTCATCCCGCGCGCGCCCGTGAGCCGTGGAGCACGTGAATCAACAGGACGCAAATACGCGACTTCCGTCGCCCCTAACTCTGCGCAGAGTTGTATTGGGGTCGAGATACCTGCAGTTTGTTACTACCCAGAGAGAGGCGATTCTGCCCATATACAACATTTGCGCCGTTCCGACCTACCGTTGAGATAGTCTCCTGATTAGTCGCTTTTCCTTAAAAGATTCCGCGCGTTTCTGGAGCTGAGTGGCGTCAACGTCAGCAGTGACCGTCTGCCGTCTGCCTTTGTGGAAACAGCCCTCAATTAGGTATATCCAAGTCTTATCACAGGACTCCGGGTGGGACTCTGTAGACCTCACTGGCAGCGTCGAAAGCTGCTGCGTCTTCCACTGCTTAGGAGCGTCCCGAGCGACGTTTGCGTTCAAAATCCGTGTCTCCTTGTGATAATCGAGCGAACCAACATTCAAAGGCGTTGACGGTAGTGGTGCCCCTTTCTCAATGCGCTTGTTCTTAGAGACAGCATGAGGTCAAGGAAAGCCTATTTTAGGTACACATTCTGGCCAAGAATATGTGTAACTTCCTGTCTGTAATTATCATCAATTCCCTGTTCCTATTTTGGACAATGTAATAAATGCAAAAAATGCTGTAACCAACTTGGGTCTTCACTTCAGCTAGGGTCATTTTTCCGTACGGCACATTACCCTCAGAAAATATCTGAAATATTACTTGCACTCATACCGCCAATATAATAGCTAAAAAATAATCAATGATAAAAACCCTAGCCCTAAGCTAATCGCTAGACGAAGAAACAATATGTCATAAGCTCAAAAATTGAAACTATGGCGAACACCTCCCACAACAGTATTCCAAAAGAGTATACGTCGCTTTTCGTAGAATAGAGCATTGTCTCCAAAACCTCCGGCGCAATCCAACGTATCGGTAGACGCTGGTTGACATCCTAAACGCTAATCCTCTTGCTAGACTATAGACAGTCAGCGGTCGTTATCACCGTTGCTACTTTTAACTAGGCTACATCTGTAAGAATTTTTCTCAAATAAATAATTGATTTAAATATCAATATCTCACTACAGGTGTTCCTTCTATTGAAAAATGCTCTTCTATTATATTCTATTATCTATCTATATTTCTATTATAGCTCCTCTCAGCTGGTTTCAAGTCTGTGCTGGGGGAGTGAAACGTCTGCTATGAAATCTGCTTTTTTTATTGTTTAGTTGGTCACGAAGGAATCTGTTACTTCGCTCTTTCCTCTATCTAGCCGATTTAATGGGTCCTATCTAATTGCGGAGCGCGTGTAGCGCAGTCGGAGGAGGCGCGACTGTCGCGTGCACCCGATACCAGGTTCCTGGTTCGGATTTCCCGCCCAGGCCAACCAAGCCTTCCATCCCTCCGGGGTCGGTGAGTTGGTAACGGACTTGTCTGGGAAGGATAGAGCGCTGACTTGTTCATCGGCTGGCCACCGCAAGTCATTGTATGGCCAAATACGCATTCATGTCGCCTCCACGACATCCCGTAGGAGTAGAATGCGTGGCGCATCCCGGAAGGGATTGAGTAACGCCGTCCTTTATCCTTTTTATCCTTTATCTAATTGTGCTCTCTTCCTCTCTTCCTTTTCTGATGGGCGCGTGTAGCGCAGTCGGAGGAGGCGCGACTGTCGCGTGCACCCGATACCAGGTTCCTGGTTCGGATTTCCCGCCCAGGCCAACCAAGCCTTCCATCCCTCCGGGGTCGGTGAGTTGGTAACGGACTTGTCTGGGAAGGATAGAGCGCTGACTTGTTCATCGGCTGGCCACCGCAAGTCATTGTATGGCCAAATACGCATTCATGTCGCCTCCACGACATCCCGTAGGAGTAGAATGCGTGGCGCATCCCGGAAGGGATTGAGTAACGCCGTCCTTTATCCTTTTTATCCTTTATCTAATTGTGCTCTCTTCCTCTCTTCCTTTTCTGATGGGCGCGTGTAGCGCAGTCGGAGGAGGCGCGACTGTCGCGTGCACCCGATACCAGGTTCCTGGTTCGGATTTCCCGCCTAGGCCAACCAAGCCTTCCATCCCTCCGGGGTCGGTGAATTGGTACCAGACTTGTCTGGGAAGGATAAAGCGCTGACTTGTTCATCGGCTGGCCACCGCAAGTCATTGTATGGCCAAATACGCATTCATGTCGCCTCCACGACATCCCGTAGAATTAGAATGCGCTGCCGCATCCCAGAAGGGATTGAGTAACGCCGTCCTTTATCCTTTATCTAATTGTGCTCTCTTCCTTTTCTGATGTTATTTTTGTTTGTTTCCTTTCTCCTACTGAAACCTTTTATTCATCACTATTGGGTTTTTGTGTTCGGTACCTTGGAGTGCTTCCTTTATGGCTGACTGTCTGATGGTGCACGCCGTCTTGCGGCGTATTAAATAAATAAATAAGATACAGAAGAGTCCCACCGCTCTTTTGAACTTTTCCTTGTTTGATAGCTGTTGTGAGAGGCCGAAGTCGCTTATTTTCACCTCTTTGCCGCTTACCAAACAATTTCTGAAGACATGGAGATGCTAAAGTGCGACTAGAGCTATGGATAGAGGAGGAAAAGAACTAGTAGAAACGGCGCATAAACCTTGCTGCGACATCGCGATGTATACAGTTCTTCGAGTGTAAGTACTCAAGGCCTTTGGCAGCGCCCAGGGCAAAGTTCGTCTAAACCAATTGCTATTGGTATTGCTACTGCCTCTTCATTTAGAGGAAAGAGAGAAAATTTAAAACTCATAAGGTTACCCTGTAAGTGCTCCAAACCTATGAGATAAGTTAATTGATTAAATATTTCTGCTCACAAGATCCTGAACCGTGAGCTCCTCCTTCTTAGTTCGCAGAACGATATCAAGTGAACCGCCTTCCACAAGTTCCATCACAAGCATAACGGGTTCCTTAAGAATTCACGTAATGTAATTTGCCCTCATCGTCAGCTCACAAAATAGCATAGCATTATAATTTGTTGCGCTGTGGCCATCGTGACGTATACAGGGTGCGTAAAAAGTATTGACGCACTAAACCTAAACGTTAGAAATAACACATTATAAAATTTAACAGGTTTATATAAAAAATGTTAACAATAACCTAGCAAACAGAATAGCATCACTTGTATTTTATATGGGCTTCTTTGCTGCGAAAGCAGGGGCGAAGACACCGAGAAAAGGCATCGACGGTGCGGTGCAAGTAGTCCACTTCGATTTCGTTCCATGCTTTGACCAGATCATCCTTAACTGACATCATATTTTTGTGGGAAGTAGCGCAAGCCTTGTTCTCCAAAACTACCGATATAAGGTAATTCAGCGAATTCAAATCCGGTCTATACAGAGGTCATTCCTCTGCCAAAATGAAGTCATTCAAGTTGGCGCGGCCCCAGACCTGAATTCTCGACTCTGCGCAGAAGTCTAATCCTGCTGGAAGACGTACGGCTTACTCTCGGTATGGGATTTGAGCCAGGGAACCAGCTGCTTCTTTAGCACATCAACACAGATAGTTCTTCTGATTTATCTTCACTCCTATATCCACGAAAAAGAGAGACGCTTGTGATGAGTGCACAAAGCATGATACTGGCCGGATACGCTTCCTTGCAGCGAACCTTCCGCCAGAATTAGAACTTTGGAGGTCCTTGAAGGGTATGTAACATTTTTACAAGTTGAATGCAGCTCGAGTATCAAGTCACTGAAGGTGAGAGCATAGAACGATATTGACGTGGACTACTTGCGGAGCGCCGTCAATGTCTTTTCTCGTCGTCTTTGCCCCTGCTTTCGCAGAAAAGAAGCCCATATAAATTACAAGTGATGCTATGCTGTTTAGTGCGTCAGTACTTTTTACGCACCCTGTAATATAGCAAACGTGCGCCAAAGTGGTACCCACTACATGCTAGCATATAGAAATTCATGTCTTCAGCTGAGGAATCTTTGAGATTTTGAAATAAGTTCAAGGCATTTTGCTCAAGCTGTTCTCGTCGTTAGCTTTGACTTAGGAATGTGTGGTTTCATTATTTACCATGTTTTATTAAAAAACTTTAAGTTAACAATAATTACAGTCTCCAACATCTCTCTTCTTAAAACATCGGCGCGGTTATTTGAAGTTTTCTTGTTAATGCTCTGCTAACGCGAGACTCTTAAGGTGGATCTTTATTCTTTATTCTTCCCTAAGTTTTGACGAGATCGTCGTTTTCAGATTCCTCAATGTGGTGCAAAGATTTTTGACATTTAGTTTTCACCACCAAGCGCTTTGTCTGCTCTAACGTTCTTGGCGTAAATCTATGACAAATTGTAAAAAGCCTATGAGAGGGACTAGCTCGCGTATATGTCCATGACTATTAGAACGCAATCGGCATCTGTTAGTAGACTAGCAAGAGCGAATGAAACACACCTGGGGCCGGATCCATCAAAGTTACTGCAGTAACAAACGGAGAATTGTAAGCAAAAGCTCAGATAACGCGGCTTATCAAGCGATATGGTGAGCGATAAGCCGCTTTATCTGAGCTTTTGCTTACAATTCTTCGTTAAAGTTACTGCAGTAACTTTGATGAATCCGGCCCCTGCAGTCATCGTATAACAAAACATTCCTAGATGTGCACGTTGATTGAGTTGTAGCTCTCTGTTAAGAATACTTCTAATGTTTTCCTAGCAGAATCATGTGTTCCACTGCCAAACTCCAACATTTGACGCGAATATAGTTAGAATCAGGCACATCGACCTTATAATTACCAAGCGGGTACCCTATGCCTCATACTAGTAAGGTGTCCCTTTAGGCCTCGTGCATACTTCCCGTCGCCACGGTGGAATCGCGGCGATGAGTTCTGCACAGCGACGCCATAGAATTTGAACTTCTCAGTGCTCGTCGCATCGCTCATCGCTCTGCAAGGGAGCGCGACGGCGATCCGTCCAGGACCAACGCTAAACGCCGCGCGCGGCGCGGAAAAGTATGCCATGCCTGCGATGGGCGCGGGAAGCCATCGCGCATGCCGACCACCACTGTTGCGGTGGCCGCGGCGAAGTCTCCTTTGACTATTCGACCGCGTGTGGTGGAATGGCCATGAACTGAGCACCACGATGGCATCGCGGCGATGGAAGTATGCCCCCGGCCTTACACGAACTGCTAGCATTCATCCGGTATCCCTGAAGTAAGTTGCACAACAAGCTCTTAGACTGCTCCGATTTTGAGCAATCTCTAACATTCCCATTTTGGCACACAGCGCAATTTTCTAGAGGTAACTGCCTACCATAAAGTCTGTTTCGATCCAAACCAACCAAAATGAGTGCGTGTCTATTGAAAATAAACTCCTGCCCTTAGTTTCATATTGTAAAACGATCAGTCAACAAACGTGCATGTATAGAAATGTCTGATTATACGATGACTGCGCCGTGTGTTTCATTCACTCTTGCTAGTCTACCAACAGGTCGACTGCACATTAATAGTGGTGGATCTTTGCTCAAATTTATACCTCGCTCCTAGGCTTTTTGCGATTGGTCGTACCGTCACAACCTCTAGATAAAGCGTTTGGTGGTGTAAATTGCATTTCAACAAACACTGGACCACATACAAGCATCCGAAGGCTGACGATTCTGTCGAAACCTACAGCCAAATAACCACCCTAGAAACCTCGTGCTTCTACAGTGTCAACAATTTTAGTTCTAACAGCTGAGAAAACAGTAAAAAAGTTTACTTTTACTCAGTGTGCTAACCCTTTCAACTGCTATTCCGTAGAACTTGACAACATTGGGATGACGGAAAATCCGCATGATCGCTGCTTCCTTGCACATTTCTTCTATCACTTCTTTTTCGACAGCTTTGCCTTTGTTCACTTTAACTGCTACCTGAATGCTAGTCATGTCATATCGCTCAAATCTGTTGAAAGGATAGACTGACAAGGCAATCTAAATGCTCAGCTACGTCCTTCATGGAAAACGATTTTGGGGTAAAAGGAATTCAGCTGAGAGACACTCAACGAATCAAAGAAACCATGAAAGATCGCGGAAGGTAAACTCGTTTAGAACACCCGCGCAAGTCAGAAATCTCCACGGCTGAGCTTGAGCTCAGCACATTGAGATGTAATGAAACTATTTATTGATTTATTGATTATTTCTGAATAAATACCTTTATTGGTGATAAATGTGATCCGCAAGCTTTATTGACCTGCTGAAGCTTCCTTCTTTTTCTATCCAGTGATTTGCAATTTGTCGAGGCTTTATCCCCAGTGTTTGATTACTCGTTTTAGCCACAATTTTTTCCAAATAAATAAATACAGTACCGGACGCGTCTTTTGAATAGACGCCGAAAAAACCGCACTTTTGCGGTTTTTTCGGCGTCTATTCAAAAGACGCGTACTGTAAATATGATATTGTGTAAGAGTCTGCGGTGTTACAGCGAGATTTTTACATTTTGAAAGCCTTGTTGCCGACATTATCTTTCCTTTAGGCCTATGCAATACCATCGCTCAGAGGTGAGCGATGGTGTGGAGACAATCCGTGACGGGACCGTACCAGACTCTCTCTTCACGAGAGAGAACATGCGCTCGCCGGTTGTGCGGTCTGCCGCTAGCGATGACAGGTCATCTCTGAGCTCAGCACAGCGATAGGCCATGCAATGAGGCCAAATTGATCGATCGCGTCGCACAATCAATATGGCCACTATACGTAGCGTCGCGTCGCGCCGCGACGAAGTATAAACGGGGCCATAGCCCGCGTTGCTAGCGATGCTAGCTCATCACCCTTCCCTTTTTTCTTTTCCTTTTTTCCTTCTTACCGGTGACTCGCTCATCGCTCTGTTCGTCGCCGTCGTTCGCGGTGAGCGATGGTATAACGTACGCCTTGCTATGCGAAGAACAAGTAGAAGGCAAGGTATCGATGATCATCGATCGTATCACAAAGGGTAAAGTGACCAAAAGTCGGAGTGAGCCGTAGAGTGTATCACAAGTTTTTCAGTGAAAGACTCACCTTCCTAGTAGTGAAGCCGGTTGTCAACGTTCCGGCAAACACACCACCAAATGCACCCTCGCCAAGCTGCCGATCCAGTTTGATCTAAACATGACACACATGAGTTCACAGATTTTTCCGTCCTTCATCTATAAGATGATAATTTGATTCGCCATTAAACATGCGCAAAACACAAGCACGAGCCTCCTAAGTCTTTAGCATACCCTCCAACGCCACGCCTATTGGCGTATACCTTTGTCCTTGGGGGAGAAAAATCGAATTTCGAATCATCGAATTTCATTCAAAAATCAAATTTCGAATAGTAGAATATTCGAATGATCGAATGTTTAAGAGCAACCTTATTTATTGTGGCCACTCAATGGTTAACTTTTACTTATTTTTCATTACCCACTGTAAACTGCGTTAGGCAGAGCGGGATATACGAAGGCTTCAAATTGTCAACATTCTTCTACCAATTGGTTATTTGCGAAAGGGATTGGTATTTATCAACTGTTGTAGACCGATTTCAATCAATGGATCTCCTGCCCTTGGCCGTCATACTCCCTCTACTCTTATGTTAGCTCAAAAGCACACTTGGCTAAGACTCATACATCGTTTTTTATCATAAGGTAACACTTCCCTGGTTTTCGAACAGGAGTGCCACTAAATTGTTAAGAGATTGATAAAGAATATTTGAATATTCGATATTCGAATTTTCGAATAATTTAAATCAACGAATATTCGAATATTGCCCTCTTTCGGTTATTCGAATAAACGAATATTTGATTATTGGCCTCTTTCGAATATTCGAATAAGCGGATAAATTGAATATTTGCCTTTCTCGAATATTCGAATAAACGAATAATTTGAGTATTTTAATTTCTCGAATATTAATAAACGAAAAGTTCGAATATTGGACTTTTTCCGAATATTATTCGGATTTATTCGAAATTCGAAGAGGAAAAAAGTATAGGCGGGCGCTGTGGCGCCATCCGCGAAGCAAGGGGGGATCTTGGATCTGTGTGTTTATTCATTCCGGTGTGCGACGTTAAACGCGGCAAGGACGTGGGATAGCTTTCGGATCTATCCTAGTGGGAGTGGAGCGACACAACTAAAAATTGTTTAACAAATTGACTTGGCATTCGTGGAGCAGGTTCCAGAGGACAAAACAGGGCCCACGCTGACAAAATTCTAAAAAATCTAAAAAACTACAGCAATAACAAAAAATTTTCACCACGGCTGTAAAGTTATGTGCGCCTAGTACCATGACGGATCCTGGTTATAACATTTTTAGTTATGTGCCCCCCTCCCGATTAAGATAGATCCTACTTTCTTAGAAAATTCTAGACAAGTTAGTTAGGACTTAAGAGATACAAATTAACGTACTTATGCCTTTAGATCAATTTTTATGCGTGTTTTAGATGAGCTGTTGGTTACTTACATGCTTTAAAGTCGCATGTAACCAAAGTAGGCTGGCAAGTAAGTTAGTGATGCTGCAGCACGCTATGTCGGGAGACGCCTTCAACTTGTTTTGAGTAGTTTTTCATGTGACGTAAATCTTGTGAGGTTATCCACTCAAATGAACGCTACAAGCTCCACTTGGCATGGCGTGGCTCACGCAGTTTTCGTTGTTCTACAAAGTGATTCGCCAATCTACGAATGCGCAGAAAATTTTTCTAAATAATAAGATCAGTAACCCATTCATGTCTCAATTCCCATTTTTGTCTCTTCACCGGTGACAAAAGCTTTGCTCCTGTTGCCTCAGTGAGTGGCTTCTTCTGTCGGTGGTAGTACTCAACCAAAGCAACAACATCAGGAAATGTTTCCTTTTCTACGTAGTACATGCCTTAAATAGACAAATTATAAGCTTTTCTGACAGGAAAGTTTTCTATAACAAAACTGGATGCGTTTCTCCGTTGTTAGATGTACGTTACCTTTGCAGTGTCCAACGATGAAATGGTAATGTCGTCCGTTCCAGCGTGTAGAGATAACAGTTCGCATTCCCTAAATTAACGTCTTTACATAAGGACTGAGCGTTTCAGCATCGTTGCATCATGGAAAATCATTGCGCTTGTAAATTAGTTTATCTGAATACAGATTTTATATGGAGGTCTTTCAGGCTAGGAACCGCCTTGCATTCAGGAGCAAACGGTATAAGCTTAACCTGCTTCGCGTGATGTTTACCTCTCATTCCCAGTGATCTTATTTTATTTCAGATGCGTCTTCAATAATGTCGTCGTCAACGTATGTGGTTCCAGCCTGATAATGACTTAATGCTGCGCCCTTACTTCCCTTTTTTCGTTAAGCTGCTCAATGCTTCCAACTCTCTTCTGAACTGTTAGTTCTCCTTGTATGACATCGCATCAAGTCGTTAGTTATAAGTGTTCTATTACCTAATAACAGGAACCCATCGTTTCATGCACTGGTGCCTTATAAAGTAAGCGACTGCGCACGCTATGCATCGCTGTTAATCGCCACTGTCTGATGTTGTTCCGCACCGAAAAACTGCATTCTCCAGTCCGCTTTGCCTAACTTGCTGCATCAAAGGGCCGGATTCATCAACCGCTTACCGTCCTTTAATGTGAAAATACCGCCAGACGACGTGAGACGACATTCAGTCAGCATCAGGTTTCGCGGTGTTTTCACCGTTAAAGGGCGGTAAGCGGTTGATGAATATGGCCCCAAGTAGGCTACTGGTCTACCCTTGTTTCGATACTCCGACAGATTTCCATTGACGCAAGCAAATCGTAGCTAACTGGTGGGGTATTTACAGGTCTGGATTGCAAGCCAGGTAGGTGGCAATACTACAGGCAGTGATTTTCGTCAATTCTCAAGGCAGTTCTTTATAAATACCTGCTCCAAATATTTTTGGAACAATTTTTTTTATTCAATGTTTACACGTTAACAGTATTAATTGCTTCCTAAGCTTGTTGAACACACCTTTGCGAAATAGTTATACAAATAAATAACTAACGTTGCACAAATGGAAGGCCAGTGAAGAAATACCAAATAAAGACTACAATAAAACATCCTTAAACAGTATAGAGTTGGTTTTCCCATTACGTTCCGCCCACTTTTTGGACAACAAGTGAATGTGACGACGACAACAGAAAAAGATTGCTCCCTATTCTGCTACGACTGTTGTCCCTGTTCCCTTTTTGTTTGCCTTATTGTGCTATGATCTCAATCTGGGGCCGGATTCATCAACGACTTATAGAGATTTGACAGTGAAATTACAGCTGAAACTACTGAGAAAGCGCGAATTAACGCTACTTGTCAACAAGCGATACGGTGAAATGTTGGCGTTATCAGGATTTTTCGCTGTAATTTCTCTGTCAAATCTCTGTAAGTCGTTGATGAATCCGGCTCCTCACCAATACACTAAGAAGCACGCTACAGTTACAGCAGGACATTTTCTCCTGCAGTGGCTTTTCCAGCAGTATATCAAGCAGCATCACAATCATAATAAGCCATTTCGATGTCCTCAAAGAAAAATTTGGTGGTCATTTCGCAATGCTTGGTTTAGAGGACAAGTGGTTTTGGAGCTCTGAAAGGTGTAAATGGCGCTCAATGACAGCAGTTTGATGCAGAAAAACCGCAAAGTCTTACATAAGATCTACAAAACCGTTGGACAGCTAGTAGAGTGAGGTGAGTGATTGAACTATGAGTGGTGGCCAGGGAAAACAAGATTTCCAACAACTGTTTTATTTATACCATTTCCAATTCAAACTCAACGTTTTTAAAAACGAATTCATTGTTTTTCAAAACAAATTCAATGTTTTCAAAACGAGTTCAATGTTTTCAAAACGAATTCAACGTTCTTCTGGAATCTCCCCGCATCATGTAAGACGACCCCTCCACTCTTTATTGTTTATGCGCGATTTGCCAAGTTTGGGCCTGTTCCAGCTTCAAGCGACAAGAGCGACTGGAGCCGTAGTTGTACGTGAAGTACAAATACAAAACGGAGTTTTTGCCGAAGTATACCGGAGGCAAGTACTATCTTTTGAGCTTTAAACCATTCAAAGCATCTATAGTTTTGCAGAATTCTGTTGACGTATGAGGCTTCGCAGTTTATTAGTAGTGACGAAGAAACAGGTAAGCTGCATTTGAGACTTCAGTCTGGTGCTTACTTGCGCCAGACCACATTTCGAACCATTTTCTTGAGGTGACCGCCATTCTATCTCTACCTTGTTCCTTGAAGGGTCCGCCAATGTGAATCTATGTTTCCCCCTCTGGAGCTCTATCATTTTAATTTTCTTTGATTTGTACTTTTATCGCAATACTACTGAAGTACTTGACTTGCTTAACTTGCTATTTGTTTCTAATTTTCGTTGGATAGCCTTTTTTGCATGTTGGAATTTTTGACAAGAAGTAAACATTGAAGCGTACGGCTTGCAAAGAAGACGTTGAATTCATTTTGAAAAACATTGAATTCGTTTTTAAAAACGTTGAATTCGTTTTTAAAGACGTTGAATTTGAACTGAAAATGGTATACAGTTAAGTGAAGCGCGCGTACGGTGGTTTGATCATGTTCTTCGTACGCTTGATGACGTCGCCGATGAAGAGTTTTTACAGTGCAGTACTTTGAAGACGGACAGAAGGACAGCCGAAGCAGTGTTGTCTTTACAGATTGCAAATGAATTGAAAATTAAGTTGGTTGAATTAGCGAAGTTAGAGGATTTGAAGACGGCGATGACTTCAGCGGCTACAATAAATATCTGTAACAATCTTGGCTCAGCTGAGCCATCACTCCAGGAGTCGGATTCATCAACGACTTACGTAACTTCGACGGAGAATTGTAAGAGAAAAGCTCAGATAACGTGGCTTATTAAGCGAATGACATGATGAGCAATAAGCCTTTAAAGATAAGTAAGTCGTTGATGAATCCGGCCCCAGGCGAATACAACATCAAAATGCCACGATTCGTAGAGTCGGACATGGACAAAAGAATGGTTGGCTTGACGGCTTCCTTGCGAACTTGTAGCGACGACGACCAGCATAACCGCCCATTTTAATTACAAAAAGTGCATGCAACTCAATTCTTTGTGTAAAGCAAATGGTTGTAGAAGAACAGCGCACTGAACTAGGTTATAAGAGCGCAATTTCTGAAATTTCGCCTTGGAGCGCCATCCTATGCGTCTTCAATTCGCTTATCCAGTTGTGATTAATCATGTGTTAATAACCTACCGATGATGGTGTCGGTTCTGTAACTCGAACCAGGAATTCACCGTCTTCTTTAAGCAGCCTGAACACAACGATTCTTAATGAATTTCCAATAAAGGCATATGACATATGGCGTATGGCTGCGCTAGAGATGCACAAGTACAAGCCGCGAGAGCGAGGGGTGAGGAAGGGTCCAATCTTCTCCTCATTTACAGTGTCCATAGAATTTCTTAAAAAACACTCGGCCGCCAACAATCTCCTCGTTTACAGACCCGTAATTTATCTGCTTCCGAAACGGGCAAGTGAGGGAACTCCAGGATGAAGGCAATTTCAACACAGGTGCGTCACTCGAGCCACACCGTGGAGTTCCTTTCCCTGCCCAAATCTGTGCTCTGGATGGCACAGAACGGTCTTACTTAGACCTAGCCAGATTTTGCTGATGCACTCGGTGGCGGCTCTTCTTTCTCCGCCAAGCCGCGTGCGGTCGCGTCATATCGATATCCACCGACACCACGGTCAGTCGATATGGAGGAGGGTCGTTGAGCGGTCGATGGCGGATCGCGGCTCTTCCACCGCCGCTGCAGGAGAGCTCTGGGAGCAGTTCTCCCACGATCAGCTTGGACGAACCACACCCTGGAGTCCCTTCCCTAGCCTGTCTCTGTGCTCCAAGAGCGCAGAACCCAGCTACGCACTTCCCCTGAGCGACGGCAGCAGTTCTCGCACGAGCAGCTTGGATCGCACCACACCACGGAGTCCCCTCCCTAGCCTGTCTCTGCGCTCGAAGAGCGCAGAACTCAGCTGCGGACTCTCCTGAGCGTCCACGCGAGCAGCTTTGGTGGTACACACCCTGGAGTTCCTTCCCTAGCCTTGTTCTGAGCTCTTCGAGCGCAGAACCCAGCCGCCAACTACCACTGGGAGGCGAAAGCAGTTTCCACACGAGCAGCTTTGGTGGTACACACCCTGGAATTCCTTCCCTAGCCGAACCCAGTTGCCCACTATCACTGGGCGACAAAAACGTGCTCCAACGACAACGACTCGGATGGCGTGAGCGGGCGCTGGCACTCTGCCACGTCAGCGCCTGGCTAGGTCCAATGGCTATCGCACAGAACAGAGCTATAGCATTGTTTTTTGTTTTCTTTACTATAGGTGTGTCATTGTTTCGTGTTTTTTTGTTAGTGACATTTTTTATAAGGTGACCACCCCCCCCCCCCTCCCAACTACCATAACGCCGCGCACTATTTTACCGAGACCACCTACTGAGCTAGACTACAATAGGATCATTCTATGCAAAACAATTCTAGTTCAGGGAGACCAAATCGTGTTCTGTAGCGGTGTTCATGAACATGGAGAGAGAGTGAGGCAGGAGAGAGGGGCGAGAGATGATATCGCTATGATATCGCTTATCTCCCACTTCCGCCGCTTCATGAATACGGCCTCTTTACTGACACCACTTACTTTGACATTCCTCGATAGCTCCGAGGCCGGCTCATGATGTGAGTACGGGCAGTTTCAAAGTAGGTAGTGCTGAGCCATAAGAGAGAGAGCAGCACTTGACCCATTTTTGGAGGGCCTTCCAAATAGGATCAGTTTCCTACTTTAGATAGGCCATTCTGGTTGTGTTTATTTCGATTTTATAGAGATGTCACCCATCTCTCCCCAACTCTGACTAGGATTCCTAGATTTACCTACTACTTACCTATTGATATCCTCACGAGGGAGCATTCCGTGGTACCACTGTTGATCTTCGATTGATCCTACTGCAGAACCAACACTTCTGAAAACACTCTGAGAATAGTCTCTCAAAGTTGCATTGAAGCCTATGTGCACTCGAAGACGAGCAAAAGAAACTGCGAGCGAAACATTACCTTTCCTCTGTTTCGGTCGTCATAGCTATGAAAACTGAAACACCCTTCGACACACCCCCTGGAGTGGAAATGATACTGATAAAGTCTAATCAACAGAGTCTAATCACAGATAAGTCCAATCAACAGCTCACATCCCATTCAACGGCAGTTGCATTACACTGCTATAAACACAATATCATCTATGTCATCACACGGTGGCGATGTCCGTTCCTCCACGTGGTGCCACTGGAAACTGCTTGTTTCTGCGAGCCGAGCCAAACACGGACATTCGAATGCAGGCGACAGGCCCTAGTGACAGGCCGGCCTACGAACATCCTGTGTCACATCATATGGTTGATGACGTTTAAGAGCTTTCGAGATAATGCTACGGCTCCCGCGGACGCCGTAGCATTATCTCGAAAAACATGAACTGACATACACCCATACGATGTGACATTGGGTTGGTCGTAGGCCGGCCTGTCACCAGGGCCTGTCGCCTGCATTCGAATGTCCGTGCTTGGCTTAGCTCGAGGAAGCGAGCAGTTTCCAGTGGCACCACGAGCAGGAACGGACATCGCCACCATGTGAGTTTAACGGTTAACGATTTAAAAGATATAGCGGCAATTCTCTTAACTCTTAAATTTTCTTAACGAAAATTTTCGGTAAATTCCAAAATTTACCGGAACATTTAACGACTTTTTTTATTTAAAACCATGTTTCTAACTGTAGAATAGAGAAGGAAACATACCAACGATCTCAGTTTAGAAGTGATTGCTTCTACCTTCTCCTATAGCTTACTAATAGTGTTCTGGTCCTCAGCCTCTTTAAAGCATCCACGTCCATATCACGAGACGGAGAGGGTGCGCTCCCGTGTTGAAAACGCGCTTCACTGGGATAGCACCTCGCGCTGAGATTCCGCACACGACATGAGACAATTAGAACCAGAGATATAGAAGCTCCCAGAATAGACGGTTGCCAGAGGAATAATGAAAAGGTACGATCATGTCTTCTTCCCGTAATTTAGTCCAAGATGTAAGGCATCGTAGTGTACTCTGCTAGTCTACCTGATTCCCTGGTAGACGTTTATGCTGTTTTCCCATATAAGAAGGAGAAGTTCGTTATCATGTCACATTTCGTTGTTTGTTCTGAATTGTTTGGCTTTGCTCCAAATTACAGCTTAATAGTTCAAAAAAGTAGTACTGTAAGGTGTAAATCATTTATTCATCGAATGAAAAGATGATAGTTGTGATAATTTCAAAAAGCAGTTAGGATGTTAATCCAAGAAAAATATAGCAATATGTATTCGATTGAATGTCGGATCTTCCAGAAATGTTTTTATAGAGTTTCAGTTAAGCACCCACAATATAGATCGTTATACTTGCGCGTTGTTAGGCTTCCTTTTGCTTTGTTTGAAAGAGGAGTTGTTGGTGAAGATGATTTTTCTCTTTTCGGAATTTTGTTGATATTCGACAGAAATCAGCATGAGCCAATAAACGCAACACAAATTTTTATAGAGCAAGGCATTCTCTTTCAAAATACATATAACATTGAGCAAAAAAATCCTACCACAGAGCAGGAGTTTCGGTAAAATTTCGGACGGAAAAGTTGGACGTCCCGATTTGACGACCTAAAAATCAATAAAGAACAAGTGAGCGAATAAGACCAACACGTACTCTTGTAGTACAGAACATTGTCTTCCAAATGCTATAAAAAAGCGAAAAATTCCAAACCTAAGCAGAGAGTACAAGTGCGCAAATGGCTACTTTTTCACTTTTTCACTTTAACGACTTAAAAATTGACAAAATTCAGGATGATAAAAGAAAACCATTACAGGCTCTGATAGAACAAATTATTTTCTTTCGAATGATATACAGCGCTATTCAGAAGAGCGCCAGCGAAATCCGCAATGAGTCGTTGAAAAAACGGCGAGGACTTAAGGGACAACCTAATATAGGATTTCGTGTGACTAGAACTACATACAGTAAGCAAATGGAAGTGGGATTCAGAAACATTTTGTGTGCAGCTATAGGACTCAAACTCTGCAGCTGCTCCAGCATGAATCTATTGTATGCACGAGCTTCCTCTCCCAAAACCAAGACTTGTGGGAACAAAATATAGGTACTGAGGTTAGTCTTTACTTATTATACAAGCTATTTACTGCACACAACTTTCGCAATTTTGCAAAAAGAAAATTAAAATAAACTGCTGAATACCATTAATCATTTCTTACAGATTTAAAAAAATGCATAGTTGCGATACATATTTGTTCACGAAGAAGCTAGCACTCATCTTCACTAGTGGGAGGGTGAGAAGATTTCATTCTACATGTCCGTGGGAACGACAGTGAAATCGAGTCCGTTTATTGTACCATTTCACGTTAAACTGGACACTTTTCAAATCAAATTGAACACTTTTCTCAGCAAGAATGACGCTTTTGAAATCAAATCGAACTCTTCCTAAACAAAGCGAGCGTCCTCCATATTAAATAAGTGACTTTCCAACAGGGTTAGAAAATGGTTTGTTTAAGAAAAATTTTGAGTTACGTTCTTTAATGATTCACCAACCCGAACAAACTGTCGCGAATGCGATAGCTCGCTCCCTTATAATCAAGCTCCTGCGGGCCACCGTATCCGATCGGGACCCCGATGAGGCGCTCTTGAAACCCGGCCTGCCCGTGCACGCTATTGATCGGCGGGCCGGCCGTGCTCCGCCTCCCGCCGAGTCTATACTTCCGTCGTCACGTCGAACGGCTGCGCGTGCAGGCCGGGTCTCAAGAGCGCCTCATCGGGGTCCCGCTGTGGGGCGCCGCTCTTTCGATCCCGCTTCTATCATGATTCTGGGAACTACTCGACCCTTGCCGCTCCTTTACGCTCATTACAGCCGGCTCCACTCTAGGGAGAACGGCGAGCCTGGATGGGGCTCGGTTAGCCAATTCAGCCATCTTAGCCGGAGCGGTCCCGTCTATTCCATATTCCTTCATATCATCTAGTATTTAATTGCTTCTGCTATGGTTGCGCGATGTTGGTATATGGAATAAACCTTGGATGCATATATTGTGCTGCACACGACGAGCAAGGTGGTGGGTTTCCTGGTATTACATTGTCGGTACTGGTTTATTTGCTATTGGATTATATCATATTAGGTATTATGCTATCGTCGGGTACTATTTGGGTGTTGCGTCTAACCATTACAGCCGGAGTACGCTGCAGCACGCCCGTAGGCACCCACTACTGGCTTGGGGTGCGGACATGCGTCAATCCGGGCGCTGTCCAGCGCAAGGGGCGAAGGTTACCTCGCGGGGCCCCCGTTTCTCAGGGAAGGGGGCGTGGCCTATACACATCACGGGTCCCTCTACTATCCCCCTTTGTCCTGGGTTCTTGGTTGCCTCTTAGCAGCGCGGGGCTAATAGGGGACCACGCTCACAAGGGCATGTACCCTCGCGAGCGGGACCACTGATTAGCAACACACACTGTTTAAATCTTTATAAAAGATTTATTTTGAGGAGGAATAATAAATCAAGTTTTGTCTTAAAGCACAGGAGAGCAAAAGTTATTGAGTGTATTACAAGATGGGATCGCGCCATGCACTTCACTAGACCTTCGCAATTTTTATGTGATTGATAGCAAAAATTCCGTTTAATGGAGTAACACAGCTGTAAACGGTGCAACAAGAAGAGCCATAAGAACACATATCCTCACAACGCTGTTACAAGTAAGCAGCATTTACACAATCAATCGAATAAATTCGTCACGATCTAGTCGAGTGCAGGGATGGATCTTTCATTTTAAAACACTAGATGATTGTTGCCTTTGTGCGCTTTAAAACAAAATTGTTTAATATTTAATAAAATTTCAAACAGTGCATTCACTTACGGGGGCAGTTGAATTTCAAAATTTCAAAGGAAGTTAGAAATACTAAATTTTTCTTGAACAAAGAATTATTCTAAACGTGTTGGAGACTCTCTTATTTAACCTACAGGACGCTCATTTTGATTTGCAAGATGTTCAGTTTGACTTCAAAAACGTGAAGCTTGTTAGAAGAGTGTCTAATTTGCTTTGAAAAGTGCTCAATTTAATGTGAAAATGGAATTTATAAAGACAACGAACTAACTTAGTCTTTTAGGAAAAAGCACATCACAATTTCTTTTCAGGGCAATATCGTACAGTGAATTTGATCCGCTTTTCTAGCGACACCCCTCCAATAGAGTAGATCCGCTGAAATCTCGAAATCCAATGTATGTGTATGCTTATGATATGCAGTCACCGGACTATTTTCGCTGTTCCTAAGCCAAATGCGCCATCAAATCGCCATTCTCTTTAAGAATCTCATTTCAAACGAGATCATTTCATGAGTTATTTTCTACAGAGAAACCAAGGACGGAGATTTTAATAGCGTCGAGTTACCATTCAATAGCTCGCAGTCTAGGACCCGGACTCGTCTAAACGTTTAACTGCATTCTTTTTTTCAGCCGATAATGTCCTTCAATTATGTGGCCATCATATAAATCGAGTGGTAGTTAAAGTTGCTCGTTCCTTCGCCAGCCTCGCATTCTACTCCCCTGCCTATATCACATTCAGGTCAAATTCAACACTTTTCAAACCATGTTGGACTCTTTTCTGAGAAGGATTCACATTTTTGAAACCAAACGTCTTCCAAATCAAAACGAACTTTACCACATTAAAATAGAGACCATCCTAGAAAGATAAAGGATAAAGTATGGCATTAATCAATCCCGATTGGGATGCGCCACGCATTCTACTTCTACGGGATGTCGTGGAGACGAGTTGTGCTTCTACGGGATGTCGTGGAGACGAGCGTATTTGGCTATACAATATCTTGTGGGAGACAGCCGACGAACAGGTCTGCGCTTAATCCTTTCCAGCTAAGCCTGGTACCAATTTACCAATCCTAGGGGATGGGAGGCTTGGTTGGCCCAAGAGGGAAATCCGAACCAGGAACCTCTTGTCGGATGCATGCGAGCGACAGAAGGCGCCTCGTCCAACTGCACTACACGCGCCCACCAGCCGAGAACGCTAGAATAATTCTTTGTTCAAGGAAAATTTAGTGTAACATTCTTTGAAATTTTTAATTCGTCTGCTCAATAAGTACATACACTGTTTTATAAAATTTCTATTTTTTAGACAATAAATAAAATAAGACTTGTCTTGAGGCACAAGAATACAGCAATTATTTAGCGTATTGGGAAAAAACATCGCATTATGCCCTCAACTTCACCTTCGCAATTTCCACTTGATTGATAGTGCTGGATTGATCTTTGTTCAAGAAAAATTTGGTGTAACTCCAAAAATTCAGTTGAGCGATCTCTTCTTTATACACAATACCAATACTACTTACTATATACAATGTCAATGCTACTTATTTAAAACAGGAGGTGAGGATGTGTGTGTTTTTTAAAACTGAATTTCTATCATCGTTTTCATTTGTATTACTCCATTCAAACTGAATCTTTGCTATCAACCAAATGAATATTGCGATAATCTAGTCCAGTGCATTAAGCGATGTTTTCTTTAAATACAACACGTAATTGCTGCCTCTTTGCGCATTAAAACAAAATTTATTTTATACGTTTTCATAAAAAATAATAGAAATTCAAACATGTTTAATGTTATGGTTGTCGTCGTTCTAGTTGTTGTTGTCCTTTGCTTGTGATTGTTGTGACATGGAGTTCATGTTGTTGAGGAATTATAGAATTTCGAGTGAATTTGGGTATATTTATACACCTGATTCTATCTCACCCCATTCGATTCTTGTCTCATTAAATTTTAAACTGTTAAAGAACTGTGAGATTTCGAATATTTTTACATACCGATTTGTAACTGATTCTATTGTGATCTTATTTGGGCAGCTGAATCAAAAATTCTCAAAGAAAGCCATAGTAAAATTTCCTTCAACAAAACAAGCTGCACTAGGAATAAAATTGAAGGTCCCTAAACTCGTGTGAAAATTTAATTTATCAGGTAAGAAAATTGTCGCATATTCTCTCAAACTAAATCGTATACTGTTCATCTTTTGAGTATTGCCATCAGAAGTGCTGCATGCCGCTACGCCAAATAGCTTCAAAGAAGGAAGCTCTTCTTGTTCTTCTATTGTTTTTTTTAACCACTGCCGTTCTAAGGTGCAGTTGCAGTTCTTGCAGATAAGTGTTGGTAACGAGGTGCAGCGCACCCTGAATTCTCCATAGTGCCTACCTTTCTTGGCACTGAAGCAGGTGTGGATGTGGGGGTAGTTGTGGAGATAGAAAACCTCTGAAAGTCACCATTTAATTGAGTCTCCTGCCTGGCAAACATTTTCGTTCCGTTACTAATCATGTTATGGAGATTTAAGGGAGGCCAGCCAACGTAGTCAGCACACAGGCTGTGTTTACGTGGCAGCACGCTGTACTTCTTTAGTTCCTCGTCGTCTAGTGACGGCTTTACTATTTCTCGGTCCTTGAGTTCTGAGTGTAAAGAGCTAGGCGTTTAAGAAAGATCTGCATTGCACGCTCATATGCAAATAGAATTAAATACTGGTTCAAATTATTATTTAGCAAAAGATCGTGCTTTGTTAGTTTTGTAAAAAAAAAGTTAAACATATTTAATATTTTAGAAAATCAATTTCTAGTAAAAGCTTTATTTCATTACTTGATCAATTTGCTTTTAGTTTCTAAAAGATTGAGTATAAAATTCACTCTATTGAATCGCTTGAATATTTTAGCAGGTATTTCAGTGGTTCACTATTGTTTATTGAAAAATCGCCTAAAATCAGAAGATTTGCTGGCTTATACAAGGTTTCAAACTTGTGAATCTTTAAAGTTTTTGTTGTAAGCAGACCGTTCCATGCTTAGGCAAAGCTTTTAAAATATGTTTTTTGCTTTAAGGCTAGCGAGCAATGATAGGATGGTGCACCGCGGTTATTTGTGGTTAAAAATGACGTCAGAAAAAAATCTAGGAAAAGAATTCAAGTAGAATTAGCTGTGAGATTGTGTTAAAGGTTACTAGTAGATTGGCCTGCAACCGACTTCAAATTTAATGCTATTTGATGGCTATTTACTATGAAACGAGATTATAAAATTGAATTCAGTTAGATGACGAAAATACAGTGTGAATAATTGACAGGTATGCATGACTGACTGGTCTTGGCGTAATTTAGAATCGTCTCAAATATATTGCGTTTTAATGATCACTGTTTCCCAGAAGACTTCTTTATTATTCAAATACGAAGTGGGTGTCCAGTTTCTGGCCTCATCTCAGAATCTCCGGTTAAACGTTTTATAGGTTACTCAGTGTACCAAAAATATGAAAATAATAGGATGGTGCACCGTGGTTATTTGTGGTTTCTTTTTGTAAACCACTATTTTGAGATTTTAAAAAATCTCAAAATAGTGGTTTACAAAAGTAATGCTAAAAAAGTAATAGCATATTCTTCCGTAGGTGAGACTTTCAGCAATTGACCAGATTGTTGTTATCTTTATTACAGCTGACGTTTCAGCATCGTCACCTTCTTCAGAGCCCGGAAAAGTCGGAGACACTTGCGGAACTGTTCCCCAAAACACAATTTCTTCCTACATAATACTTTTTCCAAGAAAAGTAGTAAATCGTACACTCTTCTACTGAAGACAGACGTCATGAAAGTTGGAACTACACTACCAATGAAGCAAACACATACTCACCCAATTAATGTCTTCTTATTCTCCGAAATAATCGAGTAGTCAAAATTCTATGCTTTTTATATTCATCGAAACAGCGGTAACATTTTTGCGACCACTGTGCATGAAGTACGTGGTCTCTAACGCCAGGTCAGCTTCTTAGAGAAGCTACGAACGCCAATGAGCACCCGCTCGTTGGCGTTGATACTCCTCGTTGGATTCCTGGGAGGAACTGATTCAAACAGCTGTGAAAGGTGTTCGCCGCGAAGAGCCGCTTCGCAAAGTTAAAATAGGATAAAGGACGGCCTTACCCAATCCCTTTGGGATACGCCACGTATTTCTTCTACGGTATGTCATGGAGGCGATTTGAATGCGTAGTTAGCCATACAATAACTCGCGGTGGCCAGGAGATGGACAAGTCATTGCTTTCCGCTTCCCAAACATGTCTGGTACCGATTCAACGACCCCGGAGGGATCGAAGACTTGGTTAAATCCGAACCGTGAACCTATCCAGATATCAGGTGCACGCGACATCCGCTTCGTATTCCCAGTAAACAGATAAATAACTCCGTTATGCTTGTCATAGATTATGATCGGTACGACCCCCGAAAATAAAACCGTTTATTGGTTTGGCATTTTTTCCTGGTCCTAACGATCTTTGGTGAACATTCAGCCCATGCACAATCAATCGATTCTGGAATGGAAGGTTTCAGGCAAGAGCCTGGTTCCATCTTGACTATTTTCACGCCACAGTAATCTCGTTACCCTGTGTTTTCATGTGAGTCTCAAATATCTCCAAATGCTTTACTAGCAGCAATGTTACAACCCTTCACATAGTATCTTTATTTTTTAGAAGACCCTCCACTTTTCGCAAGATATAATGTGTAATTAAGTTTTAAACCCTAAGATAAACACAAATCTATCGAAACGGCCATTTTTGAAGAAATTATAACATGTATTCAAGCGAAACACAATCAATCAAGTGTAACATGGAAATTTTCAGACGAATGCATGGCGCATTCCATGTCTCTTATATGTGAGAAAATTTCTATTTTCTTAAGCTTCCATGCGAGCTTTTAACTGTTCCAGTACCATTACTATAAACAAAGTTATCACTTTTCTTTTCAAACAGTGTATACATTTTTTGAGACGCCCTGTATTTTAGATTGTCACAAATCTAAATTATCTTGGCCTATAAACTCAATTCTCTAAAAATCTGCATCAAAAATGAGATTCTCCTACCAGTTAAAAGTAGCACGTGTAGCGCAGTCGGAGGAGGTGCTGACTATGCGTGCACCCGATACCAGGTTCCTGGTTCGGATTTCCCGCCCAGGCCCAGCCAAGCCCCCCTTCCCTCCGAGGTCGGTGAATTGGTACCAGACTTGTCTGGGAAGGATAAAGCGCTAACTTGTCCGTCGGCTGGCCACCGCAAGTCATTGCATGTCCCAATACGCATCCAAATCGCCTTCCCGATATCCAGTAGAAGTGGAATGCGTATCGCATCACAAAGGGATTAAGCAACGCCGTCCTTTTCTTTTATTTTAACTTCAACAGTGGCCACCAATTGGAACGGGCAGGCAATTCGAATTCTGTTTGGCATGCTCGATACATTCTGCATCTTGAGAGCTCTTGCAGGCCAATAGGCCTTTCATTGACCCATATGTGTGCCACGCTGTCGAAGACTGTCGGTTTTGATGGTGTCAATAGAAGAAAAGACATAAAGACCTCTGTGAGCTATTGTGTTCGGCGAGCGTGGTCGAGGGTCTATTCGAGGAAATTGCCTCCTCCTCCTCTTCCTCCCCCTCTTCGTGTTCGCCAAAACGCACCCAATTGGGTCGTCACACACATACCGTCATACGCTCTCATCAGAGGGTCGGCACGGCAGCGTTTCCGACCGCGATAACTTTCACAGATTCCTTCTTCACCGCGATCATCCGTTGTGGTTCACAGTGAATTTTATCCGCTCTTTTTCTGACGTTCTGCGATCATTGCTCTGAAGGAAGAAACTAGTTGAAAAAGTCCAAAGAAAATGAAAAAAAAAAGAAAATATTTGGGGAGGGGATCAAACCCTCTTTCAAGGTGTCGATCACATTGGGCGCAATTGCGTATCGTCGCAGTCACCCACCTTTACGTGGCTGTATTAACGATGAAGGTGGACTTGTTGCCGGCTGGCCACCACAAGCCATTGTATTATTTCGATTTTGTAATATTTCGAAATACGCATTCAAAACGCCTCCTCGATATCCTGTAGAAGTAGAATGCGTGGCGCATCACAAGAGGAATTGAGTAAGCCGTCCTTTATTCTTTTATTAGCAATGATAGTTGGAAAGAAAATTCCCAAAGCGAGAAAATGCTTTGTTTTGAAATCCGATGAAGAACTGCTTCTGAGACTAGGTGATCTCGAAGTGATACCGTATACTTGGGCTCATATTAAACCACGGGAAGAGTATTTTTTGTAGAGTGGTGCAATGATTCTATAGAGGTTTCTATCGAGCGAAGTATTTCTTCAAAGTTCTGCACCCATCCGACGGATACTGCTGGCCAAAGTATATTTTTTTGCCGGGCGCGTAGCGCAGTCGGAGGTGGCGCCGGTCCTCAAATGCATTGCGGATTGATTCACAGTTTCCGCCCAGGCGACACAGCCTTCCATTCCTCTGGAATTGATGGATTGGTACCAGGCCTGTATGGAAACAATAGAAAACCGACTTCTCGTCGACTGAGTCATCGAAAGTCATTGTATTGGCCAAACACGTATTCAAATCGTCTTTACGACATACCGTAGAAGTAGAATGCGTAGCGCATTCCAAACAGGAATCCATTAACGATATCTTTTCCCCATTCTCCTTTACTATCTCAGTTTAAAAATTGTGTTGTTTAATATTAACTTTTCTATCGCTAAATAGAAAAAGTCGAGTGCTGATGGGAAAACAAGGTGTGGATGTTTTCTTTCGATAAAACAACGCCGGTGGTCTAATGGCGTAAAGCATTCCCGCTCGAGAAGCAGGAGGTGTGGGTTCGAGGACCGCCTGGCGCTAGAGTTTTGATCGCAACAAAACATCCCCATGAGAGCTTACTACCTTGATACCAGCAACTTGAGGCTTAAATCAGAATTAAAAAAAAATGCGGAGTTAATCTTATGGATGCGCCATGGATTCTTTTGCTATATGTATTTGGAAGACCGTGAGGAACGTTGAATGAGAACTCGGCTGCACGTTAGCATTTTCCTTCCCAAATACAAGGGGTACCAGTACGTCAATCCAACTCGATTACAATGCTTCGTTACTCTGAATTTAAGACATCGTAGCATACTACACAGTACAGTTCACGGCGCATTCCGAGGCGCAGCAAAGTTCGATTTTGCAGTTTAATGTAGTACAAGGAACCTGCAGGTGATCTAATAATAAGGAGTGAGCAGCATGGGGCTGGTCTCATCAACGACTTACAGCAATTTAACAGAGATTTCACAGCCGAAATTCCTGAAAAAAAAACGCGTCTTATCAACAAACGATAAGGTGAAATCCCAGCGTTATCAGGAATTTCGGTTGTAAAATCTCTGTCAGATTGCTGTAGGTCGTTGATGCTCCTTTGAACAACTCAATAATGCATTGTAACATTTTCTGGTGGACGCGTATAGCGCAGTCGGAGAATGTGCAGGCTGTCGCCTGCACCCGATACCAGATTTCTGGTTCGGATTTCCCGCCCGTGCCAACCAAGCCTTCCATCCTTCCGGGGTCGGTGAATTGGTAACAGACTTTTCTGGCAAGGATAAAGCGCTAAGTTGTCCATCGGTTGGCCACCGCAAGTCATTGCATATATGGCTGAATACGCATTCAAATCGCCTCCACGACATTGCGTAGAAGAGAATGCGTGGCGCACCCCAAAAAGGAGTGACGCCATCCTTTATCCTTTGTCATTTAACACTTTCAGGGCCGCATGAGTTTATCAAAGATGCGAAAAAGCTTAATAAAATGAGCAAGAAATGATATCAATAAAAAATTATTACGTGATGGATATACCGAGAATCGAAAATTAGGTGGGCAGGCCACGTAATTCGCTCCGCAGACACCCGCTGGACGAGGGTCTTCACCATTCCGAGGGATGTCAAGAAAACACCAGGACGCCCACCAACGCGTTGGTCGGGGTTCTTCTTGAAAGCCCTGAACGACCGAAATGACGCTCTTCGTGTCCCCGAGCGAGGAGCACTCTGGTACGCAACAGGGACGAATGCAGGCGCTGCTGGCACCGAGCAACTCGATGATCGACGGGTGATAAGGATAAAGGACGACGTTACTCAATCCCTTTTTTTGGGATGCGCCAGCGCATTCTACTTCTATGTACGGGATGTCGTGGAGGTGAAATGAATGCGTATTTGGCCATGCAAAGACCTGCGGTGGCCAGCCGATGAACAAGTCAGCGTTTTATCCTTCCCAGACACGTCTGTTACCAATTCACCGACCCCGCAGGGATGGAGGACTTAGTTGGCCTGGGCGGAAAATCCGAACCAGGAACCTGGATCGGGTGCACGCGACCGTCGGCGCCTCCTTCGACTGCGCTACATGCGCCCTCGACAGGTGATACCGGTGATAAAATACACGTTAGAGAAAGTCCTTTCCTTCGAGCGAAAGCATGATAGCAGAGGGCACGGCATACTCCAAGCAGACTACACGGAAGCGTCCCCAGCTCTGCTACCACCTAAGTCAACCAGCTCTCCCCGATGTGACGTGCAATTTGTTCCAGACGACGATATCTCGTCGTCTTAGACTTTGCTCTCACCAGACGATGAATTTGTTTTCGATGCGGTGGGCACGGGCGGAACGAACGACTACATATGGCCATAGCGCTGGCTGGAAATCTCCGCATCCGATTCCAGCTTAATTGGCTTCACTAAAGCCCAGCAAAAAATCTTCACTAACAGAAGGCTCAGCGCGGTAAGCTTATAATTAAAAGGAAAAAGGTAAGAAACGGCGTAATTCAATTCCTTTCTGAAATGCGCCCCGCATTCTACTCCAGGAGATACCGCGGAGGCAGTTTGAATACGTATTTGCCCTATATTTCGACTTCCAATAGTCAGCCGATGAATGTCGGCATTCAGTGGAGTTTTTCTGGTACCAGATCATCGATCAAGGTTGATGGATGGTTTGGTAGACCTGGATGTGATCCGTACCAAGAATCTGGATTCAATGTGCAGGTAATACCATCGCTTTCTCAGAGAGTGACATAACGCGCTCAAGAACTAAGGAGGACAGAACGTGGATTTAAAGCGACTGATAACTCTAACAAGTCCTTGGTAAGATCTTGGTATTTAAGGGCAGGCCTGGGGAAGAAGAACTAGACTAAGAGTTGGATGCGCCACACATTCTACTTCTATGCGGTGTAAAGGAGGCTTCAAATGCGTTTTCGTCCATGAAATTATTAAGGGTGAGCAGCCGACATGGACAAGCCAGTGTTTTATCCATTACAGACACCAAAGCAATTCACGGACCACGGAAGGATGGAAGGCTTGGCCAGCCAACACCTGGAACCCGAACCAAGAACCTCGATTCGGGGTCCAAGCGACAGCCAGAGCCTTCTCCGACTGCGCTACTAGGCATTTAGGCCCCATACGCACTCAAATTGCCTCCTCGACTTCTGTGATGTTATCTATAGATTTTTACAGTTCTTTGCAATTGTAAACATGAACAGCATCAATATGTAATATCGTGCTACCGTACGATATTACATATTAATTCTTGGTTTCTTTACAGCGTGTTTAAAATCCCATCCTACATAGTGTACGGAGAAGGTCGCCGTTCCGCGCATCCAGGAAAAACTGATTGCCACTGGACGAAAGCAGAATGCGCGGCGCATCTAGCAAACGACTTGACTAACGCCGACATTTATCCTTGTATCCATTGTGGAAATCAAGGTGATCACGAGTCGTGTCTCATTTGGGAGCAATGTGCCATCTGAATTACATCTAATAGAAATCATGAATTTTCATTTCCATGTAAATCAGCAAAAGAAGAAGAATGCGTGGCGCATTATAACTGTCTATGACCTGTATCACCTGTCGTCCCGTTGATCATCAACTTGATCGAGCGGGCGCCAGCAGCATCTCCATTCGTCCCTGTCGCGTGCCAGAGTGCACCAATAGATTCTCCTCGCTCGAGGGAGACGAAGAGCGTCTACCTGTCGTCCACAGCTTTCACGAAGAAGTCCGACCAACGCGTTGGTGGATGTCCTGGTGCTCTCTTGACATCCCGCGGAATGCAATCGGTGACGGCTCTCGTCCAGCGGGCGTCTTCGAAGCGCAGGGCGACCCACCTAATTTTCGACAACTTGGCCGTTGTAACTGTCTACGCAGAACAATTAAACTTTCGGTGGGGATTAGACGCCACTGAAAGGGAGCGATTGACGCCTGCACAAGCAGCACAGCCTGCGCCATAGCGTCTCCATAGTTCAAGCCCTCGTAGCCATTTCTTGCTTCATCTATACCGTTTTTAACGTCAAATTGGACACCGTTCCAAACAACTCTAACCCTGTTCAAATTAAACTGAACGTCTTCGACTGAAACTGAAATCAAAATATGCTCCTTCCACATTAAATTGGACACTCTCCAAAAAGGTTTTAATTGCAGGCGCGCGTTCGAGTCCCGCCTGAGGCTGAAGTACTGTTCGCAACAAAAGATCGTTCTGCGAGCTTGCAACCCCATTAGGGCTTAAAGAAATTGAATTGAGGGTCAGAATAATTTTTTGTTCAAGGGAAAGTTTAATACGTTTTTCTCCGAAGTTTTAATTCACAATAGTGGACCAATTGTTTGAAGTTTTACAAAATTCTCTTTTTTTTTGAAAAAGAACGGCTTAAAGTTTGTTTAAAAAAGCAGGAGAGCAGCCATTTTTAGTGGTAAAAAAAGAGATTGCTCTATGCCCTTGTCCAGCACATGGAGATTTTTATTCCTCTAACTGCAAAGTTTGTGCTCGCATGGAGTTTTACATCTATAAACGATACAACAAAAACAACTGTAAAGAACACACACGTCTTCACTTTAATACTTCATGTAAGCAGTGTTTATGCTATCAATCAAATAAAATTCGCGATGAACTCTCCCAGTGCAAAGTGCGATCTTGCCTTTAATGAACTAATGTGAATGCTGCTTGTTCTGCTTTAAAACAAAGCTGAATTTGTTATTATTTCTCCGAGAAATAAAAATTTCACGAAATTACTACACTTGCATAGTGCGACCTCGTCCTTAAAACTAAAAAATTTCAAGGAAAGTTATGCCAAATTTGTAGTGTGCCCAATTTGATGTGGAACGTGTCAAATTTGACCAGAAAATGGCGTACATCCGCATCCTTGCCCTAATGTCTCGCTGCAATTTCCTAAGCTTTCACGTCTTCCACTCAGAAAACAAAGAGCGCTCATCTCCCACAACACTTCGTCGCTTCCAACGGCATCGTCACAGTGATCGATTGCACCTGGCCTACTTCAGAATCTGTGGCGACCATAAGTTGGCCCCGTGGCCATCGGATGACGCCTGGTCTCGTCAAGTAATGGTCTGTCGATGACTGAAGGCGATTCTCGTCTTGGTCTCCCTCTAGCTATTGATCCTTCGCCGCTTTCTTCGTCTTCCAGAATTTCCTAAATATGACACCTGCAGTTTCTTTTTACAATATATTTTTTGAATTCGAATTTCACCTACCTTTTATTTAAACTCGCAACTGTCTCATGTTGTCTCCTTCTCTCTTGGAACATCGATTTGGTACCGTTGGTCCAATTTCTTAACCTAATTTCTTGTGTTTTCACTACCCTTAAAAAGCCGTTGCTCGATCTCCCTCGTAATAGCTTTCAGTGATGATTGATTTTTGATGATGATGGAGGGAATCATGCAATTATTGCTGGGCAACACGTTCTATCAGAACTATATCTATCACATCTATGTTTAGCGTTAAAGTTGATCAGCATGGGCGCGGCTCTGAACCGGGATAAGATCCTAACGATCTCGTTCCGCGCTTTCGTCCTGTCAGACAAGTGCAGACGAAAGCTTGGCTCGATCTTATTAAAGCTTGTCCACTAAAAAACGCTTTTCTAGTATTGTCTATTCCTGAACCAAACTCAGCATTCTGAGCAGGTTTCTGGCTTCTACAATAGATTACATTATGAGACATAAAGTTCTCCTCAAAAAAGAATAGCGAAATTTAAAATAAGTCTTTTCAAATCAGTAATAAAGCAAAACGGATAAGAAGGCGTAAATCAAACCCTCTGCACAATGCGCCACGCACTCTACATTTGCGGTATACAGTGGAGGCATTTATAATGCGCAATTAGGCTACACAATGATTTGCGGTTGCGAGCCGATGGGCAAGTCTGTGTTGTATTTTTCCCAGACAGATCCCGGACCAACCCCACAGACTACGAAGGAATGGAAGCTTTGGTTGACCTGAGCGGGACTCGAACCGTGAACCCTTAATGATTTCCTGCCGCATGCGACAGTCCGTTCCTTCCCCGACTGCGCCCGCTTTTCAAGATTAAAACAGATTAATGATTAAAAATATAAAATTCAACTTAAAGTATTACTCAAGTGACAGACGCGGACTACTCGCCACTATAATCAACTGGGCGCGTGTAGTGCAGTCGCAGGAGGAGCCCAATGTCACGTGCACCCGATACCAGGTTCTTGGTTCGGATCTCCCGCCCAGGTCAAAAAGAAACCTCTCGTCTCTTCGGGAAAACACTGACGTGTTCGGCTGGTTAATGCAAGTCATTGTGTTGTCCAAATAAGCATTCATCTCACCTCCACGACATTCCGTAAAAGTAGAATGCGCTGGCGCATACCAAAAGGGATTGAGTAACGCCTTCCTTTACCTTCCTTTATCCTTTATCCTTTATTACTCAAGTTCTTCATTTCTCGCAATATTTGTACATTTCACACAAATTCAAAACCGAACAAACTCTCAGATGACCTTAGTACTGAGGATGGAAAGCAGCAATAATTGCGTATCATAGTGTAAGCTATGCATTTTGCCTTTGAATGAGAAGGTCGGTCACATACGACTGCGCAGGGTCTTGGCCGGGTGGCAGTGCAGTATAAGCAGGTACAAGGAGGCGCCAGCTATAGCGTGCACCCGATTCAGGGTTCCTGATTCAGATGTTCTGCCAGGCCATCCAATCCCTCATCTCTGCTTGGTCGGTGAATTGGTAAGAGACCTGCCTAGGAAGGACAACGCGCTGACTTGTTCATCGGTTGACCACCGTAAGTCATATGGCCAAATACGGATTCAAATCTCCTCCACTACCATCCCGGAGGAGTAGAAGAATGCTTGGCGCATCCCAAAAGGAACTGAGTCGCGCCTTCTGAAACTACGTCGCTTATGCCCTGCGGGTAAATGAAGTGCACTTCCTGTTTCGGCAGCGTTGGTTGTACATATTCTCCTGAAGCATATATTCAGCGACTTCGGAGACCAGTTGGTGTTCAGATCAGGGTTCAGGTTTTTGTTCAGAAAACAACTATGTGAGCAATTGAATAGCTGCAAAGGAACGAAAGGCTTCTCTACGCTTTCGCCTCAAATCACACTCACTTTTTTCACTGCCTCAGAAGGAGCTTTGCGCTCTCAAAAAAAACTTTTCCTTTCCTTCCATATTTTGTGGTGAAAACTCAATTAAATATTTTGCTGGGCAAGATCCTTTCCCAAAATTCTATTATTGTTTCTACAGGATCTTCTGAATCGTGATAGCGTCTGAAGCCAAAGGCTCTTTAGCAGTGAGAAGCACTCAGTGGCACTTTTTGCACCCATGGATGAGAGTGCATCGTTGAAACACATCGTTGGCCGTTTCTCACCGGCCGTTAGAGCCATCATCTTCTTCCATCGCTTCTCCCATTCGCCATCGTGCCCTTGGCCCTTCTGGGGGAGGTGACGTCACTTTCAATTGAACTCTGAGGTGCCTCTTCCTAGTAGCAAAAACGATCGGCGTGGCTCCCTCGGGGGCGGCTAATGCTCGTGGTTAATCCTCTTAACGCTGTTTACGACCTTTTGTCGTCATTCCTTCGACCCAGTACCACTTATTCCTGTGGTTTTTAACAGTCGAAGGTCACCAGTATTCCATTTCTTCGTTTCTGCTATACGCAACACTGCTTTTCGGGTGCATGAGGCGCAGTCGCATGAGGTGCCTGCAGTCGCCTGCACTCGCTTGGTGACGAACTCGGTCTTAGTTGCAGAACTGCCACCTGGAATGATGTTCAAGGAGTTCATGAGTTTCGTCCGTTAGGGATCGGTGAATTGATACCAGATTTGATAGGGAAGGATAAATCACTGTCACTGAACTATTAAATTGCCGGATTGCAAATGTCGCCTGCTTTTGATTTGTCATTTCTCTGCTATGGTCATTCCTTGGATCATGTAGCTTTACGTGTTTAACAAGCGCTTCAGAAGGCATCTTTCGCCAAAGTTTCGTTCTGATTTGTTGACTATTTTAAAGCTTTTTTTTCAAATTAACAATGATCGAGCAAAAGTGCCGAGTGTGGATGTGCTTTCTGCACAACCTCAAGCAAGTAAGAACTGCTGCAGAATTCCATCTCATCCTGTCTGAAGTATTTGGTAACGAAGTTTCATCATTACGTCAGTGCCAATGAGCCAATGATAGTTTCAACGTTTCCGAGACGGTGATGAGAGCGTTGACGACGAAGAACACCAACGGCGTCCTGAAATTGTGGATGGCCAGGAATTGAAGGAAGCTGTCAAGTCGGACTCAACACAAACTACACGTGAGCTCCCACAGAGGTTCGGTTGTCACCATTCTACCATTGATGATCGTTCGCATCGGAAAGTCAGACCGGTGTGGAAAATGGGTGCCACCTCAGCTCAGAGACACAAACACCGCAGTACAAGTCGCCACCGTTGGAATTCTCATCCGCAAAACCAAAACAGCGGTTTCTGTGGCCCCATTGTGACGTCGGATGAGAAGAATCCATGGCGACGATACCACACGAAAGAGGCAAGGGTTGAGCTCCGATGAGGTTCCGAAGACAACGACGAAGCCTGACACTCACGAAAAAAGTCATGCGCTGTGCTTGGTGGAACAGTAGAGATCTGGTGCATTTTGAGGTGCAGGGTCTAAGCCAAACTGTTACGGCAGACCTTCAGAAAGAGCAACTAAGCGGCGTGGACCAAGCACAACGTTACCAAGGAGTGAACACAGCAACTGTGAAATTCCTCCATGACAACGTTCGACCGCACGCCGCGAATATCGCGCTGCAAAACGTTGAGAAGATGGGCTGAGAACTTCTACCTCACCTCCCTTATAGCCCAGACCTTGCGCCATCAGACTGTCGGGTCGATGCAGCACGCCTTGACGGAGAAAAAATTTAAGGACCGTGACGAAGTCGAAATTTGGGTGTCCAACTTTGAGTCGCAGCCATCGAAGTTATTCAAGAAAGGCATCCATTCTTGCGAGGACGTTGGCGACATGTCGTTGATAATAATGGAGATAACCTCTCGTATAACGGTATGGTGGAGCGTGGAGCGCAGTCGCAGGAGGCGCCGGCTATCGCCTGCACCCGATACTAGGTTCCTGGTTCGGATTTCCGGCCCAGGCCTACCAAGCCTTCCATCCCTCCGGGGTCGGTGAATTGGTACCAGACTTGTCTGGGAAGGATAAAGCGCTGACTTGTTCATCGGCTGGCCACCGCAAGTCATTGTATGGCCAAATACGAATTCAACTCACCTCCACGACATCCCGTAGAAGTAGAATGCGTGGCGCATCCCAAAGGGGATTGAATAACGCCGTCCTTTATCCTTTTATTACGGTATGGTCATACTTTTCTTGTAGCGAAATTTCTTTTCGAGCAAAAACGACATTTGTAATCCGACAACCTAATACAAAGTCCAATTACACATTCAAGTTGTCTCCTCGGCATCCTGTAAAAGTTGAATGCATGGCGCATTTTATGTAAAATCGATTGAATAACGCTATACTCCTCTTTTATCCTTGCCGCCCTTTATCCTTTTCTCCTTTGACCCTTCACTGTATCACTTTACTAATCCATTGAGATCAACATGTATAAGATACTAGTAGTCCATTGCTCTAAGAATACTCTGAAGGCGTCGCCGAATGCTTCAGTTCTCTATGCACGCCATAAAAAGGACGGCCCTTTTCAACACGAGCCGGGTGTTTACTGCTAGCCACCTGCTACGAAAACAAAAAATGGATGGAACGAGGCGCTCACGCCCTCTGGGATACATCTCGCACCCTCTTCTGATGACGAGTCGTGTTTCTTCTGTGCTGTCATTCTTCTTCGTCTTCTCTCCTTCCTCTTCCTTCAGCATCTAATGCAGAGTGGGGCACTTATGTATGTTGTAGAACTGATCCTTTAGCTCTATACGCCTCTCTCAGCTATTTTTTGTTGATATTGTGAACGTCCAACAACGTGTTTTTTGCTTGATTGGTTTCAACGATTGTATTTGAAAAAAACTAAGACTTCTAAAATAAGGTAAGTTGTACACTTTTAGATAGCTTATTATATGCGCTCCCTAGATATATAAATAGAATTTAATTCGGCTCGCTTGTTCTAAAAAGTAATTTGTTTTTATTTTTAGATGTCTAAAAACGATTTTCGTCAAATTTACTTCAAAGAGTTGAAACTGGGCCGGATTTTCGCTCAAACCGCTTGAAATATCAACGAATTATGCGGCCAGGGAAGTGCCAACGATGCACAGTACAACGTTGGTTCCAAAACAGGGGTGTGTGTCTACCGATTAACGATTTACCGGTTTAACGGATTTACCGGTATTTTCGCGATAAATTCTTTTAACGAAAATTCCGGTAAATTCCAAAATCTACTGGAAAATTTAACGACTTTTTTCGTACAAAATCATGCTCCTATCTATAGAATGGAGAAGGAAACATGCTGTCGACCTCATTTTAGAATTGATTGCTTCTATCTTCTCTGATAACTTGCCATTAGCGTTCATGGTCCTCAACCTCATTAGAACATCCATACCCATATCAGGAGGCGGAGATGGTGCGCTCTAACGTGAAAGCGCGCTCCACTGGAATAGTACCTCGCGCTGACATTCCCCATACGACATGAGACAATTTGGAGTAGAGATATCGAAGCTCTCAGAATAGACGATCGCTAGTTTACCTGGTCTGGTGGACTCTTAGGCCTCCTGCATACTTCCCGTCGCCGCGATGGAATCCCGGCGACGAGTTTTGCAGAGCGACGCGAAAGAATTTGAATCTCTCTGCGCTCGTCGCATCACCCATCGCTTTGCAAAGAAGCGCGATGGCGATCCGTTCAGGACCAACGCTAAACACCGCGCGCTGCGCGAAAAAGTATGCAATGCCCGCGTTGGGCGCGGGAAGCCATCGCGCATGCCGACCGCCACTGTTGCGGCAGCCGCGGCGAAGTTTCCTTTGGCTATTCAACCCCGTGCGGCGGAATGGCCATGAACTGAGCGCCGCGATGGAAGTATGCCCCGGCCTCAAGCTGTTTTCACATATAAGAAGAGAAAGAAATTCGCTGTCATGTCACATTTCGTTCTTTTTCTGAAGTGCCTGGCTTTGCTTCAAAGTACTGCTTAATAGTTCAGAAGTGTTAGTGTAAGGTGTGAATCCTTCATTCATCGAATGAAACGATGATAATTGCAATAATTCCGAAAAGCAGTTAAACTGTTAATCCAAAAAATATATAGCAATATTCGATTGAGTGTGGGATGTTCCAGAAATGTTTTTGAGTTTAATTAAGCTGTTTTAGAGTTTTAATTAAGCTTCTTCTTTTTAAAGCACTCACAACATAGATCATTGCACTTGTGCATTGTTAGGCTTCCGCCTGGTTTGTTTGCTTTAGGATGACGTATGCATGATAAAATAAGGATGATATGGTTTTACTGAACGTTATGTTTCGGTGAAAAGTTTTACGCTTTTTTACATTACCGCCGCCTAAAACCAGTTGTTTTTAAGGGAATTTCGAATTTTAAAAAATTAACGGATTTACCGAATTTACCGGAATTTACCGGCGAATTTCCGCGTTAAAATTTGCGGTAAAAAATTTAACAGCGGCAGTCAGTACACACTCCTGTTCCAAAAGTCTCGCGCCGGCAACACCAGCCTCGAAGACGAACCACGTGGCAGCCGTTGATGATGATCCATTGAAGGCGTCGGTCGAAGCTGATCAGCACAAACCATGCGAGACATTGCCGTGATCTCAACGTCGATCACACTACAGTTGTTCGCCGTTTGAAGCAACCTGGGAGGACCAAGAAGCTGAATTGACCGAAGATCAGAAAAACTGTCGTTTTGAGGTATCATGAGCCCATCTCTTGCGCAATGCCAACGATCCGTTTCTCGAACGAATGGTGACTTCCGATGAGAACTGGGTACTTTATGACAACAGGCACGTTTGCCTAATGGCTGAACCAAAAAGAAGCTCCCCTACATCATCCAAATCCGGAAATTTTGACGAAAATCGCGTTTATACATCTGAAAATAAAACGCAAATTATTTTTTAGATAAGCGTCTTGAATTAACTTCCATATAAATACTTAGAAAGCGCATACAATAAGCTTTCCAATATTGTTTAACACCTTATGTTGAAAGCTTTAGTTGAATTTTAGAAAAAGTGTTGAAACCAGTGAAGAAAAAAATCTGCATTTATTTTGCACCAACCTCATAGTTTACTAGTTTTTCTAATTTTCCCTTTTTCTTGAGAATTATATAAGTCTTCAACATCTATGTTTCCCTATCATGAGACTAAAGGCGCTTCAACTCTTTTTCAAAAAAAAGGAAACCCGACTATACATTGAAGAGTCAGTCTATTTTTTTTTGTCCATGCATGCATCCACGCATAATTAATAGCTGTTGCAATTTGAACAGAATTACTCAACCGAATGATGTTCATTGTTATGCTGGATTTTCGCGTGCGCACGTGAATATACATATGTAGAAGCCTGAGGAAATTCATAACATGGAGCAAAAGCAATCAATCGCCCAATCAATAATTTATAATATCGGTGAGGATGATAGCCATACTGTTGCCCGTTGGATAGTCGTCACAGCGAGTCAACAAAATGAATCGCCGAATCAATATCGATCAATATTGTCCAAAGCTGAGTAGAGCGACTGTATTTCTGGCGAGCTATGTATATTGGCTCCTTTCAAAACTCTTTAGAGCAGAGAAAGGCAGTTGCTGTTACACAAAACACCACATATGGATTCCTCTGTCGGTTCGTATGTGGCTCCGCGCAAAATTATTGGCAATTAAGTATGTGTCACCGCTTGTGAGCAAAATCAATAAACCGAGCGACATAGATCGATATTTTAGGTTTCGAGGCTCAAAGTAAAAATCACGGTTAGAAGGGCTTCATGTCTAAGGTTAGAAAAGGTAAAAACACGGCGTTATTCAACCCCTTTTCGGATGCGCCTGCGCATTCTACTTCTACGGGATGTCGGAGCGATTTGAATGCGTATTTGGCCATACAATGACTTGAGGTGGCCAGCCGATGAACAAGTCAGTGCTATATCCTCCCCAGATAAGTCTTGTAAAATTCACCGACCCGGAGGAATGCTTCGTTGGCCTATGTGGGAAATCCGAACCAGGAACCTGGTATTGGGTGCACGCGACGGCCGGCACCACCTCCGACTGCGCTATACGTGCACTAAATCGATAGACCGATCAATAATAAGTAAAGCTGTGAGTTGATGGGTAGCTGTAGGCTCAGCGGCCTCAATCAATATCCATCGATATTCTTGATTTTGCCAGGAATTTACAGAATAGTTGTCAAAAGGGGTATTGTGGGATGTCAAAGAAAATTAAATAAATTTCAATGTTGCTCAGATAAGCGCAGTCGGTAGAGGTGCTGGCTATCGAGTGCATTACATATCAGGTTGTCGGTTCGGATTTCCCGCCCAGGCCAACTAAGTCTTCCATCGCTCCGGCATCAGTGAATTGGTACCGGTCTTGTCTGGGAAGCATAAAGTGCTGTGTTGTTCACCGGCTGGCCACGAAAGCCGTTGTAGGCCAAATACGCAAGCTGTCTACACGTAAAAGTAGAACGCGTGGCGCATACCCAGGTTGATTAGCACCGTCCCTTACCTGCTCCTATTCGAGTCTGCGGTGATGTGCGGTCGGTTACTCGAGCTGCGAAAGAGCCAAATAGTGGGTCATTTCCTTTGGGTGACGTTGTTCTATTTATATCCATTTTTCTATCTTATTCTATATTTTTGAGCGCGTGGAGCGCAGTCAGAAGAGGCGCCGGCTGTCGCCTGCACCCGATACCAGGTTCATGGTTCGGATTTCGCACCCAGGCCATCCAAGCCTTGCATCCCTCCGGGGTCGGTGAATTGGTACCAGACTTGTCTGGAAAGGACAAAGCGCTGACTTGTTCATCGGCTGGCCACCGCAAGTCTTTGTATGTCCAGATACGTATTCAGCTCGCCTCCACGACATCCCGTAGAAGTAGAATGCGTGGCGCATCCCAAAGGGATTGAATAACGCCGTCTTTTATCCTTTCTTCTTATGCTTTATTCTATACTTTTATTTTCATGCATTAAAAAAATGTGCCGACATCTTTTTGAAGAGCCGGCCTCGAAAGAAGTCCCACCGCTGCTTTTTTTGCTCTGACATTCTCAAGTACTACTGGCAAGTTGTTTTACACTTCTCAAATTTCGCTCAAATTTCGCTTGAAATGAAGCCGGTTTTTTCCTTAGACGTGCAGAAGATCGACGATGACATAATAACCCTGAAGGCAGAGGGTTGAAATGGCCCATTAAGACACCCATGGACGACAGCGGCTCTTAATTTCAGAGAAATGTGAATTCTAATGAACCGACAGAGCCTATTACCGCCCGCCATCGCCATTTGCCCTCACGGCTTGCCCCTCATGTCTTCGGCGGTCGGTTTTCTCGAACTCGTTTCAGCTGCTGCTGACGACGTCCATTATGGCATTAAAAGGGCGCTGGGAACGCCTCTCATGCATTGAGATGCTGGCCAGCTGAAGAGGTCGCAACGACCTCTCGGCGCACATCGTTGCCGAGTCGGTTGTCAAAGCGTTCACAGAACTCCTTTACCATCCAGACGTTTTCATAGCAGTCGTGTTAGCGTTCGTCTTAATCCGCTATTGTATAGGAGCACTGAGTTGAAGGTCTTCAAGGTGACGTCGACTCTCTTTTACTTCGTAACTGCTCAGGTGCACGAACTATGTGCAGGTGAATCTGACACTTTGTATATTCGCAAAGTTGTAATTACTGAGCTAACCACCTGCCGGGCTGAATGCAGTTTATATAGTTTTGTCCCTGAACTCAGCAGTAATCGATCGAACATACCATTTTCACGCCGAATTTGACACTTTTCGAATCATGCTGGACACTTTTTAAACCACACTGGACACTTTTCAAATCAGATTGGACAGCCTTCAAATCATAAAGGATAAAGGATAAAGGACGGCGTCACTCAATCCCCTTTGGGATGCGCCACGCATTCTACTTCTATGGGATGTCGTGGAGGCGAGTTGAATGCGTATTTGGCCATACAACGACTAGCGGAGGCCAGCCGATGTACAAGTCAGCGCTTTATCCTAGCCAGACAAGTCTGGTACCAATTCACCGACCACGGAGGGGTGGAAGGCTTGGTTGCCCTGGGCGGGAAATCCGAACCAGGAACCTGGTATTGGGTGCAGGCCACAGTCGGCGCCTCCTCCGACCGCGCTACACGCGCCCCTTTCAAACCATATTGGACACTTTTCAAATCATGTTTTCGAGGTACCTAAATGGAATTTGTAGAGCAAATAATTTTTTAGACAATGTCAAAAAATTTCAATTTTATTTTGCCTGGAAATCGTCCACTCGTTGCCCGTTAGAGTTTGTCAAAGTCAACAGTCTAAATTTTTTAAAGGTTGAAACGAATTCCTTACAACAGTTGCTTATCGTTTTCCGAAAATGTTCAACTGCAAGTAAGGAGCCGTGCTTAAAATCTTCTTTCTCTCAGTTGTTGACATTTTTTTACAAAAAAAAATCATTATTTTTAGAGCTTTTTTTGAAAACCTACCAGAAAAAATCAACTTCATTTTGCCTGAATCCCTTCTTGTAGAACGGCGTAACCCGACAAGCAGCCCTGCTTCTCCGCCGCCTATAATCAGGTGCCGGCATCTTCTTCCGCCTCAAGAACACCAATCGTTGCTTCTTTAATCGGCCAGCTCGGAAGCTCACCATCATCGCTGCGGCTTCCGGGTGGCCAGCTCATTAGAGTTCCTACAGGTCTAACCAGGAGCATATACTAACTAGCGCGGTCTTCTATGTTTCGACCTTTTCACGACCTTTTCCTCTGAAACGGCTATATGACTAGTTATGGGATGCGCCACGCATTTCACTCCAATGTGACATGGTGAACAACTGGGGTTTATTTTGCGCAATGACCTCGTCACTCTTTCTGACTGTGTTGGATCCACCGAAAAACGGCGAAGATCTCGGGAAACTAGAATGAATAGGATCGCACCGGGATTAATGTTCAGATGACATTTCGGATCTGTCCTAGTAGAGAGAGGGCAAAAGTAAAGTCATCGCAGGTGCTTGTGTCATTCTGTTCCACACAACCACATCTCTGAATTCTATATTTAAATAAAAGCCTTCACATGATGGGAGAGCAGCCGGAAGTTTCGCACAGACCAAAGCAAGGGATTAGAGATGCAGAGATCACTACATACGCCCCTCCCATCTTATTTATTTATTTATTTATTTATTTAGACGTGCATTTGCAATTGCAATTACAATTACAGGTAATTGCAATTACACGCAGTGAAAACACAAAGCACTCAACAACAAAAAAACAACACAACAATACAACTTATAGTAACTAATTAGTTACTCTAGAGATACCTGTCCACGAGCCTCTTAAACTGTGCTAATGAATTAGGGAACTCATAATTTTTGAGAATGTTAAAGACTCAGAGCTGGCCCCTTGGGTAAAAAAGGAAGCACGTCTGAAGCTCTAGGCCTTGGAGAAATAGATTTTCTCCTGGCTACTTCTTTTGTTGGAGTTTTGTAACTTGTAGAACGCATATGCTTTAGTGCTAGCAGTTCAGTAATCATTTTGAAAATCATCCGCAGGTCATTCCGTTTACCACGAGTCTCAAGACTGGAGATTTTGAAAATTTTGTTGCGATTAGAGGCTGAAGGTATGGCAGTGTAATCATACCCATATAATCGGATCCAGAGCTTTCTAGTGAAACGGTTTTGAATGCTTCAAGCCTTTATACACTGCTCTTCAAGTGAGGACTAAAGACTGTGGTACCGTATTCTAGTACATGTCGAATTTATGATTTATGTGCTACCGAAAAGTGTGCTGCTGATTTTATAGACAAGGATTTAAATATGTTTTAACGATTCTCTCAGCCAACTTCGCGATGTTTTCACAGTGGTCAATAAAGGCGAATTTTTTGTCTATAATAAATCTCGTGTCTTGTGCCTTTTTGTCTATAACCTATTAGGATAGATCCGACATTTTTCGATGTCAAGCATGCCTTAAAAAGATATACCCAAAAGCTAAGATAATTCATCCCAAAACCTCTTCGAACCTATACTATACTGACATCAAGCTCCACTAAGAAAGATTTTAGGTGGTCGTATTTAACTAGGAGAGAGCGTGATAGGTTGGAGTGGGTGCCGGTCTCAGGATCTTGGTTCGGGGCCTGCCTAGGCCATCAAAGCCTTCTATCCGTCGGGGTCGGTAGCCTGGTGCAGACTTTCCGGGAAGGTTAACAGGCTTTGCAAGCAGCTGACTATTGCGAGCCATTCACCAAATACGCATTCATGCTATCTCCAGGATACAGGATCTAAAGGAGTTGCTATCTGGGATTTAGCAGCGGCACACTAATTTTGCCTCATCCCGTTGCCGATTGGTGTTTGTTAGAAGCATCGGGATTCTTAGTTTTCGGGATTTTTTTTTCAAACCTTCTTAATTTTTTCAAACGAACAAGTCGCCTATAACATCGCTTACCGTTCTTCGCTTGAAATCTTCCTTCTCTCAGGTGTTGACATATTTCTTCACAAGATAATGTGTGAACCATTGAAAAACGACCACTTCAATCGGTTCAGCGGAATCAATCCCAATCCATCAGAAACTAAAAAATAGGCACCAATAAAATATAGATGTTTGAGAAAAGTTTTCAAAGCCTTAAGCTATGCTTTCTCTTGTAGAATTAATTTTGCATCAATTTTGGCTGAATAAGTATTTATATTTTAACTCCGTATTTGTAAGTATATTGTGAGTAGGGAGCCCAGTTAGAAGGGGTGCCGACTGTCGCGTGCACCCGACACCAGGTTCTTGGTTCGAGTTTCCCGCCCAGGCCAACTAAGCTGTCAATCCCTCCGGGGATTGGTGAGTGGTAGTGGTACCAGAGTTGTGTAGGATGGATAGAGCGCTAAGTTGCTCATCGGCCTGCCACCGCATTTTCATGTATGCATACGCGTTCGAATCACCTCCATGACAAGTAGAATGCGCGGCGCATCCCAAAAGGAATTGAGTAACGCCGTTCCTTATCCTCTATCCTTAAGTAGAATGCATAGTATGTCCCATAAAGGAGTCGACTTTTATGCTTTGTCCTTTACTCGCCTTGAAGAACTCTCCCTCTTCTACCAACAAGGGTTGTTGCTTTGTTCTCCTCTTTGTTCGGCTTAACTTATATTTCAGCAGTCTTCCTCTAGACTATTGTTTCCCAGCAACATTCGACAGAGCTTGACACACTGCTCTACATGTTCATTTGCGGAAGGAGTTTTGTACTCACATTTTATACGGCGCTGGTGGTTTAATTGGCCATAAGAAGAAGGATAAATCACAAGGTTAATCAGTCTCCCTTGGGATGCGCCACTCATTCTACCTCTGTTGGATATCATGGAGGTAGTTTGAATACGTACTCGGCCTGTAACGCGTGAAGAGCAGGAGGAGGAGGTGATGGCTGTCGCGTGCACCTGATACCAGGTCTTGTTCGGATTTCCCACCCAGGCCAACCAAGCCGTTCATACCGTTGTGGTTGGCAAATTGGTACCAGACTTATCTGGGAAGGATAAGGCGCTGACTTGTTCATTGATTGGCCACCATGAGTCAGTGTATGACGAAATACGCCTCCACTACATTCCGTAGAGGTAGAATGCGTGGCGCATTCCAAAAAAGGGCCTTATCCTTTATTTGGCCTGTACAGTGATTTGCGGTGGCCAGTAGATGAGAAAGTCAGTGTTTTATCCTTTTCGGACGAGACTGGCACGAATGCACAGACCCCGAAAGGATGGAAGACTTGGTTGGCCACGCGGGAAATCCGAACCAGGAACCTGGCATGGGATGTACGCCACAGCCGACCCGCTTCACGTGCGCTTCACTGGTCCTGCGCGTTAGTTGTCCCATTTTGGCTTTTTACGGGCGCCTATCTGTTCCTAGCATAATGTAGATCTTTGGTGAGACCACCTACTGGCAACCGAGGGCGGAGACGAAGGCAGATCCGACACCGAACGGCGTGGACTGCGCACCAGGGGTAGGCGTAAAGTTTCAGCCAGTAAATTTTAAAAGATTTTAGCGTTTTGTTTATTTTAAGCGCGTTAGAGCTCAAAGATAAAGTGAATCTTTAATTATTCCCCTTTGGTATGTGCCACGCATCCTACGTTTAGTAAATGTCATAGTGGCGGTATTTTGACCTATACAATAGCTTGCGCTGATCATACGGTGGACAAGTCAAAGTTTTTTCTTCTCGGACGAGGAGGTCGACACCAAAAAGACGGAAGGTTTGGTTGACCTGGGCGGGAAACAAGGCATATAGCGTTGGGTGCGTATAGCGCAGTCGGAGGAGGCGCCGGTTGTCGCCTGCACCCGATGCCAGGTTCCTGGTTCGGATTTCCCTCCAAGGCAAACTTAGTCTTCCATTCCTCCGGGTTCGGTGAATTGGTACCGGACTAGTCTGGGAAGGATAAAGCGCTGACTTGCTCATCGATTGGCCATCGCACGTCAGTACATTGCCAAATACGTATTCAAGTCGCCTTCGCAGCATCCCGTAGAAGTAGAGTGCGTGGTGCATCCCAAAAAGGATTGAGAATTGCCGTCCTTTCTCATTATCGTTATCAGGTTTCCTCCTAGAGAATACTAGATCCATCAAGAAGGCTCGAAAACCAAACAAAAACAGCAAGTTTTCTATTAGGCTTTTCCAAAAACATTGTCGGATTTGAGCCGCTCCATTGCAATTAGGGTATCTCCGCTCAAACACAACTTCGCCAGCTCAGTAATCTTCAACAAAATTTTTATGTCATCTCATTTGGCAGCGAGTGTTTCGCGACCATGAACCCTAGACTTGCGGGGTAAATGGATTCGCTGGGTTGGTTTCATCATGCGTCCCGATTCTGAACTATATTTTTATTCAAATATTTAAAACACACTAGCTAGGGTCACTGTAATATCAGTTCAGTGATCACTGTGTGTGTACATGTAAAGCTGAACATAGCTTTCGTTCAGTAGCCGTCAATAGTTGATCGATATTGATTAACAAGTTGACGCGCTCCGTTCAATAGAGTCGTTCAATGAATGAAAGTCGCGACATATAAAGGATAAAGGTCGGCGATGGACAATCCCTCTGTGGAATGCGCCATGCATTCTACTTGCACTGAATGTCGTGGAGGCAACTAGGATGTATTTGGCGTACACAATGACTTGTAGTGTGACCACCCGGTGGACAAAGCAGTGAGACATGCCAGTGTTTCACATATTGCAGACAGGTCTGGTACCGATTCACAGTCTCAGGATGGATGGAAGGTGGCCCTGGGTAACAAATTCGAACCAAGAACCCTGGATTCTGGGTGCACCTCGTGGGCGGCGTCTTTGCCGACTGCGCTGTCAGATCACGACTTATACCGTGACGAAGTTGGTTAACCATCGAAGCACATCATGCACATCTAAGGTCATTCCTTTTGAAGATCCGAAGACCAACTCTCACAAATAGAGCGTCAAGCTATCTGGTGCTGCGGTCGTTTATGCTGCATTTTGAGTAGTATTTGGAGTGCTTAGAAGCCGTTTCAAACAGCGAGTTGATCGTTGATGCCGGCTCCTCATCGCTCCTCTAATCCCTGCTGGCACTCCGTCTAATAAATTACTAAGCTTACCACTCCTCGCCGCTTCACCGAATGTTCTTTCGTGGCTCCATTCGTGCCACCATCACCTAATCGTTGACTGCCGTCCTGGTCGGGCATGAAGGGTAATTGATGCATGACACCATCTCATTTGCCAGATGTTCCCTGGCGTGATGGTGACTCCTCAATTTCCACGAAGATTTATGGCTTCACACCCAGCGTTCGACGCAGAAAATTGGGTTCGTTTTCGCGTCATAGTCACCCTTCTTACCAAAGGATGCTAATAGTGGGTCTAACTCTCAATTCAGAGCTAGTTTGGATCGCTTGGAGAGGGGTACTGCCTTGAAGTATTCTAACTAGTAAAGACGGCTTTGCAGCTTGTGCTCTTTTTCCCTTTCTTGTATTTCAGTGGATTGATGCTTTTTCCCCTTCCTTTGAGAAGAAGCACGATATGAATGTCAACAAGGGTTTTAGGAGGTGAGAAATGGCTTCTACAACACTTTTGTATAAAATTTTCACATCGAATTGGAGACTTTTCAATTTAAATTGGACACTCTTCTAAGCTAGCTTGAAGACTTTTGAAACCACAACGAACTCTTCCAAATGGAAATGACCTTCAGGCACGTTAAGCCACAGACTCAATAAGATGGTTTCAATAGTTTTCTCCTCTAGAATAATTTAGTATAGCTCTCTTTTAACTTTTTTATTCATCTGCCCCAACAATTGTAATAATTTTTAAAAACTTTTTTTTGAGAACCCAGAATAAATTAAAATCTAATTTAAAGCGCAGCAAGAAGCAGCCATATAGCGCTTTTAAAAATTTGTTCATGCCATGCATTCAAAAAGCTCGTTTTGATTTTTATCTGAATGATAATGTCAATGCTGCTTACATGAAACATCTAAATGAGAATATGTGTGTGTTCTTTGCAATTATTTTTGGTGTATCGTTTACAAGAGTGAAAATTCACGCGATCAGAAATTTTGTTGTCGGTCGGATAAAAGTCGAGACGGCTTGCACGGCGCAATCTTTTTGACTCTAAAAATGGTGACCTTCTTGCTCTTTAAACTTTAATATATTATATTTAATAAAATTTAAAACAGTATGTTCTCTTATTGGGCGCGTGTAGCGCAGTCGGAGGGGGCCGATACCAGGTTCCTGGTTCGGATTTCCCGCCTAGGCCGACCAAGCCTTCCACCCTTCCGGGGTCGCCAAATTGATACCAGGCTTATCTGAGAAGATAGAGCGCTGACTTGTTCATCGGCTGGCCACCGCAAGTCATTGTATGGCCAAATACGCATTCAGATCGTGTCCACGATGTCCCGTAGAAGTAGAGTGCGTGGCGCATCCCAAAAGGGATTGAATAACGCCGTCCTTTTTCCTTTACCCTTTAAGTTCTCTTATTGGGTAGGTAAATTAAAACATCAAAAAATTATAATAATTTTTTCCTGAACAAAAACGTAATATAATCCTTGCGAAGAGTCTCTTGTTTAATGTAAAAGAAGCCCATTTCGATTTGGAAGGGTTCACTTTGATTTCAAAAGTTTTAGGCTCTCTTAAAAAGTGTCCCCACTATGCAACAGCGTTTATTTCGGCTCTTTCTTTCTGTGGCATAGGATAACCTACGCAGTTGACCTTATACGGTTGCCCACTCCTAAATAGGAGAGATTGCACTTGACTTTCCAGAAAACCAGTTCGGTTGGGGCTCTCGTCCAGCGAGTGTAGGCGAAACGTGTTACGGCCCATCTAAGTTTCGACGACCTCGTCCTGCCCATGGCGTCTCTGATTCTCGAATCTCGGAGGCCTTGTTTGGATTTCTGAATTCCTCTCTTGCTCCGAGCACCTTCTTCGGATCTGTCCTGTCAGAGCGGGGGGGGGCATCGTTAGAAAAGGGAAACAATTGTTACCACTGTGGGTTCTCCCGGCCATCAAAGCACCTCTTGTTGGTCAGTTCACGGTATTCTCTTTGTAAACTAGATCGCTTTCAGTTTTGTCGTCGTTGTCAGAGAGTAAGAGTGGAGTGCCTCTCTCCCCCTCCACTAGGATAGATCCCCTGCTTCTACACTTGTCATAGTGCTGCACTGATAGGTTAGAGCAGAAAGAACAGTAGTGTGGGATACGTTGTGAAAGAATCGAAGGTTCCTTGTCCACTTCACCACTTCTTTCTCCGGAAACGTTCATCGAATACAGCAACAGAAATGGAGAATCTGAAAACAGTGGGAAAAGGTCTTTCGGCGAAGGCAGGCGACGTAGTTAAGACTTTCGCAATAAGAAATGACTAGAAGCTACTACGTCTCTATGGGAACCTTGCGACAAACGTTTCTTATGGAAGGAACGCGAGCCTGTGGAATATCTTCGTTAGCTCTTCGACGAAGAGAAGTAGGACGATTATACGGGTTTTCTCGAGACTTTTACCACGTTAAGGAAATTGATCAAGCGCCTCTGGGATCTATACGATTCATGACGTAAGCCGAGGTCACACGTGAATATTCACTGTTGGAATAAAATACCAACAAACTCAATCAAAAACAAATACGATTCATTATACTCATTAAAGTGGTTTCTTGAGACCATGCAAGGATAGACCTAGCAATAAGACTCCCTAATTTTCACTCAAAATGCCAAAATTCGGTAGGTGAAGAAGCTTGCATGGGTTCGCGATTTTGTCAGCGAAGCACTGAAAGTCTGAGGTTTCCTATTATGTTCCTTATCAGTCTAGAGCCAAAAAAGTTGAGTGGGTTCATAGAATCCCTACCTTTGAGTATTCTACACATCATGAGGAGGTCAGATCTTTGCCTTCTAATAAAATGGCTTGGCAAATATAATATTTCTGCTGGCTGGTACCTCATAATGATTAATACCGAAGCAACTCAACGAGCAGCTTACGACAAAGAATATTTCGAACATTTTCTGAAAGAAGAATGTATTTTCTCTACGAAGGACTGAAAACCGTTGCTCCACACTCTACCATGGCTCCCACATAGGCCTTACATCCACGCTGAAGAATCTGAGGATCTCTGCTTTAAATAGGTGGAAGATGCGGTAGTTAGCTTTTTAAACCAATGCTTTATAATGCACGTCAAAAGTCAGCTCTTTAGATATAATGTGAGGAAACCAAGATCACGAACGTGAACAATGGTTCCAGTGGGACACTCCTTAGCCTGTAATAAGGAGTTTCGACAGTGCGGCTAGCTCCAGCAACCTAGCATTTAGATTTTCCGAATTATCCTAATCGGGAGGAGGGAACCATATGGTTACAGTTGTGTCTGCAGTATCACGCCAAACGAGTACCTCACTTAAATTTGCCGAAAAGCCGTCAATATCAGGAGGCAGCATGTGGAGCCTTTGGACAAGTTCAAGGGAGGGATTGGAGAGAAAACATACCACGTGCTCCACTCCACCTAAATAAAGGGTGTCTCAAAAAAATATGTACACTGTTTGAAAGGTGATAACTTTGTTCATAGTAAAGGTACTAAAAAAGTTAAGAACTCATATGAAAGCTTAAGATAACCTTAAGATAATAGAAATTTTCTGACATATGAGAGGCGCGGAACGCACCATACACTCGTCTGAAATTTTCCATTTGCACTCGATTGAATGTGTTTCGCTTGAATACATGTTATAATTCCTTTAAAGGTGGCCGTTTCGATTGATTTGTGCTCACTTTAAAGTTAAAAATTTAATTACACACTATAGCTTGCGAAAAATGGAGAGTATTCTAAAAAATAGAGGTACTATGTGAAGGGTTGTAACATTGCTGCTAGTAAAGCATTTGGAGATATTTGAGACTCACATGAAAACACAGGGCAACAGTATTACTGCGGCGTGCAAATAGTCAAGATTGCGCCATGCTCCTGCCTGAAACCTTGCATTCCAGACTCGATTGACTGTGCATGGGCTGAATGCTTGTTACAATTTTGTTACTACTTGGCCACGTTAACCTGTTCTGTGCTTCTTTTAACGCTTAAAACTTGACAATCACTTGAAAGATGAGTAACGTGCAAGTTTGTTGATTGCACCATCTAAATGTGAGCAGGAACCCCATTTTCAAGACGGATTCTGTGGACGAATGAAGCAACATTTAAGCTGAATGGAGAGGCTAATTGGCATAACTAACTAACTGCAGCCACTGGACGACGGAAAACGTTAAAAGAAGCACAACGCGGGTTAATGTGACAAAGTAGCAACGATTTTAACAAGCATTCAGCCCATGCACAATCAATCGAGTCTGAAATGCAAGGTTTCAGGCGTGTGCATGGCGCAGTCTTGACTGTTTGCACGCCACATAATTCTCGTTACCCCACGCTTGCATTTAGTCTCAAACGTCCTCAAAACTTCACCAGCAGCAATGTTAGAACCTTTCAAAGAGCACCTGCAATTTTTTAGAATACTCTCCATTTTTCGCAAGCTATAATGCGTAATTAAATTTTGAATCTTAGAATAAGCACAAACCAATCAAAACGGCCACATTGTGAAGAAATTATAACATGTATTCAAGCGATACACAATCAATCGAGTGTAAAATGGAAAATTTCAGACGAGTGCATGGCGCATTTCATTCATCATATGTAAAAAAAATTCTATTTTCTTAAGCTTTTATACGAGCCCTTATCTTTCTTGGCACCTTTACTATGAACAAGGTTATCACCTTTCAAACAGTGTATATATTTTTTTAAAGACACCCTGTAGAATAGATCCGACTTTTCTGTTACTAGAGGCAGTTCCCACTTACCAACCCAGCAGTTCGCTGCCCCTTGAATTGAATATTATAAGTTATCTGCGTTTTCAGTGGTTTTGTAGATTTATATTAGTGGGATCTACACTAGTGGGAGAGGTTATAAATGTGAATCGAACATACGTAGAGCGACTTTTCTATGCAGGAAATTGCAAGACAATGGTCACTTATAAGCCAGTTCAGCCTGAGCCTAGTTTTACTATCGCTTGTTTTGAATTATGCCGCTGTTGTTGAACAAACTAGGAACCTGATTCATCAACGACTTACAGCAATGTAACGGAGAAAATACAGCTGAAATCTCTGATAGCGCGGATTATCCAGCGATGTGGTGAAATGTTTCGCTTGATAAGCCGCGCTATCAGGGATTTCGGCCGTATTTTCTCCGTTAGACTGCTGTAAGTCGTTGATGAATCCGGCCCCAGATGGAATGCCTCACTCTGAGTAGGATAGATCGGCGACCTTCTCTACTCCCCTGAATTCACTTGGTCTTCGACCGTCGTCGAAGAAGCTCGGAACTCTGGCCGGCTCCTCTCACTTAAGTGAGACGGGTCGTCCCCTTGATTACTCTCCTCGCGACGTTGATTGAATATTCATGTTGTCTGCAAACAAGACAACGTCGTCCCTTAGTTCAAATCGGTAATTTATGATTCGTTGAATAGTAGCGATGCTATCTATTATGCAACGTCCGGATTTATAAGACCGCCCATGTTTTGAGTACGAGACCGAATTGCTATAAATCGTATTTTTCCAACGGTCGAGCCCCCTTCATTGTATTTGCAAAAAAACTTACCTCACCTCAGCTGAGAAAAACCCTCTTGAAAAAACCCAATCCGCACCGAAGCATCGTTTGCTATTCATGCCTAATTTTTTCCGGTGAAGAATAAAAATTAAAAAGCAAAGAATGAAAAGGCGACGTTCACCTAACCTTTTTTGAAAACCTCCAGATATTCTCTTTCAGTGGAGGACGATGGAAAAAAATTTGAATGTGTATTTTTTCTGTGTAGTGCGGCAGCTATTTGATGGACGAGTTAATGTGGCATCCTTTCGAAAGAAGCCAGGTTACATTCGTTCACTCCAGACGGGAGAAGACTTAGTTGGTATCCGAACCACGAACCTCAATTCGAGATTCACGAGACAACCGGTGCCTCCTCCGACTGCGCCACAGCCCATTTTACAGAGTTCCTGTGAATCAGTGGTAGTGGCGCAGCTGTGGGCATACAGTTTCACTCCAGTTCGATCCCGCACTCAAGTCATCTAAGCCTTGGACCATCCTCCCACTCCTTGAGTTGCCTCTGTCGCATATCCAAAGTGCACAATCTTATCATATGTTGTTAAAAGATGTTTTGTTGCTTCAAATCAAAACTCTTGCGCCACACGGCATTCGTGCGTTCAAACAGCGCCGGTGGTGTAAGGAGTAGCATCGCTGCCCGGCAAACAGACGGTGCGGGTTCAAGTCCCGCCTGGCGCAACAGCTAGGCGTTATAATTTCAAAATTTATTTTGACGGTATTTATTTGTATCTCATCTAGTCAGTAGCAAGTTCGATACGCTGCCCAGGCTAAATCAGAACTCGAATCTGGAAACTAGAAAGTATCAAATCGATTTGAGACTTACCGTGCGGTTCGTACAGAACAAGGTGTGGCCTAAAAGAAACGAAAAACGAATGGATACTCAAAAAAATCGCCACGGTTTTTACAACCGTCTCGTCGGGCAAAGAGCGACGCAGCGGAGGCATGCCTCGTGACATGTTGTAACCAGGATCTAACTGGTAAGGTGGGCACATAACTTTGCTTGCTTACAACCGCGGCAAAGACAAATGTACATAATTTTTCTAATTTAGGTCATATCTTTCTTTCTAGGAGCCGCTCGGTAAGTCTGAAGTCGATTTGATACCTTTTCAGATATATGCCCCCCCCCCCCCCGAGTAGGATAGATCCCTCGAACCTTTCAAGGTTGGTGAGAAGTCTGATGTCCATAGAAGGATTGAACCATATCGCGTGGTAGCACAGTCAAAGCAGACGCTGTCTGTCGCGCTCATCCCGCTTATCAAGGTTTCCGGTTCAGACTCCGCCCAGGCCAACTAATCCCTCTAGCCTTCTCGGGTCGGTGATTTGGTACTATTATGCTTGCCTGGGAGCAATACAAAAAATCACACCGCAAGAATCACACTGCTTGGGACATCCGCTGAAGATGGTTATTAACGCCTACCTTCTTCATTTCCTCTATTTGTCTGTCGGCTGAGCTGTAGAAGTCGACAGGATAAAGGGAAGGATCGGCGTGAAGTAGCCCCTCTTAGGGTTGCGCCATGCCTTCTATTTTAGAAGGATATTGTGCAGGTGGGCGCGTGTAGCGCAGTCGGAGGAGGCGCGACTGTCGCGTGCACCCGATACCAGGCTCCTGGTTCGAATTTCCCGCCCAGGCCAACCAAGCCTTCCATCCCTTCGGGGTCGGTGAATTGGTACCAGACTTGTCTGGGAAGGATAAAGCGCTGATTTGTTCATCGGCTGGCCACCGCAAGTCATTGTATGGCCAAATACGCATTCATGTCGCCTCCACGACATCCCGTAGAAGTAGAATGCGCTGGCGCATCCCAGAAGGGATTGAGTAACGCCGTCCTTTATCCTTTTATCCTTTATTGTGCAGGTCGTTTGAACATATATTTTGGTCACGCAGTGACTTGCAATAGCCATCTGGCAAGCCTTTACCTGAACTATATGACTGGTGTTCAGTGAGACCAGGGGAAATGGATCGTTTTGGAGTGCATTCGGCACCAAGAGCCTCCTACAACTTCGGTTCTCGTTCACAGATTTTTCGAATTCCATAGATTTTTTTGATTTTTCATAGGGTTTGTGTCAGATTAGTGTTTTAAAATTTAGGGCGGTAAGCGTATTCAGGGAACTACAGTGTCATTTCTGTCACATCTCCCTTTCTGCCTGTTCATCGTCATTGAGGACGTGTCAGAGAATTCCTATAATGTGGTCTCATCCGCACAGCTTTGTCTGTGTTTGCGTCTTTGTTTTCCTTTTTCTAATGGTAACCACTTCAAACGTTGTCGGCTTGGATTATTGTTGCTTGTCGCCGCCACTTGGTACGTGCTTGAAGAACATCGCAGATGCTGAGGCTCTCCTCTGTCATGTTATGTCTTCGTGTTGGTGCTGCAAGCCCATATCAACCTATATTGTGTCTTGTTTTATGATATCTTTTTCCAACGCTGCAAAATTTGGGCAAAGGCCCCCGAAAAATACCGCAGAAAGTCGAAATGAATGGTATTTATCGAGGTTTTAAAACGCACTTCTTCCTACTTTCTTTGATGGCGTTTTTTGTGCACCCGATACCAGGTTCTTTGTTTGGATGCCAACCAAGTATTCCAACCCTTCGGGGTCGGTGAAATGCTACCGTACTTGCCAGGATCGACAAAGCGCTGACTTCTTCATCGTTTGGTCACCACAAGTATGGCCAAATTCGCATTCAAATCGCCTTCACGACATTTCGATGAAGGAAGAAGTAGAGTGCGTGGCGCATCCCAAAAAGGATTGAATAACGCCGTTCTTTATCCCTCATCCTTACCGACCACGTGAATGTTCTCTGATTGCAGATGACTTCAATTCCCGCCAATGTCGTGCTAGTTCATAAACCAGAAAACTGAATGAAAGGCAGGAATTATGGAACTATCAGACATCCTATGAATTTACATTTGAATCCATAACAAACAGCTCAATTAGAATAAATTTATTCCAATACCCAGATAATATGTACATATATTTATGTACAGTTCGTTTCCTTTTTTCTTTCCTGTAGTTTGATGTACAGTCAATGCAATTTGCATTTGCCCTAGTGTAATAATAAAGAGTAATGGTCGCGTTAGTAAATTTCTTCTGGTGCGCGCCACGCATTCCACTTCGTCGGGGGTACTTGAATGCGTATGTTGGCTATACAATGACTTGCAGTGGCCAGTAGACGTCGGATCCGAGCCGACTCGGACAATTCGAATCCCTCATCCGTTTTCAAACCCGGTTGAAAGGATTATGCGAGTAATGGCATCTTTGAAAAACACTGGGTCTTGGGTTATTCAGGTGAGAGTAGTTTTTAAGGAGAAGGAAGTTCTTAGGATCTAGATCACTGACTTATCTTTGGATCTCACATCGGATATCCGAATCGGATAGGACATCATATTTTTAATCAAAATCAATTACCCAAATTATCCGAAAAGCCAATCTGGTGAAAATTACCCTTATCTGAATCGTCCTAAAATCTAGGCTTTTCAAAAACCTCGTTGTTTGCACATGCACACAAATCTTATCGGATTTAGTCGAAATAAGCACCGCTCGAATCAACAGACTTTTACCAATGGGTCTTCAGTTGACTTACTCCAGCAGCGGAAAAATTAGGTGGTCGATATCCAACAAAATCCAGGAAAGCTGTTTTGGCGTGGTCCTGATTGGTGGAGGTTTTACCACCGAGGAAGTTCTGGAAGTGATTGAAAAGGTGGTAGTCGGTTGGTGAGAGGTCTGAAGATTATGGCGGGTGAGGTAGAACTTAAACCCTTAATTCGTTCGATTTTTGAATAGTGATTTGTGAACGTGTGGGCGGGCGTTACCGTGTGAAGGAATCGGGTCTCTTCTGCAGACCAATGCTGGCTGAATTTGACGAAATTTTCGGTGCATTTCGTTGATTTCCTTATAGTAGGACACTGTTATGATCGTTTGGCCTGGTGCCAAAAAGTTGAAGTGGATCACACCAGCCGCCGACCACCACACAGTGACCATTACCTTTTTGGTGGACGTTCCCCCCTTGAAAATGCCTAGGGGTCCCTCGGTTTCCATCCACTGTTCGGAACGTTTCCTTTTATCAGACAGAATCCATTTCTCATCAAAAGTGATTATTCGATCCAAAACCAGTCAGTTTTGTTGCGTATAAGTGGAGAGAAACAAATCTCGAAACGTGACACCGCTCATTCAACTCGTGGGGGCACCCACTTTTCGAGTCTTTTGACCTGACCAAGGCGTTTCAAAGCATCCGCAACAGCAGTTCTCCTGAAGTCTAGCTCTTCGGCGATCCCGCAAGCTGTTTGTGATGGTTAAGCTTCCACTATCCGACACTGATTCTGTTAATTCCGTCACTTGTTTCTAACCCTGGTTAAATGGAATGTGCAAACAATGGGATTTTTGAAAAGCCTAGATTTTAGTTTTTTTTTCAGATAGGGGTAATTTTCACCAGATTGGATTCTCGTATAATTTGGGTAATTGATTTTGATTAAAAATATGATGTCCTGTCCGATTCGGATATCCGATGTGAGATCCAAAGATAAATCAGTGATCTAGATCCTAAGAACTTCCTTCTCCTTAAAACTACTCCTATATGGATAACCCCAGGACCCAGTGTTTTTCAAAGATTGCATTACTCGCATAATCCTTTCAACCGGATTTGAAAACAGACGAGGGATTCGAGTTATCCGATTCGGCTCGGATCCAACGTCTACTGGCCACTGCAAGTCACTGTATAGCCAGCATACGCATTCAAGTAGTCGCCACGAAGTGGAATGCGCGGCGCGCCCCAGAAGAAATTTACCAACGCGACCATCACCCTTTATTATTACGCTAGGGCGAATACAAACTGCATTGTCTGTACATCAAAGTACGGAAAGGAAAAAAATGCGGATGCAAACTGTACATATAGTATACATATATATAATATTCATATTATTTAGAGATAGGAATAAATTTATTCTCATTGAGCTGTTTGTTATGGATTCAAATGTAAATTCATAGGTTTTTTGATAGTTCCATAATTCCTGCCTTTCATTCAGTTTTCTGGTTTGTGAACTAGCACGACATTGGTGGGAATTTGAGTCATCTGCTCTCAGAGGACATTCATGGGGTCAGTAAGGATAAAGGATAAAGAACGGCATTATTCAAACCTTTTTGGGATGTGCCACGCATTCTACTTCTACGCGAAGGTGATTTGAATGAGTATTTGGCCAGACGATGAAGAACTCAGCGCTTTATCCTTCCTGGACAAGTCCGGTAGCAAGTCACGGACCCCGAAAGGATGGAATACTTGGTTGGCCTGGGCGGGAAATCCGAACAGAGAACCTGGCATCGGGTCACACGACGGGCGGCACTCCCTCCGACTACGCTACGCGAGCCTACGTGGTATGTGTTTCCTAGAAACTGCATTGATTCAGTCTCTCTTGCTTTATGGATTGGACCTTGACTTCCTGAACTAATGTGATGTTCTTCAAATCAAGAGCGTTTCACACTCTAGATGAGAGTGTTCTCCTCCATCTGGCGGTGAGAGCACGCCGTCTGATGTGGTGATTTTTATCAGGTTTCAAGTTGTAAACAAAACGGCTCGAGCTGTATCCTTGTGAGAAAACAGGTTGACTGATGGGGCCGCAACCACCTGAACAACAAAAAATGGATAAAGCTCATTGTTCATGAATCCTCTTACGGGATGCGCCATGGTTTGCACTTTTACGGGATATCATGAAGGTAATTCTGGAGAGAAGTGTTGTTGTGTAAGCTTAGCCTTAGGTGCGCCTGGCGGAGAGTCGTTGGATACACCGCGCTCAGAAAGGGACAGGGCGAGGGGCGCGCCCAGAACAAGATGTCCGGGTCCCTGCCTTCACATGGAAACATCGCATTTCTAATCACTTTCCTTGGCCCTGCAACTCTATCCTGAACTGATTTCGTTCTTAAGACAAGACTCAGAATCTTGCTCACCATATTTGGAGGAAAAGAGTTTTCAGCTGCAGCTCCAAGGCTTTCTTCAGGTCCCGCCACATGGCTCAGAACTAAGGCATCGTCCGCATTTTCCGACAAGTACAGCAACATCTTAGCGAAATATGTCATGACAACAACGCGACCATCCTCCAGAAAGTTCCTCAATATAAGGAAAATTGTCTGATCCTTGGAAAGAGAGGACGGTGAGCCGGTTTCGCGCACAATTCCGGATAAGCCTTCAATGTAGAACTCCTGACCGGAATCACCCATAGTTGAGGCGAAAATTTAAAGAATTGTGGTGAAATTTGAAAGAATATGGAGAGAAGGGCGGCGTTCTCCTTTCCTCAACTGCCTCCATAACCGAACCGACAGGAAAATGACTTCAGCGTCCCCCGGGATGCGATTCTCAATCGTCTCCTATTACTTGTTAGGTTTCTGGACGACGTTACGCCAATTAGCGACGGTTTCGCGCGCAGCAAACTTGTCCAAATAGGGCGGCGCGGGCAGGGCGGAAAGTGGGCGGCGACTGCCCCGCGGTGTACCTTAGTCGAGAGCCAAGAAAAAGAAATGGAAAGCAAACTGCTCACTCGATCTTCAAAAATCTAGTACCTAATCTAGAACTCAAAAAAAACGAAAGAGAAGATTAGTATAGGTCGCGAAGACGGGCAGCATTGGGAGATGGGAGTTTCCCATCCAATAGGATCGCATTGAATGGGCGTGCCAATCAGAGGGAGCGTGTACACGTGAACGGCTGGTAAGTGTGCGGTCTGTGCTCTGCTTGGCTATTATTGGCTGGCGCGCTCCCACCTACCAAAGCTGTTCACCTTCGCGACATCTACCAGAAGATTACTTAAAAAGTCTAAAATTAGGTCGGTCAGTTAAATAATGCGTTCTTCAAACACGCGCTAAACTGGAGTCGTAATCGATTAGACTCCAAAGGGTGTCATATGGTTACCAGGAGCCGGATTCATCAACGACTTACAGCAATTTAACGAGAAAACTGAACGGAGAAAGGGGTGAAATTTTTTTACCATATCGCTTGATAAGCCGCGCTATCGGGGATTTTGGCTGTATTTTCTCCGTTAAATTATTGTAAGTCATTGACGAATCTGGCTTCAGGATGGCCACCAACGCGTTGGTTGGGCTACTTCATGAAAGCTCTGAAGAACACGTGTGAATGAAGCCTTCCGAGTTCCTTCAGCAAAAGTGATCCTCTGGGCTACTCTGGCACGCCTCACGGACTAACGGAGGCGAGTCAGTTTTCCGATCGCTCAACAACGCGCAGATGATGAGCTCTGTTGTCGCGCTGACGAAAACAATCCTTGAATGCGCCATGCATTCCAGGCTTGTTCTTCGTCAACGGAATTGCAGTTCGGAATGCGCCACGCATGCGAAAACGCATCAACTGTACGCTGCAGCCTGCTGAGGAGGAACACTCGAATGAACGGTTTGCGTGCTCGGTTCTTCTTGAAAACGTGATAGAATAGTCGAGAAAACATCTCCAAAAATAGCTTTTCATTACATCCTGACGTTCTACTGCTTGAGGTTTGTATGCAATCCTAATCGCCCTTTGGCGTGAAGAAAAACAATCAAGCGGACCCGACTCGCATTTCGTTGCTTAATCAGATGCTTAATCAGATTTTTTACCGTCCAAAGTAGCGCGGTGACCTTTCAGGATGTTTTCGTGTCACTGATGGTAATTAAAGTCTGTACTTTTTCCGCCAAAGTATAATGAAATCAATTGCGAAACGCTCGAAATGCTAGTAAATTATCCACGAAAGCTCATTTCAGTTCATTCTTACTTTCGTGAACATTGCAGGAAATTTCACAAGAGGAGGAGTGCAGTGTGTGTAGAGGAAAATCTGCTCGTGCACCTCGTGTTCCTTTCTCTACAGGGTGCGTAAAAAGTATTGACGCAGTAAATGACGGCTGTGGAAATAGTATTGCGCAGTAATTTTTAAAATATTCACTTGAGAAATATGGAAAATGATCTTGCAAACACGATAGAATAACTCGTAATTGACATTGGCTCCTCTACTGTGAATACATGAGCGAAAACGACGGAAAATGCATGAGCACGCGCCGCAAGTACCCGCTTGGATTTCATCCCGTGCTTCGAACAGGGTAGCCTTCTGCGACTGGTCACTTCTGTTGAAAGTAGCCCAGACCTCATTCTCCAAAATCGCCTAAAAAGAGCAATCCAGTGGATTCACGTTTAAGCTGTGCTCGTATGACAACACACATGTCCACACCTGTGCGGGTTATCTGTTTGCCGTTATGGGACAGAGGTTGACAATTTTTGATTTGAACGTTATCGTGCTTGAACATCTTGTAATCATCATCTGTTATGACAGAGCCGCGGCTGACGTTTGGGTTGCTGACCTCTTTTCTCATCCACCATTTCAAACACAGCTTAATTCTCTTGTTAAGGAACTACTAAGCTCTTTGGGAAACAGACAAAAAAGGGCCACCGTAGCGATGACGATCATATTTCTTCAGTTTTTTCGTGAGTGTTTTTTTGAGAACAATACAGACAACAAAAATAACACACAAAAACCTAGAGGGGTAGAAAGAAAAAGCTGGAGCTGAAACAAAAAGTAGGTGCGTCAATAGTTTTTACGCACCCTGTACATTCAGGAGCGTCTCTTCTAGTACGCATATTGCTCCGTGGGGCTCCTTTCATGTAAGTAGAAGTCTCGGCGCCACAGTTCTGTCGTTTCCCAATGAACTTGAATCGACAAGCTCTATTGTATGCCTACTTGTCGTCAGTTAAACAACCAGAACTGTACTTAATGAGATAATATGGGAATCGGCCGCGTGGAGCGCAGTCGGAGGATATTCCGACTGTCGCGCGCACCCGACATCAGGTTTTTGGCTCAGATCTCGCTCAGTCCATTGAAGACCTTCCACCCCTGCGCGGTTGGCGAATTGGTGCTAGAATTGTCTGGGAAGATTAAAGCGCCGACCGAATAAAATTTCCTTTAGCTGCAGTCAGTTTGGTTATATTTTAGTACATATGTGAAAAGACAGATCTTCTTCATTGATGTTTTTTCGACTTCCTCTACATTTTAATTATCTGATTATGACTTTGTCTTCACCACAAATAACATAGCAATAACAGTCCATCTAACATCAATAAAATTGTAAAAAATAAAAATTATAAGGATTCAAAAACCAAGCAGCAACAAGAAGACTTCCAAAATGATAATTTATTACTAAGCCTAGTTTCTTTAGCTAGTGGAAACTTGTTCAGGTTCTGGAAGGATCCCAAGTGTTATGCGTCATAGCACGGCTCAACGTTTTTGTTTAGCGTTTCATTTGTTCTGTCAATTCTTTTCACAGAATTTGCCCTCGACGTGTAGACATTTAAGGACGTCTGGGCGAATGTAGCGCAGTCGGGGGAGCTGCCGGCTGTCTCGCGCACCCGTTATCATGTATATCTGAGGCCGGATTCATCAACGATTAACCCGCAGGTGCAGGGGGTAGATACCCACGATGGAGCCTGCGTCTCTGACTCTTATCTTATCTCTACCCCTTATACCCCGCATACCCACGGATTTAATTGTTGATGAATCCGGCCCCTGGTTAGGATTTCTTCCCTCCTCGAGGCCAATCAAGCCTTTCATCCCTCCGGGATTAGTGAATTCGTACCAAGCTTAGGCCTTTTTTATACTCCGGCGACGCGTCGGCGACGTCGCCGGCGACAGTGTTGAGCGGGTGCTACGTAGTGCGTAGCAGCCCGCGCAACACAGCGTCGCTGAGAACTCCGTAGGGGTGTTATACTTCCGTCACCGACAACGTCGCCGACAATATCGTCGGTGACAACTCGTCGCCGTGCCTAGCACAACCTGTCGCTCGCCGTCCGGCCGCATCATTGCGCATTTTCAATCTGATCCAAGGGTGACAGAAAACGCGCTCCGATGGAGTATTTTGATGCTCTCAGCATCAGTGATGCTGCCGCTGCGAGAATGAAAAGTGAGATGTAGTATGGAAAAAGTGAAAAGAGTGAGTGAAAAGTGTGCAGCAGTGCATCATGCGAACAAGTGCTACCAACTCCTCCCCCTACATCTAGTAGGGCTCGTCACCGTTTGTGATTGCCCTTGCCTTCTCTGTCTCTCTTGTTCTGTACCATTCACAGCTAGATGGACGATATGAGTTGGTTCGTCATTCTCGGCACTGCTATCATCCCCACCAGAGCTCGAACTACGAAATCGAGAAGTGCAAAAGGCAGAGGCAAGAAGCGCCCGCCTTGCGAACACCCAACCAGTTTTCATTAGAGTACTCGCTCCCAGACCTGCTCAACTATTCCAGGGAAAAGGATAACACATCAACTTGTCAGCAATGCGTTCGTTCTGCGAGTTTAGCTGACGACTTCACGTTAAAGTGAAATGATTGGCTCATTCCCCAGCGTGTGATCAATGCAAATATTAATTCTCCGTCTAGTATATATTTGGTGTGCTTCCAGTGCACAATGACGGCGCTTGATGACCAGAAGCATAGCCCGAGGGGTTCTTTGCCAGGTTAGCGCAGCACAATTACCTGCATGTCCAGCTGAATAGCGTTTCTATCTGCAGACTGGTTACCAAACGATGACATTCAAAACGCGCTCCTGTGCCAAAAATGCGCTCCGATGCTACAAGGCACCAGATGCACCCCTGTCGTCGCCGTTGTCACTGGCTCTGGGGGACGAGCGTTCTACCCCCTCGTCCCCCTGGCCCGCCCACCCCCAACACCCTGGGCTTGCTCGAGAGTCCAGTGGCTGCCTTACGAGATAGTGGAGACGCAGACATTTGCCACGCCTCTGTTTAAAGGACGGGGGTTAGAACGCCACTCCGCCACTGGCTCTAGCCGCTGACGCTCTCGACGACGTCGCCGACGCTATCGGTGACAGGTAGTCTGCGCCGGTTCTCAGCGACGGGTCGCAGCGTCGCTGAAGTATAACGCAGCCCTTAGCTGAAAGGGATAAAGCACAGACTTGTTCATCGATTGGCCACCGCAAGTCATTCTATAGACCAGATAAGCATCTAAATAGAGCACACGTACAGCTAGAGGGTACTGAGTGTCGCCGCAGGGTACGGCAGTGATTACGACGCGAATCTGTCCCTGCTAAATATATAGCCGCCATGAAATGGGAGTTTTTTGATTGATGTGTGCAGATGTAGAATCGCCCTCTCCGAAGAACCTCTCCAATGATCTGCTAATAAAAGCTGACCCGGGTCTAGTCGGGAGGGGCAGCGCTAGTGTAAGGAGCCGTTTATACTTCGACGCAGGGCGGCGCGACGCCAAGTATTGTGGCCATATTGATCGAGCAACGCGATGGTTCAATTTGGTCACTATACATGCCATCGAGTCGTTCGGCGTCGGAAGTATAAACGGGTTTTAATGGTTGCGCCCTACATCCCGCAACGCGGCACCTTATTCTCTGAGTTCGTATAAGGGCGATCGTATAACTTGCAAGTGGCTGAAGTTCTGGGACAAATTCAAGGGATGAAACAGAAAGTTGAAACACTACATCCTCCAACCCCCCCCCCCCCCCGTCCGACCAGGATGGATCCGGCGGCTCATAATTGCACCCTGAAATGGACCACCCTTATTTTACTTCCACCACCGCTTTTCCTGGTACGCTTTAAGCAATAGGCAAAGCTACATATCTCTGCCTATGTTCTTCAATTCATCATCGTTAGAACGCATCAAACATTATCGCATCTTCTACTACATATATTAGGTTGAGTCATAAATTTTGCAACAAAATTTGCCCTCTGCCAAAAATAGGATTATACCACAAAAGAAATATTATTGAATTAAACGAAGCACTTGACATTATTCTCAATGAGTCCCTTCCGCTTTTCATGAACTGAGGGGATTACATCTCTATAGAATTTGGTCGGTTTCGACCTGAATAAGTCGTATACCACCGCCGTGCCCTCATCGACTTCGGCGAAGCGATAACCATGGAAGAAGTGATCCATTGACGAAGCAGATAGCAGGCAGACAGAGCAATGTCTGTGCTGTATGGTGGTTGCTTGATTTTGGTCCAGCCCAATTCCCAGATTTTTTCCACCGTCTGAGGTGGAGTAAGCGGTCGGCCGTTGCCCTTGTGGAAGAAATATTGGCTAGTGTAGACTTCTTTCTCCACTAATTGTTGCTGCATCTGATTGGGCTGTTGGCAAAAGCGAGCGTCGAAGATGGCCTGACTATGTGGAGCAGCTCCCGGTGCACTGGACCACTGCACATGCACTAAACGCGCAGCAGGACCTTCTTTCGGTGGAGCTCCGGTTTTGACATCAGAACCCAAAGCTCGTTGCTTTCCAGCTATTGCTATCCGGCTTTTCGGTTGTCGTAAAGCATCGGGTTTTCACCACTGGAAAAGATTCGATCCAAGCCTCCTTGCTTGAACCGGTGCAGGAGCTCTCGACAGTCGGAAGCACAGCGATTTGCTTGCGTTTCCGTCAAAGCATGATTCACGGACGAAGGCGATTTTAGCGACCTTGCAATTTACTGCAGCCGACTAGCGGTGGTTCACTGGGAGGTGTGGAGATCAGTGGTCAGTCCTAATGTGGTTTGAGAAGAATTCGACTTGATGGATTTGGGCAGTGTGGAGAACGACTATTTTTGTAGCATTAGTTGGTAAAATGCTTATTTCCGTTGTTGTAAACAGATATTTAAACATTGTGTGCCTTAGTTCTAGCTATATTTATCAACTTTAACCGTTACGTGCTTTAGCTCTTCTTCTAAATCGATCAATGCCTATGTTGTTGTTCTCAGTACGTGCCTCGCAGCTATCAGACGGTCCGATCGGAATGCGTGGAGGCGAGCTCCTCCTTTTAATGCTCACCGCCGCTCGAGCCGACCGGCTCGTCAGTCAAGTTTCTTCTATTTCTTTAAAGATTTATTCATTGTCTCCTTCAAGATCGTCAGCCATAATACTCCGATTTCAAGTAGTCAAGTAGTCGAGTGGAAGCAAGTTTTTCCTGAGGTTATTCTCAAGTTTTGGTGCTATTTCATTTGTAGTATTATTTATTCGTCTTCAATTTATTGTAACCCTTGTAAAGTGGTTTAATTGCCCAAGTTTGAGGTAAACCTCGCTTCTACCGACTTGTGTACTTCCAGTAGCGTGGTTTTGCGAGACCATCTAAGGCGAGCAGTACTCAAGTCGAACGTAGCTAACTGGTCAAGTTCTAGTCAAGTCGGACTTTGGCCATTACCTCGAACACACACATACCGAACGTCAGAGAACCACCCTTTTGCAACAGGCAGGCGCCCTTTGTTTACAGCAGATGATCTTCTCGGGAGTGGTTTGGCTTTGTCACTCTCCTGGGCGGAAAATGACTTCTGGTATCATCTCCAAGAATTTATTCGGTTAGGAGTGAACCTGCCGGTGACTTCCTGAATATGCTTGACCTCCGTCGCTGGGTTGCTGCCGAGCTTGAACTAATGAAATGAAATCACACACTTTTTCGCTTGGTCATCGTTCTAGTGAATAAAACTTTTCAAGAACGCAAAGAAAATTCACGATTAATACATAACACAGAATGATTGCTAAACATCAAGCTTTCACACTACATATAACACTTTAGTACGTTTACTTTGAATTCTAGAAAAAAACAGAAATGTTGCAAAAATTTATGAGTCAGCCTAATATTTGGTCGTTGCCGATTTTGCTACTTCAATTTCTGGTCGATTCTTTATTGCCACGAATGTACTCCTTTGATACAATGTACGTAGATTCTTGAAGCGCAGAATCTCCGCTTTGTTACCGTTTATAGCTTCTGTGACATAATTGCTTCTTGCCAAGTTTATTATGTCGTCTTTGAAATCAAAAGAGACCTTTAGAGAGAAAAGAAAAGAAAGTGGTGAATATGAATACCATGCAGTTCAGACGAGAACAGAGATGATAAGAAGAAGCCAGTATTTCGTTCTTGTCAGATAAGTGCCTCCCAAAGATAGAACACTTGAATGGAACTGCAGTCTATGTCAGCTGTTCACGGCATCATGGGCTCTTTGTATTGCACCCGTGGAGACAATTTCCAACAACAGCAATGTCAACGGAGAAAAAACGGCAATTCCGATGCTGGATTCTCGCACGGTACGTCACTCGGCATCTGAAGATCCCATTAGGCGATGACGCAGTAGCCGTTCCGCAAACAGCTTTTTATTTGGGTTGTTTGAAGCACTTGGAAGAGAGTGCTTGCCGAGAGCCTTGTCAGTCAGATGCGTCTTGCCTTAGTTCAAGCACATCCTCCTCTTCCTCTCCTCCAGACGGGGCAAATTTAGCCGAAGAACAAGTTCTGCGAACAGATGCTGCATGTAGAGCCTCCAGGGATTGGCTGTGGTGGAGTAAGAGTAAGTGGTCATCTGGTGTGAAGGCCATCTTCCTATCCCTTTTCTTTGTCTTGGTCCTTTCCTTTTCCCTTTTCTTCATCTTCCTCTTCCGCTTCTTCTCCCTCTCCTCTTTTTTCTCTTCTCGGTCCTCCTGCCGTTTGTCTTCTTTCCTATTTCCTGTTACTTACTTCATTTGTTCACCTCCATCATCTCCATTTTTCTTCACCAACACCTTCTTCATCATCGTTCTTTCCTTCGTTTTTCTTCTTCCTTTCTCTCCTTTTATCCCTCTCTTCTTTTCTCTTATCCTTTCCATGTTCTTTTTCCCACTCTTCGGTTTCATTTTCTTGCTCTTCATCATCATTCTTTAATTGTTCTCCTTTATCTACCCTCCGTCATGCTATGCATTCCTTTTCCTTTCTCTTCTCCTCCCTTTTCCTTACTCTTTGTTCTTTTTGCTCTCCTTTCCTATTCCTGTTCAGACCTGTTTTCTTTCCCCTTCTTCATCGTGTTCTTCATCTGCTCCTTAATTTTTCTTCTTCCTAATTATGTTTCTTCATCTTCCTATTCCTCTTCGTTGGCATCAATGATGAGAGCGGCCATCTTCTGACAGACCGCAAAAAGGCGCTGAAGCGATGGCGTGATTACTTTGAGGAAACGACCACTATGGAATTTCTTCATCCGGCCATCCCTTCTGTGGCTTCTGTTTACGGTCCCGTTCACAAGATCACCGTGGAGGAAACAGAAGCGGCTTTGAAGAAGATGAAGCCCGGCAAGGCGACAGGGCCGGATGATCTGGCAGCCGATGTTTGGAAGTCGAAGCTCTGGTATCCTGCTGAGTGGTTGGCTGAGTTCTTCAACCAGGTAGTAAAGGAGAAGAAAGTACCGGAGTGTTGGCACAACAGTACGACGATTCCGATTTGGAAGAAGAAAGGCAGTCCTGCAGACTGCTGCAATTACCGTCCGATTCGCTTGCTTTCGCACAGCATGAAGATCTTCGAGCGAATCCTCGATAGACGAATCCGTGAAATCGTCAAGCTCTCCGACAACCAGTGCGGCTTTGTGTCTGGTTGTGGGACCATTGATGCTATACACGCCGCCCGCCTCCTGGTGGAGAAGCATCGCGAGAGACAGAAGCCGGTGCATATCGCCTTTCTCGACTTGGAGAAGGCTTTCGACCGCGTACCGCGTGAGGTTATATGGTACGCCTTGCGACAACACAACGTACCTGAGGAACTTATAGAGTGAGTGCGGATGCTATATTCTTGCCCAAAGAGTAGAGTGCAAGCTGCAGCTGGAACCTCGATGGAGTTTCCCATCTCTGTTGGGGTGCACCAGGGTTCTGCGCTTTCTCCACTCCTCTTTGTTGTCGTCATGGATGCCATTACGCGAGATCTTCAGCAGCCCGTTCCATGGACGCTGCTTTATGCTGATGACGTGATGCTCGCTTGCGAAGAGAAAGACGATCTCGAGCGGCAGGTGCAAGCTTGGTGCGACCGCCTGGCGAGGTTCGGACTTAAATTGAACGTCAAGAAGACCGAGTACCTAACGACTGACGTGAACAAGTCCGGCTCCGTTAAGATTAACGGTACTGAACTTGCACGCACTTCGGTGTTTAAATACCTCGGATCAGCAATAGCGTCTGACGGAGGCCTGATGGTTAAACAGAACTCACGCGTGAGTGCAGCTTGGTCCAAGTGGCGTTCGCTGACTGGCGTGCTCTGCGATTGGAAGATACCAGAGCACCTGAAGTCGAAGATTTACAGAGCCGTCGTGCCCCGGTAGCGATGTACGGCGCTGAGTGTTGGCCTGCGACCAAGGAAGTTGAAACGCGCCTCAGCGTCATGGAGACGAAGATGCTGCGCTGGACAGCAGGAGTTACGCGCATGGACCGCATCCGAAACGATGCTATTCGGCAGAAGTTCGGTGTCGCGCCGATAGCGGACAAGATGCGCGAAGCTCGCTTGCGATGGTACGGCCACGTTCTGCGTGGGAAAGAAGACAGCGTCCGCAAGATAGGCCTTGAGTTAGAAGTATCTGGAAAGCGGCCTAGAGGACGCCCGAAGCAGCGTTGGTCCGATACGTTACACACGGACATGAAAGTAGCTGGTGTCCACCCTGATCAAGCGCAGGATCGGGAAAGGTGGCGTCGTAACACCAGAAAAACGGACCCCGCGACGATGCGGGACAAACGCTGAAGAATAAGAATAAGAAGAAGAAGAAGATCTTCATATTCCTCTTCGTGTTTTCATTTTTCCTTTGGCTTCATCATAGTCTTGTTCGCCCTTTATTATAGGTCTTATAAGCGTGTCCTTTCCTTGCAGTCCTTCGTTGCTATCTATTCCCTTCCTTCATTCTGCTTCTTTTCCTTGGCTTTTTCTTTCAACATCTTTTCTATATGGTGTACTGCTATATTCTTTTTATATCCCACCTCTCTTATTTTCTTTCCTCTTTTCGTGCTCTTCTGCTTTTCCTTTTTCTCCTGTCCATAATGTTCTTCATCCCTTTCCTTTTTGTTTGCTCATCCTTTCAATTTCCTCTTTTCCATCCTCAAGTAATTCGCCTGTTCCTGCTCCTTCAACTCTCTTTTTTCAATCCTCTCATTCTTCTATTTTGTCACCATCTTCTTCCCTTACATTTGCTCCTACTGTTTTTCTCTCAGTTGTTCTTCTTCCTCCACTTCCTCGATTTTCTTTTTTCCTTCCACTTCCTTCTTCAACTATATTGGTTCTTCTCTCGTCTTCTTAATTTTTTATTCCCATATTCTTCTTGGTCTTATCATTCCTTCTTTGGTTTCATCATCATCTTTTTCGTTCATTATGATCCTCATAACCTTCTCCTTTCCTTACTTTTTCTTGTTGCTTTCTATTCTCTTTCTCCGCTCACTTTCTTTTCTTGTTCTTCTCCCTTCCTATTGCAACTTTTTTGTCTGCTCTTATTATTCTGCCTTTCCTTGTTTTATCTTCCTTCTTCCTATGTTCTCCTTCTTCTTAGCCTCTGATCGAACGCGATATAACATCCACTGTTGTTGTTAGGGTTCTTCTGTTGAATGAGCCAGCATGAACTCAAACAAGTTTCAGTCGATTTATGCCCAGTACTGAAGTAGTGAGCCCAGCCGGCTCCTATGTGTATGATGAATAAGATGACTACGAGTTTGAATCTCAGCAAACTCAACCAGTGCCTCATTTCCTTCTCCTTAGTCATCAGGCCAGTAGGGGAATCTTTCGTGTGTGTTTACATTGACGCGGTTCTTGATTTGCTTCGCGTCTGAAATCCGGCTTGCTTCATCTGTGCGACAAACACGTCAACTTATCCTCTTCAGGATTTCCCTAGTGAATCCTCTGAATCTCTCGAGATGGCTGACGTCGTCTATATGTCGTCTTTCCTCCTTACGATGGATACCTTCTGTTTACTCTTTATTTATTCCATCGGTTCTCGGAAAGATTATGAAGAAATTGTGATACTTCACTTGGGACTGCTATATCAGTCGCTGATCTTCAGAATGCAATAGCTAACTCTTTTGAGCACTGCTGAGTGTAGTGGTCCAGACCCAATAAATAGAACTCTCCCTGCTCATGTGTTGTCCTCGCTGTCCTCAGAAAGCGAACGCTGGTAACAAGACAGAAAACAACCTTCAAAGCCTCTCATTCATTAACGCCAGCCTACACTTTCTTGGCTCTCATTTCCCCTAGAAGGGCAGCCACATGATTTGGATCAGCTGACAAAACAACGGAGCGTGCCAGCGTCGTGAGACACACCTCGTGTCCACACCTAGTTCCAGCTGACTACAATTTAGTATTCAGCGCGTGTCTGGATTCCATGGTGACGGCGAGCCCTTCCGCGTGGCGTACTCTGAGTACAGCAATAAATATTCCAGACATTTATACTACTCTCAGGTCATGGACATGAAAGTTGCCCAAATTGGCGAAAGCTATCGCTTATACCATTTGCCACTCAACTGTCTGCCTGATTTTTAACGCTGCATGAATGAAAGGATAAAGGATAAAGGGCGGCGTTATTCAACCCCCTTTGGGATGCGCCACGCATTCTACTTCTATGGGATGTCGTGAAGGCGTTTTGAATGCGTATTTGGCCATACAATGACTTGCGGTGGCCAGCCGATGAACAAGTCAGCGCTCTATCCTTCCCAGACAAGTCTGGTAGCAATTCATCGACCCCGGAGGGATGGAAGGCTTGGTTGGCCTGGGCTGAAATCCGAACCAGGAACCTGGCATCGGGTGCAGGCGACAACCGGCGCCTCCTCCGACTGCGCTCCACGCACCCAACGCTATATGAAACTGTAGAACATCTCCTACGTTTATTCTATTTTTAGGCTATCTATGCTGATATCCTTGTGATGGACTAGAGGATTTGTACTCATAATCAGTCCATAAACAATAAATGTGTTGAAATAAGTAAGGAATCTCGCTCGTAAGGTCGGTGGTATGCATAGTAGGTTGGCCGGAAAGTTCTGGCGGTTTTAACTGGACCACTTCAAACGCTCATTGCTTTCTTCATATTCAGACGATTCAGTCAAAATAATAACCGTTCGAATCAGCACACTTTTTCAAAATTGAACGGAACACAAATTATTTTGTCAGAATAAGCAAAAAATTCCATATTAGATTGGAATGCGAAATACGTTGAATATTGATTCAGTAATAAACGAATGAAAAGCGGTTTACAAAAGAACTTTCCGGCCAACCTAATAGTTAGCCATCCGCCTCTACTTTAGTCCGATCGTAGACTGTAGACGCTGGTTAATTTGTTTAATTTTGCGCGAAAATGCCGGCCAGCCTCCTTCCATGGTAACGAAGCATTGTGTCGTATAGTGCAATCGGAAGAGACCCTGGTCATCGCGTGCACTCAACTCAATTCAAGGTTCGAGCTGCGCTAACGTTAGTCAAACCTTTCTTCCTTTCAGGATCGATGTACACGTATTGATGGCAGACTTGTTTAGGAAAGGGAAATCCACTGACGTCTCCTCCTACTACCCACCACAAGTCGTTGCGTAGTCAGCATTAGCATACCAGTCAGCTCCGCCTTCTTAGCCTGTATAAATGAAGCCATGCCTTTGCCACGCGGGCTAGTTGGGCGGTACCTCAAACTTGGGTAATTAAACTTTTAATTAACAACTAAAGCAAATAAATAATCACTAAAAAACACAACTCTCGAGCTCCGGAGGCTTCTTTTATGCAGGCTAAGAAGGCGGAGCTGACTGGTATGCTAAACAGATGTAAGCATGATAAGCAAATGTTTGTGTTTTCAAATTCCTTAACAGATCAGCCTACTGATAGCGAACAAACGGATACATGATGAATCATCCATACATATGAAATCGACCATGTTACAGTAATACACCGTAAATCTACCAAAACTGTTATACAATGAATAGAGCAATCTCTATAATGCCAAAAATCGCTGTAGATCGCTTCGACGTTTTTTCCGTAAATGTTGAATGCGTGGCGTATCCCACGTAGGGGTTTATTAATGCTGACTTTTACCTTTACAATGTTACCCTTGTTCTGTATTTACTACATTTTCTTTATTGGAAAACAAACGAGTGTCACCTTACCGAATAAGAAAGTCTCGTCTATAGAAACAAAAAGAAAAAAGAAAATTCTCCTACTGGTTTCGTACTTTTCAGAATGCGGAGTTCTGCACGCTGTAAGAAGATGATTCTTTTGAGTTATCCCTTCCCCTCTTTCACTGAGAAACTAAGCCAGTAATTCCTAAATGTTCCCTATGCCTCTAAAATCGCTGCCAATGTTTTTACAGGAAAGTTGTGGTGCGTGGATTGACAATTAGAGAAAATTTCTTCCAAGTATTCCGCTATTCCCTCATTCAGCTTGCGAGAAGGGATACTACTCTTCTATTAATGTATAGTCTAGATAGATTAGTTTTTTTTTTCTGGGCAAGTTGCACTGCTGTAAAGTAGCGCCTGTAATTGCAAGCATTCAATCAGCTACCTTCAGGATAAAGATTTCTCACAAAAACTTGCTGATTTCCCCAGCTCGATACGTTTTCCACCTGAAATATTATAACACCTAGGTCGGTGCAAGTCTAGAGGGCGGGTTCAACCCCATCTTTTCAAGAAACGTTTAGCATTTGTCCAAAAACTTTCAAACGAAAAGCCTAGGCACTGTAGCATGATAACTGGAGAAGGGTACCTAACTTTGCTGAGGCTACGCTAGAGTTACATACCAGCTATACTTTGTGGACCGCCCGCTCTACACCTCCACCTCCAGCCCTAAAAACCACCACTGAAATTGAATACTCTTCATTTGGCTTGCCCTGACCCATCTGCCACATATCATTATCCCTTTATTACGCATTCTGAACTAGTCATAACCAGTATTTCAAAAGCTTAAGAGCCTAAAAGCTGCAGTTGAAGATTACTTTTTACTGCTTGTCGACTTCTGTGCGGGAGAGAACTAGGTGAATTCCGTTTTCAGAATTGTTAGACCGTTTTAAGTTGTGGCCTGATGCCACGTCAGGTATTCCAGGTTTGTCCATTCATCCTACCAGGGTTAGACTGTACCCTTACTTGTGATGCGGAATGCTGCCTAAATGGATGCGAGCTGGTAACATTCTAGGCAGCTAGCTGGGCGAGGAGCACTACTGTCCAAAAATTGATGTTCATAAGGAAGGCATTGGAGGCGTCGTAATGCAGTCAGAGGAGACACCGGCTGCTGGCACGCCGAATTAAGTTGCTTTGTTCGGGTTTCCCGCCCAGGAAAAGTATCCCCCGGGGTGATGAATTGATGGCATAGACTTGTCCATCGGTTTCCACCGTCCTTCCCAGAGAGATGTGCGACCGACTCTCCGACCCCAGAAGGAAGGAAAAGTCGAGTCGTTTTTTACTGGAGTTGAACCAAGAACTTGACTGAAGGTGCATCCAATAGTTGGCGCCTGCTTCGACGGCATTACAGTGCGCCCTATCTTTAAGTATGCCTAATTTTAATTTCCCCCTTCTACCATCTTGGAAGCACAACTTTCATACAGCGAATCGATTTTTAACGTAGTCATTTCCTTCTAGGCGCCTGCTAGCGCAGCGGAAGAGGTACCCGCTGTTGCATGCACCCTCCTCCAGACTCCTTGTTCGGTTTTCAAAAGCCTACCATCCCTCCGTGATTGGTGAATGAGTATCAGATCTGTCTGAAAAGGATAGAGCATTGAAATGTCCATAGGTTGGCCACCGCAATTCATTCTGTGGCAAAATACGCAGTCGTATTTTCTCCGTGGCTTATAGAAGTAGAATGCATGGCGCATCCCTAAGGGAGTTGATTAATGCTGCCCTTTCCTCGCAATATATGCATGAGATGACTTTGTTATCCCATACAATAATGAAGGCATAGTTGGTCAATCTCATTGAACGGTGCGCCATGCATTCTACTTTTACAGGATATCGTAGAGACGAACGCTTATTATATGGGCATGCAAAGGATAGTTGGTGTCGACCCGACATGCAAATCGCCTTGCCTAGTTCCACATAAAGGGCTGCGTTAATTAATCAATTTTGGGATGCGCCATGCTTTCTACTTCTATATGATGTGGAGGAAATACGAATGCATGCCTTGCGTATACAACAACGTGCGGTGACCAGCCGATGTACAAGTCCTGCCACCAGTTCACCGTCCTTGAAGGTGTGGAATGTTTGGTAAGGTATTGGTAATAAGCGGGACCTCGATCAAAAACCGTGATTTGAGATGCTTGCTACAATCAGCACCTCATCCGACTGCGCTGCCGAGGGCACTAAGCTCATAAGCGCGGTCAAGATTGGCTTTCAATAAATCTTGGCATGGCGTAGTCAGTCTAGTCAATTAGCTGGAGCTATCTCATCTATAGGTTGGCTAGTAATGGTGTTTGTTTTCTTACGACCAAACGATTTATAAAGAGCGTGTGGCCTTTATCGAGAACCCACGCATTCTGATGTTAATGAGCTCCCCATTGATAACCTGACGGCTAAATGCCTCGCAATGCCGCTTGTTATTTAGCCGGACGTAAACATAATCACGGCGACTCATGCCGTCGTCTGCCTGGCTACGATTCATAAACAGACGGCTTAGCATGCTCGTTAGCCTTCCGTCGGATGGAAGAGGAGAACAGAGCTTCATGTTGAACCCTGCCTCTGCTTTTCGTTTTCTCTTCTTCTCCCCTTCAGTATTATTTCGTTTTCATCTATCTTTTTCTTCGCGTTCTCTCACGCTGTCCGTAGTCGTAGTGATCACCTCAGCTTTTTAAAAACTTACCATTAATTTATTTTAGTTGTTTCGAAAGTGAGAGCAGGCATACATACATACATACATATGGGTTTGCTTTAATTATAGTACTGCACCATATGTGAATGGTTCGGATTTCCCGCCCAGGCCAACCAAGCCTTCCATCCCCGGGGTCGGTGAATTGGTACCAGACTTGTCTGGGAAGGATAGAGCGCTGACTTGTTCATCGGCTGGCCACCGCAAGTTATTATGTGGCCAAATACGCATTCAAATGGCCTCCACGACATCCCGTAGAAGTAGAATGCGTAGCGTATCCCAAAAGGGATTGAGTAATGCCGTCCTTTATCCTTTATCCCTTTGCCATGTGTGAATAAGAAATAGGCAGCATTTAAAGGATAAGGTTAAAAATAAAAACGATATACGCGCTACCCGTCAACGGCTGGTTTATCTAATTTATTTAAATCGGCTGCCTATGTACCAACTTCTAACGGAGGCCTTAAACTCCGCTCGGGTCTTTAAAAATCAAGCGCTTATTTTTTAATTTTTTTTTGCCTTCCTACCCTTTCTTCCGCACTAAGCACCTCCCCTTTTTTCTCGTTTTTTTGGAGTTCTTGTTGTCAGTGTTTAACTACTGATAGGTGGACGACGCTTGTTTCCATGGGAAATCCGCCAAGATTAGCTGTGATCGTTCGTCTGCTTTCTGCTGTTGTTTCTGTTTTTTCATTATGTGGCGCGTCCTTTGACGTATTCATAAATAAATAAATAAATAAATAAATAAAAAATAATAAGTGGAACATTAATCAAACCTTTGTGGGGCACGCCATGCACTCTACTTTTCTGACGCATCGCAGAGCCATCAAAATAGAATGTGAACTTTTTCGGCAAATTTGACGCTTTTCGTGTTAAACTGGACACTTCTCTAAACTAAAGCTTCTGAAATCAAACTAAATGTCCTCAAAATAAAAACAAACCTCCTAAAATTAATCAACAGGCTCTGCAGCATGATTTAAATAATTTTTTGTTCAAGGAAAATTTGAATAAGTTTCCTTGAAGTTTTTAAGTTCGAATACCCAAGTGATAATATTCATTTTATAAAATGCTATTTTTTCGAGAAAAAACAATAGATCGAATTTCGTTTAGAAGAGCATTAGGGCAGCAATTATCTACATAGTACATTTAAAGACGTGATGATTCCATACACTCGTAGAGCTTGTCTCGATTTGTATTTCGCTGAGAGTGTAAATGTTGCTTGTAGGAAGTATCAAAATGAGGATGAGTATATTGCTTAGAATTGTTTTTGGTTTATCGTTTACATATGTGAAACTCCATACACGAACATAAATTTTGCTATCAATCGAATAAAAATTGCGTCTCCTTGAACGAGGGCATGGCGCAATCTTTTTTCGACAACAAAAAATGGCAGCCTTCGTATTCATTGAAATAATCTTAAAGCCTTTACTTTTCTTCAAAATGGAAAGCTTTTCAATTTTCAAACCATGCGTTAACTTATTGGACTTACTTAGCTACACGTAGGACATTATTAATATCAAACTCATTCCCAGTACACCACTCCTTGTGGAGCGCAGTCGGAGGAGGCGGCAGCTGTCGACTGCACCTGATACCAGGTTCCTGGTTCGGATCTCCCGCCCAGGCCAACCAAGTCTTCCATCCCTCCAGAGTCAGTGAATTGCACCAGACGTGTCTGGGAAGGATAAAGCGCTGACTTGTTCATCGGCTGGCCACCGCAAGTCATCGTATGGCCAAATACGCATTCAACATACCTCCACGAAATCCCGTAGAAGTGGAATGCGTGGCGCATCCTAAAGGGATTGAGTGACGCCGTCCTCTATCCTTTATCCTTTACACCGCTCCTTGGTTCAAAATCACCCTATCTACAACTGTACACCCCCGTCCCACACATGCGTCCAGATATTCACAGTTTTGGTATCAAATCACATATTTCGGGCGGATAGATGCCTCAGACCGATCTCTGAGGGAGCTGAACATTTCGAGTTGGGATGTCGCCCTCTCCGACTGCGCTATACGCATCCATAGATTCAAAATGAGTCCTCTATGGCTGAGTTTAATAAAAGGATTTCGAGCAATTTTTAGAAATATTTGCGAAATTTCTCTCTTTGTTCGAGCCTCTGTTGGTGCAAGGCGCTTAGCACAAGTCCCATCGAGCCAATTGTCAGCTGCTTCGCAGAGATGGAGTGATGTTTGGAAGCGTGTCGTGCTTCGGCGGTCGTCTAGTTTACTGCCCATCAACGGCGTCGACTTCGACTGCTGGGCCCAAGTCATCAGCCAGAAGTGCTCTCTGAACCAGAAGACTCATGCGCTTTGTTCTCATTCATGTGTGTTCGTTGTTTTCAGGAAACACCATACTGAACCTCTGTCTGTCAGAAGACAAACAACATTCTTTTCGGAGTTCAGTAGTTCTTGTTGACGCTTATTAGCTCTGTGGTGTTTCCTAGCCCACATATTGGTTTCGCTCAGAAGATTGGTACATGTCGGGACGGTAAGCAGCATTGGGAGGTGTGAACGCTCCGGATAATCAGATCGCATCGAATGTTGACTAGAGAAGAAGTGTACGGTCGGCATCCTTATTGGCTGGCATGTGTGCGATCGGTGTTCTGCATGGTTATGATTGGCTGGCGCACTCCCATTTTGTCCACCTTCGCAACATGTACCTAAGTTTTGGGTATTATAGATTATAATAAAATTATTTTTGTAAACTTATTATTCTAATAAATCTGTAATATAAATTATGGATATTATTATAGATACTATTTATTTATAGATTATAATAATTTGTAATCTTATCTTATTATTCTTAATCTTACGGTTCAGCGACCTTCGCTTCGCCGACGATATCGTTCTCATCTCTACCAGCAGGGCAGAAGTCGAAGAAATGCTGAACGAGCTCAATGTGGCAGGTATGAAGATTGCATTGGACATGAATATGTCCAAAACGCAATTTATGGTCAACCAGTGGTGTGACACGGGACTCATAAGGTTAAATGGAGTCGCTCTGCAACAGGTCGACTCCTACGTCTATCTGGGAAGAGAGCTGAACATGGATAACGACCTCGCTCCTGAAATCGCCCGCAGGAGACGCGCAGCATGGGCAGCCTTCAGTTCGATTCCGAAGTCACCGATCAGGTCAAGGATCCGGGCCTCAGGACCTCGATATTCAACGCCTCTGTACTGTACTGTGTTACGCGACGGAAACCTGGCCCGACAACAAGACAATCGCCAGAGCGAAGCAAACTACGCATCGTGCACTGGAGAGATGTCTTCTGAGGACAAGCCTTCGTCAGCAATGGCAGGAAGGCCAACGAAGCTCAGAGCTACGGGAAAAGTCGCAATTAGCAGACCCGCTGCAGTACATGAAGAAGGCCAAATATCGCTGAGGGACACTTGCTTCGACGAAAGGACGATAGATGGAGTCTCCGTGTCACAGAATGGCTCCCGAGAGACCATAAGAGACCACTGGGACGACCGCCAACGCGATGGGCAGACTCATTCTCAAGATCTTTCAGATAGCGGAGTCTGCCTCACTGGATGCAAGCAGCCAGAGATCGAGCGGTCTGGAAGAGTTGTGGTCCCCGCTGACAAGACCTCCAGCCGACAAAAGTATCACAAAAGTATCAAATATTAGACCAAAGTATCAAAGTAAGTAATCTTATTATTCTGCTAGACATTATAATACGATTTAATATATTAGAGATGTTTTGACAGCTAGATTATAATGCTGCAACTGTTTCCGTTTGAAGTGTCGGAGCGAGGTAGGAACTGAGGCCAGTTCGGCAGCAGGGCCGAAATTCTGCTCTGATTTTCTCTACACTTTGGGCGCTAGAAGCTCAGTCGGAGGAGGTTCCGACAGTCGCGCACACTCGATACCAAGTTCCCGGTTCGGATTCCCCGCCCAGGCCAACCAAGCCTTCCATCCCTCCGGGGTCGGTGAATTGGTACCAGGCTTGTCGGGGAGGGACAAAGCGCTGACTTGTTCATCGGCTGGGCTGACCACTTTAAGTATGACCAAAAACGCATTCAAATTGCTTCCACGACATCCCGTGGGAGTAGAATGCGTGGCGCCTCCTGAAAGAGATTGACTGAAGCCTTCATTATCTTTAACTTATCTTTGGACAATTTTTACCTGTTTGCCGATTCCAGGTAACAGGAATAAATTTTTGGTGGTTCTTCTCGGGAATTCGTAGATAGCATAAAGGTTAAAAGATAAAGGACGACGTTAGTCAATCTTGTTTAAGATGCTCCACGCATTCTACTTCTACAAGATGTCGCAGAGGTAACGTGAATGGAAATATGGCCTATACAATGACTTGATGTGGCCAGTTGATGACCAATACTGTGTGTTATCGTGCCCAGATGAGTCTGGAACCAATTCATCAGTGTCGAGTATGAAAGACTTGGTCAGTCTGTGCGGAAAATCCGATCTAAGGACCTGGAATCGGGTGCACGTTATAGCCGACAGTTCCTTCGACTGTGCTACCACGCCCCAACTTTGGGTAAATCAATAACATCACATCATTAAAACCCTGATCAAATAAATCTACAACGATTTATCCCACATTATAAAGTGTCATGATTTCTACAATCACCTGTATCACCTGTCGTCCCGTTGATTATTGAGTTGCTCGAGCGTTGCCAACAGCGTCTCCATTCGTCCCTGCCGCGTGCCAAAGTGCTCCAATGGATCCTCCTCGCTCGAGGGACGCGAAAAACGTCATATCGTTCGTTCAGGGCTTAACTGAAGAAGTTCGACCAATGCATTGGTGGGCGTCCTGGTGTTCTCTTTACACCCCGCGAAAATCACGCGGTGACGGCTCACGCCCAGAAAGTGTCTGCGAAGCGCATTACGCGGCCGGCCCACCTAATTTTGGCCAACGCAACAGCGTCTCTGATCTTCGATTTGATTTCTATAAACGGCACGTAAAGCAAAACGGCACGTCTTGGTGTAACCATCTATCTAACTACGTAAAAGATTTTTTCACTGCAAGAAGTGCTTTTAATAAGGGAAACCCTCTTATGGCATTCTTGAAACTATGTCTTTGCCCTTGTCTGACTTTTGAATATGAGCTTCTTTTTTTGTTTCCCAAAGAATTTTCCGAAATGTAAGGCCATCTCTGGTCTGCAGTGTGTTTAACCACCTATGTGTTTAAAAAAATGAATGTTAAGTAAAGCTAAAAAGCTTTTTAAGCGGACGACAGATAGCAAGCAATTCATATTTTGCGCTAGCTAGAAATCCTCAGCTGTTATGTGGCCGAAGCGAAAAACAACAATATGCTCCTACAAATGGTGCATCGTGTGACACGAGGTATGTATGTATCTGTTGTGGCCGAATGACAGAATGCGGATGAAGACTCATATTAAAAACGTGGGAAGCCTCGTTCTCACTCGTTTCTTGCAATTAAGATTACCGAGAAGCTAACCGTAAAGTATACCGATAAATATATATTCATATGGCATATATACAACATAATACAATAAAATAAAAGAAGGAAAGAGTTACTCACTCCCTTTGGGATGCGCCGCGCATTCCACTCTAGGGAATGTAGTGGAGGCGATTTGAATGCGTATTTATTTATCTGCCATACAATGACTTGCGGTGGCCAGCCGATGAACGTGTCAGCGCTTTATCCTTTCCAGGCAAGTCTTGCACCAATTCACCGTCCCCGGAGGGATTGAAGGCTTGGTTGGCCTGGGCGGGGAATTCGAACCAGGAACCTGGTATCGGGTGCCTCTTCCAACTGCGCTACGCGCCCACAATAATATATCCTACTATATAACATAATATATTATTATACGTCTGTGCCTAATTTTTGTCCACATTTAGGTTTAATCGAAATTTCTTGAGGGCATTTTAGGGAAGTCCTTTCTGCAATAGATTCTAGAAGTTTCCAAGAAATGGGTAGCGCGCGTGAGCGAGCTCGTGAGCGCAAATTTCGAATAAAAAGGATCGGCTTCAGCTTGAGCCATTTATGTACTCTACGAGCAAAAACTTGGCACCAGTTCGAAGGACGCACTCGATCGGATTGACACTGCATTTGGGCCAAATATCGACACAAGTTCTCCATCACGCCTATCGGCGTTCCTTGCACTTACTTGCTTCACACGATGTTGCACTATCATTATCAGCATCATCAGTATCGATCGATATTGGCTTCTCCCTTGAAACCTTCCAACTGATGTGAAGCACACCGTCGGTCATAACGCTCTCGTGTCTCCACTCTGATCGATTAAATCTGAGAGAAAATCGATAACATCGACCGCTATTGAATGCCTTCTCCCGCAGTGAAGGCTATTCTAGATGATCACCTGGTTCCTCAGGGACGTTCGACGACGTATTCTGACCAGGGAATGCCGTCAACTGGCCATGGAACTTCGGATTGAGACCTATATCACGTGAAAGAGCTCAAGACGCTGATGACAGATGTGTAAACCAAATTTGCTAAATGGATCTCTTAAGCGAGTTGTGGCCGGCGAAAGCCGCGTTGTTGCGTAGTTAGAGGTGCGGTTGGCAGCGGTGACAGCAGCAGCAGCGGCACAGTGGTACAGTGTTCGCTTCACAGGATTGGGGTCAGGGTTCATTTCTCATCGGTGACGACGTTTTTGCATTTTGTGACCTATCTTCGACGAGGACCTATTATCTCTTTTTAGTACATTTTTGAGCGAACGGCTGATGGCGACTTTCATTTATGTCCATTAGGATGCTCGAAGTTGGAAACATGTTTCAGGTAAGATATTTTATTCATGACGTGATGGATGCCAAAAGCTCAAATCCAAACAGAGATCAACAAGAAACACCAAAAATCAACGAAACTTAATCAGCATGAACATATTAAAAATCAACTACATCCGTTCAAACCTTGGTCAACACTGATGGAGCAATGTATAAATCAAACATGCTCTTCAAACCTGCAAAAAACTGCACACCTTATGCAGTCCGTCTCCTAACAATCGCTGACGAAGCAGTCGACCGTACCAAAGTTCACCAAATAGTTACCAGACGGACCAAACAAAACGGACCTGAATGGCTTTCATCCCCGTCATCATTGTAGTCCCAGTCGGAATCGTTATCATTGGAATTCTCGCATCCAAGTCTTCATCCATCTCGATCTCTACGAATGTTGCAGCACCCTCTCGGAGAATAGTAGTGAACCTTGCAGCAATCTTCCTTTCTTCGCAAGTAGCCGCATTGCTATCCTCAGGCGATCCGAATTCAGAAAGCAGAATGGATGGAGACTACCCTTAGTGGGGAAAGAATGAAGCGAATGAAGAAAAATCAATGACACATCAAAGCTTTCAAAATTGATCTACCAGACCAAACATTTGACCGACTTCCTGGACTATGCATGAGATTAGAAGCCGTTTAACATAACTTTAGGTTTGTGACTAGGTGTGTAATTGGTCAACAGCATGTTTGTTTCACAAATTTTTTTGTGTTGTTCAATCAGTGTTGAGGAAGGTTTGAACAGATATGTAGCAGTTGATATGAATAAGTTTTTGACATCCTTCACGTCATGAATATAATATGTACGTGAAACATGCTTCCAACTTCAAATATCCTAGTAGACGTAAATGCAGGTCGCCTTTAGCCATTCGCTCAAAAATGTACTAAAAATGAGATTATAGGTCCTCCTCCAAGATAGGTCACAAAATGCAAAAACGCCGTCAACGTCGAGAACCGAACCCTGACCCCAATCCTGTGAAGCGAATACTCTACCACTGCGCCGCCGCCGCTGCTGACGGCGCTTATAGCCGAACCGCTGATTTCCGCGCAATACTGCGCCCAACGCTGATGGAGCGCGCCTAACACATGGAAGACACGGCGGCTTCCGCCGGCCATAACTCGCTTAGGAGATCCATTTAGCAAATTTGGTCTACATATCTGTGATCAGCGTCTCGAGCTCTTTCAAGTTATATAGGTCTCAATCCGAAGTTCCATGGGAAGCTGACGGCATTCCCTGGTGAGACCCAGGCGCGTTGAAGACGTCTGAGTATTTTCCGCTATTTTATGGCTAATTTTCCCTCCGATTTTCCCGCTATTTCCCCTATTTTATGGATAATTTCTGCGGCGTCGCTGATCGATAGTATGGCTCAGTCGACTTGCTATATACATAGTAATATGATATACTACCTAACGCACCACCAATGAATCGGAAGAATTTTTAAATAAAAATAAATTAAATAAAAAAAGAAAAAGGAATCGAAGATCCTCATCTCGCTTTTTTGGGGGAATTCACAATGCACAATCTACCGGAAGCTGTTGGACTACAATCACAAGGTCAATGTCGACGTATACACAAAACAGCTCAGGAAGCTGGCTGACGCTTCAAAGGAAGAACGATCGAAAGGTCACGAATTCGCCCTGGTCCACTACTGCGCGAGACCGCACACGGCGAAGTTAACTCGCGATTTCCTAGAGAAGATTGATTGGACGACAGCACCACCTCATCCACCGTACAGTCCTTTCAGGCACCGTCAAACTACTACCTCTTCAGCGCCATCGAGCAGCATCTGCGCAAGAAAAATGTCGATAATTATGCACGCCTGAAAACTGAGATGCCCTCTTTTTTGACTCGCAGCCTCGTTCTTTCTGGAGCAAGGACATTGAAACCTCGCCTAGGAAATGGCCAACTAATATCGACACTAACGGTGATCATTTTGTTGATGGATGGGCGATTTGTTTTGTTAAAGATAAACAAAACTTTAAAATCATGCTCTTTTATGAACAAAAATTATGCACCAACCGAATATATGCCATCCTCACGCCGAATTGAACGCTTTCCAGATCAATCTGGACACTTTCAAAATCAAATTGGACACTTTTCAAATCAAATTAGACTCTTTCACGTCATATTAGACGCTCTTCTAAGCTGGCCTGTGAACTCTGAAAACAACCTGAACGTCTTTCAAATCGAAGTGAGCTTCTTACAGTTAAACTGCAGACTTTCTAAGATGGTAAAAATAATTTTTTTGTTCAAGAAAAATTTAGAAAAACTTTTTTGGATTTTTTCACTTCAACTGCGCGAATAAATGTAGTAATATTTTACAATTTTTATTCTTTGAAAAAATAACAAATTAAACTTTCTTTTAAAACGTTGCAAGGCCGCAATTAAGCAATGTAATAAAAGACTGGATCGCGCCACGGGAGCAAATCGCAATGTTTATTTGATTGATAGTGTAAATACTGCTTACATGTATCAAGAAAGTTAGAACATGTGTGTTTTTTACAACTTCTTATGATGCACCGCTTGCAGGTGTAAGACTGCATGCAAACAGAAATTTTGCTATCAATCGAATGAAAATCGCGAAGTTCCGGACAGGTGCATGGCGCATTCTTTGTTTTGGAAATATAGGATGGTCGCCTGCATACTCTTCAAAACAAGTTTTAAATCTTTGTTTTTGCTCAAAAATAAAATTCTTATAAAATTTCTAACAATGTATCCACTTATTGGACAATTTTTTTGTCTTTAAATTTAAAAAAAACTAGCATAACTTTTTTAGAGTTTAAAACTTTAAAGAAAGTTATGCTAAAATTTTTCTTGAATAAAAAAAATTTCTAACATTTTTGGAGAGTTTCTAGCTTAGTGATGAAGAAGCTCAAATCAATTTGGGAGAGTTCGCTTTGATTTGAAAGGTCTTAGGTTAGCTTGCATGAGTTTCCAAGTGTCTATTTTAATTTGAAAGTGGTATACAACTGATTGGGCGCGTGTAGCGCAGTCGGAGGAGGCGCGACTGTTGCGTGCACCCGATACCAGGTTCCTGGTTCGGATTTTCCGCCCAGGCCAACCAAGCCTTCCATCCCTCCGGGGTCGGTGAATTGGTACCAGACATGTCTGGGAAGGATAAAGCGCTGACTTGTTCATCGGCTGGCCACCGCAAGTCATTGTATGGCCAAATACGCATTCATGTCGCCTCCACGACATCCCGTAGAAGTAGAATGCGCTGGCGCACCCCAGAAGGGATTGAGTAACGCCGTCCTTTATCCTTATCCTTATACAACTGATTCCGGTGATCGTCGTGATCCTTATAGTCGGCCAACCTTCGCATCGCTTGGCTGATGCTCGGTGTTATGAACACGATGTCGTCAGCGAAGCGATGATGGTGCAGCTACCGGCCGTCGACCTTCACTCCCATGTCTTCCCATTCTAGTTCGCGCATGACGTTTTCGAGGTTGGCGCTGAAAAGCTTCGGGGACATGGCATCCCCGTGCCGAACCCCTTTCCTCACGTTGACAACAACGTCTTTGTAGAATAGTGAGATCTTGGTGGCGAGTCCACTGTACAACTGTCGGAGGACTGATGTCCTCAGTACGAGCTCCCTATGTGACCATAGCTTCCATAACCGCTTCCAGTTTGACAGAGTCGAAGCGTCTAGCCAAAATTTACGGAACGATGAGGCTAGGAAGATAGGCCTAGAATAGATCTCCCTTTTAGTGGAGTGCTGATGAACACCAGAGCACTAGATGAAGACACGGCCTTTCCAAATTTTGCTTTCTTTGTTCGTCGTCGACACATTTGTCATTAGAACTGCCAGTTGTAGGATTCCTAGAGCTGACGCGACATTTCCGATGCGTCACCCTCAGGAGCAGCAGCAGCAGCGGCAGCGGAGCGATCGCGCTGGCTGGAATTATCCAAATAGCTTCTCCCGAGGCGAAGTGTCCGAATCTGCTTAGCTAATGATATGCCGTTGTCGGCAGCGCCCACGCCGACTGTTTTTCACGTCGCCGCTCCATCCATCGTCCTCATATATGATTCCGTTCTTCATGCACATTTCTTCGATACGCACTCCCATGTAACATAATACAAGGACACCTCACTTCGTTCTTGTACGAAGGCCGTCCCGCAGACCTTGCAGCTGATTGAATTATTCGCCACTTTTCGCCGTTTGCATGCACCATACGCGAACCAAATAACTCATTGATTTCTGAGAAGACTGCTCGAATGGTAGACCTTGATCACTTATGAATGTAGGCTTCCACCGTTTATTTTTCTACTTCGTTGACGTGGGATTTTGGAGAGAGGGATGAACGGCGAAGGACGGCGTTAGTCAATTCGTTTTGAGATGCGCCACGCATTCTACGTCTACGGGATGTCGTGGAGACGATTTGAATGCGTATTTGGCCATATAATGACTTGTGGTGGACAGCCGATGAACAAGTCAGCAATTTGTCCCTCCCAGAAAGGTCTGTTACCAATTTCCAAGAAAGAGTGGGAACTGGTTTTTGTCCTCCGGGATGGGAGGCTTGGTTTGTCTGGCGGAAATCCGAACCAACAACCTGGTATCGGGTAAATACGACAGTCGGCACCTCCTACAACTGCGCTACACGCGAGAGAAGACGAAATCTTGCCTGAGCCCTTTACACCAATGCTTGCTTACCCTACCACCTTTAATTTTAGCATGCATAGATTATCCTGAGATATGTATAAGACGAACCGCGCCGCGCAGTCGGAAGAGCCACTGCCGGATGCTCTTCACTTCAAGGTTCTTGGTTCGGATCTTTCGTCCTTATCAGTGAAGCCTTCCATCTTTCCAGCGTCGGTGAGTTGGTGCTAGAGTTGCGTGGGACGAATAGAACACTTACCTGGCCATCGAATGGTCACTGCAAGTGGCTATTCGATGGCCAAGCAAGTGTTTTAGGGCCAGTGTATAGCCAGATAAAAGGGCAAAGGACGGCGTTATTCAATCCTTTTTGGGGCACGCTACGTATTGTACTTCTACGTGATCTCGTGGGGCCGACTTGAATGCGTATTTGGCCATACAGTGACTTGCGGTAGCCAAACGATGGACACGTCAGGGTTATCCCTCCCAGACAAGTCTGGTATCATTCGCCAATCCCGGAGGGATATAAGACCTTGGTGGAAAACAAATCTGAGCGAGGAACTTCGAGTTGGGGTACACACGAGAGCCGGCGCCTCTGATGACAATACCATGCTTCACGGATAACTGAAATACTCTTACAATTTGCCTCCATTATATAAAGGATAATTATAAACGACGGCGTTATTCAATCTCTTTTGGGATGCGCCACGCATTCTACTTTTACGGGATATTGTGGGGGCGATTTGAATGCGTATTTGGCCATACAATGACTTGCGGTGGCCAACCGATGAACAACTTAGCGCTCTGTCCTTCCCAGACAAGTCTGGTACCAATTCACCGACCCCGGAGGGATAGAAGGCTTGATTGGCCTGGGCGGGAAATCCGAACCAGGAATCTGGTATCGGGTGCACGCGACAGTCGGCGCCTCCTCCGACTGCGCTACACGCGCCCTTCTCCATTATATGCAAAAATAAAATGCGTGACGCGTGGCACATATGGGACTGATTAGCGCGAACGTTGAGCCTTTCTCCTTTATCTTTTTTTAAAGAGTGAAGCTCGAATTAGCAAAATATTTAATAACAGCGTTTTTGGTCTTAAGCCCTTCTTTAGGTCTAAAATAACTATGGTACTTTTACAAACAAGAACATTATAGTTATTTTAGTGTTGAAGAAGGGCTTAAAGCCCGAAACATTGTCATTCAATATTTTGCTAATTCGAGCTTCGCTCTTAAGAAGAAGGATATTTAAATATGAAGCTCAAGGGAACAAGACATTGAGAAATTCTCTCCTTTAATTAAATTCAAAATGATTACCTCTGGGAATGATAGCGAAGTTTTGCGCGTTCTGCAGCACGTCTGAAACTTGGTTGCCATTGAGTCTGAGTCAGTAGTTTCATGAGCATGGCTTTGCGAGGCGTGTTTGGAGAGAGCTGACAGGTGTCACGTTATCGTAATTTGCGTATTCCATGTCCTATGTACATAGATCAGCCTCAATTCGAGCAATACTCCCCTGCCTGAGCTGGCTAGAGCTTCAATTCGCACGTAGGACACGCCCATGTCGTCGTAGACATCCGCGATCGGCTTCTTTCATTACGAGCTCGCACTCCGCCCCGTGTATGTAGCTTGTCACCTTTGTGGCAAGCTTCAGGCCTACTCTTTCAAACGTACGTGCCATCCATTTCCTACTACTTCCTCCGCTCATGTGGCACCAGGCTTGAGGCTAGCAAGGCTGCCATTTTCCTGAAGCAATGGCGATTTTGATATATGTCGCGTAGGTGAGCAGCATGGGTAGATGGGAACGCCTAAACCAATCAGACCGCATTGAATGGGCATGCCGTTCAGAGAGGGCATCTACAGTTACCCTGATACCCTGATAGGCTCGCATGTGCCCGATCTGTGCTCTGTTCGGTTATCATTGGCTGGCGCGCTCCCTCCTACCAATGCTGCTCTCCTACGCGACATGTACCGGAGAAATCGTGTCATTCAGTTGTCTAGATTTCTCTCCAGGTTTCCACCCCGTCAGTAGAGACCTTAACCATTCACCTCGAGCATGGGCACTCAAGGTACTCTTACAAAATCACGGAGATGTAGAATGTCTGGCTCATTCCATTAATAAAGAAGAAGAGCCGGTCTTCGCCCTCCCTTCTTCGAGGGTAAAGATTGATTGTATTTCGTGGTTTCGCTTCGCAAGCGCCATGCCGTTGTTTTCTATTAAGTCTCTCAGACACGTTTGAAAGCTCATTTGGTAGACGGAGTGATGGATTAGACAACCACTCGCGCTCTACTCGCCCCTGACTGACAAGCAAAGCAGCAGAGCAAAGATGAAGGCCTTCGCGGTCTAGGTTATGGGGCCGAATTCCATGAGTGTAGCGAACGCACTTGTTGGACAGTAAGATAGTCAACCCTATAGGCGGATGTCGGTACACGATATGACAGTGAGCATCACAATGGTGTCTAGTGTTCGTTGGCCTCCCTCGGTGCTTACGCCCTGTTCCTGACGGCGAGAACAATGCCAACCCACTTTACGGCACCTCGTAAAAACATCCGCCATGCACGACGGCGATTCACTGGTGTCCAGTGTCACGTCCTTTGCTGTTGCTATGGCGTTTGGAGACTTTTTTCGAAGCGCCGTTCCTCAGAAATGAAATTATTCGCAGCCTCCAGTACCTGAGCCTGTAATCGTTACCCCATTTATGCCTATGTGGTAAGGCTAGGCCACTTAGTCCTCCAGGTGCTTGTTAAGGCTGACCTACAAAGATCGTTCCAGTTGGAAAGAAAATATCTATGGTGTTTTGAGGGGACATTTCTGACCCAGTTTGGGTATGAGCTACCACGTCCACGAGCATCAATTCTCTGAATCCTCCTCGTAGTGAAGTTCTAATGCCATCAAAACTCTAGAGCCAGGCGGCACCCATACTTCTCTAGTTCGCTGGAACTATGTGAAAGCCGCGCAGAACGTCTTGAAAAATCTGTAGAGGGTGTGAGGTGTCTGTGCATTACTATTTCAGTTCCAGCTCTTCTCGATCGTTTATAGGATAATACATAGAGTACACGTCGCGAAGACGAATCACAAGAGTGTGGGAAGGCGCCGTTGCTCCTACCGTAACCGCAGCAGCCAATCAGGCATCGGCTCAGCCGCACAGGCAGGCATATGATTGTGCTGCTATTACGATGGACAACGTAGCCACGGTAGCAACGACGCGTTCCCTCACCCCACTGCTCGTTCCTGCACCTAATACGGAGCGTCTTCGGTTCTTTCTGGTTTCGCGTTCTTTTTTATTTTTTAAATTAACAAGAGCAAGTAGGTATTTATCAAACGGCGCCGGTGGTATCAAAGTCGTACAGCATTCCCGCCCGGTCATAGGGAGCTGTGGGTTCGATTCCCGCCTGGCGCTGAAAGTTTTGATCGCAACAAACATCGTCATGACAGCTTCCAACTCGACACCAGCAACTTGAGGCTTAAGGAAACTGGTTTGAATATCCGTAGTTGTTCCCTACGGTCTTCTGTACGAACTGTAAGACAACTTTTAGTCCTTCTGCTAGACGCGTCTTGTGGGAACAGGTCGAGGGTGTATACTTCGCTAGTCGCGAATGTGACCTACATATGATTTTCACTTGTCTGGCGCGTGTGACCAATCGATTTTTGGCAACGTCAACAGTTATTTGATAAACGAAGCCACCACTTGAAGAAGGGAGAAGTTCAATAAATCAATAACCGAGAATTGTTTCCGTGGACCACGCATTTGTAACAGTATCTAAACACGTAGCACACACACTTAAAAATTCCTTCGGAAGATTTGAATCCAACTAGAAGCATAAACTACAAGGCTGTGACACATTATCAGGCTGTGACACGTGTCACAAGGACCCATGCGGCAGAAAGGTTATGGCCCGAAATCGTGTCACCACTCGCCAACGCGTTAATTTGGGCTATTGAATTGGTGCAAAATTTAATCCTGTAATGCCGAACGCTGAAATGAATATTGGTTGACCACCGAAAGTCGGGGTATCTATGTGCTGAATTCGCACTGACGGTGTCTACACGAAGTGGACTGTGTGGCGCATTCCAAATAAGGACCGACCAAGGCCGAGTGTTGCGCCTTTACCGTTCATTGAAGGAGAACTTCTGCCGTTTTCTCAAGAATGTCTTTAAGCTGAACTGTGCTCGGTTTCATCAACGACTAAGTCCTAACTTTTTCAAGAAAAACTTGGCATAATTTTCTTTAAAAATTTTAGCTCAGCAGCTCGAATGAGTGTATTGATTTTATAACTCTTTGAGGAAAAATAGCAAATTATTATTTAAAGCGTAACAGAGCGGAGATCGTTTGATGCCTTAGATGACGAGATTGCGCCATGCATTCGAGAAGCTGCCCGGGATTAGTACTTTACTGATAGTGTAAATACTGCTTACATGAAGCATTATAGTTAAGTTATTTGTTTTTTTTTCAAATACACACTTAAACACACTTATGTTTCTGTTGTTTCTCACATGTAAAACTCCATGCAAATAGTATTTTGCTATTAATCAAATAAAAATCGCGCTCTTTTAGACAAAGGCAAGGCGCAATCTCTTCTTTTGGTCCTGGAAATTGGCAACCTTTCTTTTCTTTAAAACAAATTTTTTAAGGATAAGGATAAAGGACGGCGTTGCTCAATCCATTTTAGGATGCGCCACGCATTCTACTTCTACGGAATGTCGTGGAGGCGATTTGAATGCGTCTTTTGTCATACAATGTCTTGCTGTGGCCAGCCGATGAACAAGTCAGCGCTCTATCCTTTCCAGACAAGTCTGGTACCAATTCATCGACCCCGGAGGGATGGAAGGCTTGGTTGGCCTGGGCGGGAAATCCGAACCAGGGACCTGGTATCGGGTGCACACGACAGCCGACGCCTCCTCCGACTGCGCTACACGCGCCCAAAACAAAAACACAAAACACAACAAACAAATTTTATACCATCATTTTTTTCTCAAAAAATGAGAAAAATACAAAAATTTCAACAGAGTGTTCACTTATTTGCTACTTGAATCAAAACTTCAATGAATGTCGTACTAAAATTTACTTGAACATATATTATTCGAATCTTTTTGGAGATTCTCCAGTTTAATGTGTAAGAATTTGTCTTTGGAAGATGTTCACTTCGATATCTGAATCGTCAAGCTTACTCATCGTCAGAAGTGTCCACTTATTTGGTGAGTGAATCAAAACTTCAAAGAAAGTCGTACTAAAATTTTCCTTGAACATGAAATTGTTTAAATCCTTTCGGAGATTCTCTAGTTTAATGTGTAGGAAACTTGTCTTGTTTTGGAAGACGTTCACTTCGATTTCAGAATCGTCAAACTTACTCAGAAGAGTACCAAATTTGACGTGAACATTGTTTAGATTGCGCCATGCTTCCCCTCCCCCTTTAGGCTGCGATTTTTCGTAATTGCTAGTAAGAATTCTGTTTATGTGTGGTTACGCAATGATGAAACGTATCACCTGTATCATCTGTGGTCCCGTTGATCATCGAACCTCTCGAGCGGGCGCCAGCAGCGTCTCCATTCGTCCCTGTCGCGTGCCAGAGTGGTCCAATGGATCTTCCTCACTCGAGGGACACGGTCGTTCAGGGCTTTCACGAAAAAGTCCGACCAACGCGTTGGTGGGCGTTCCGGTGTTCTCTTGACATCCCGCGGAATCCAGTCGGTAACGGCTCTCGTCCAGCGGGTGTCTGCGAAGCGCATTACGTGGTCGGCCCACCTAATTTTCGACAACTTGGCCCACACGACAGCGTCTCTGATCTTCGAACGTCGGCGAAGCTCGGGACTCTGGAGGCCTTCTAATAATGAAACGTAGACCGAAAGAATCTGCAAGGAAACTCGCTGTTCAGAACAGCATGTGCGCTATCAAAAAGATATTAGACGAGCGCATAGGGGAACGATCTCCTGTTCATGGCACTCCAGCAAATTGCAGCTTTTCTGGTGTCCGTGATTGATGACGCATCAGGACATGACGTTTATAGGATTCTGATGATGTTTAAGCCTCTTTGCTCGGTTAGCCAACGTCTGCCATGAGCCATCCATGTTTCCTGTGGAACAAACATCACCTAAGGCAAACACTGTCGACTTATCACTCGAACTGACTTCTCCAATTTTTCACTGATCTGTTCGACGGGTGGGTTGTTTGTAAAGCTGGTCCTTCCAACCTCCTTTTCCTCGTCCACTTGCTTTTTTCGTATTTCAACCCTTCGTTCAGACTATTCTCGGCATTTCTTCCGATATAGTCGCGATGTCGTGTAGTTCTGCCATTGTTTCCAGATGACAACAGCCAGTCGTTACTCTGTCGGCTGTGCCGACGTCACAAAGTTCTGTGAGGCTCGTCCGTCGCCGACCATGAGACGCGACGAGAAAATCCGCGCCCTCGCCCGCTCCGTGCAGGAGATCACCGAGTCCGAAGAGGAGGAAGACGAGTCACAGGTAGAACAGGAGGATCTCATTAACACTGTGGATTCTGAGCACCACTTCGTGGTCTCAAGACTTCACAAGACGTCAGAGAAAGTTTAGCTGTTTTCAGAGCTCCACACCTATAAACCCGCTTCGCTCTCCATTTGCACTCGTGGAATCGCCTCTAACTCAGCGACGCTGCTTTTCTCTAAGCACCCCAGCAACCGCAAGGTTTGATGCTTTACTAAGTCATTTTGGTTTTGTCTTGATTATTCGAAGTGAAGCTTTTACTAGGTATTTTGTGAAAAATCATTCTAAACTGATGATCAGCCTGTTGCAGATGTGGGCCACCCAAACGACTGGCGCGCGGTCTCTCCGATCCCTGCATTCGTCGCCCCACCTTCGTCACACAGCCGCTGAGCCCAAAGTTCCAAGACGATACTCTAGGTAGGAACAATTTTAGGATCTATGCTCGTCGAAGAGAAGCTTATGTAGTGTTTTACTTCTCAGTTTCCTCTTCTAAATTCGTCCAATACAGACGATAGCTCCAGCCGCAAATCCGCGATACCTCTGCAAATTCAGATGATATAAAGAGTAAAGGACGGCGTTATTCGTTATTCCTTTAGAATGCGCCACGCATTCTACTTCTACGGGATGTCGTGGAGGCGAGTTGAATGCGTATTTGGCCACACAATGAATTGCGGTGGCCAGCCGATGAACAAGTTAGAGCTTTATCCCTCCCAAATAAGTCCGATACCAATTCACCGACCCCGGAGGGAGGAAGGCTTAGTTGGCCTAGGCGAGAAACCCGAACCAGAAACCTGGTATCGGCAGCCGGCACCTCCTCCGACTGCGCTTTACGCGCCTCAGATGATATAGTGACATATAATATCTAAAGGAGGCTGACCCAACCTTATCATAGAATTAGCCTCCCCCACTGACTAGTACGAATCTTAGGACTAGTCTACCCTTCCACACCGACTAGGAGCGTGCCAGTCCGAGTTGACTTGACTACGACGGATCCCACTCCGAGTGATATATATATGTAATAGCTAAAGGAGACGGACCCAACCAGAGTCTTAGGGTTAGCCTCCCCCTCCCCTCCCCCCCCCCTGACTCCGTGTCAGCCACAACTACGAGCCACACTAATGTGGGTTAAATGGGAGAGAAGAGCGCAATAGACCCGGCTGCCCATAACAAACGGATGTGCCCTCCAGTACGATTGGTACGGTCGGTGCTCTGATTGGCTGTCATGTTCCTGCCTTCTATGTAGGCCACATTATCGCCTTATATCAATTTCTCATATGACTTGAAAGTATCTTATAAACTTTATTATTTCGTAAAAATAGTCCAGTATACTTGCAAGCCATAGATAGAATAGGCTGCCAACTGTGCGAATTGTGATCAGGATATCCTGATTAGCTGGCGTATGTACGATCTGCGTTCTGGTTGGCTGTCATGTTCTCGCCTTTCATGTAGGCCAGATTAACGACATTTATCAGTTTTTCAAAGATTTCACCTGAATTTGATCTGCTCTCCTTGATTTTGTGAGAAATCTGAGTGCAACTCTACAGAGGGGCGCCTCATCCTGTATTTTCCCAAAACTGGCCTCTTTACTCAACCCAAGTCAGACTTATGTAGGTGCGTCTCTGGAGAGGGGTGTCCACCTGATAATCTTATAAAAATCGTGGTACAAATTATAAAAACAGCAGCTTAAAGTGTAACTATGTTAACCGTATGCCGACTAGTCCTGAAATTTAGTCGAATGGGCGCCCTAAGCCGTATTCCCCGTTGAGAGGGATTGGTGAAAAAACACAGCACAGTGAAACAAAACCTGAAACAAATTCGAACAACCCTGCGTATCGTCAAAGGCAAGCAGTCGGCGCACACTCGTCTGGGGTAAGGAGACGTGTAAGGACATGAAACAATAGTGTGTACTTAAAGAAAGGACGGCGTTATCCCTCTTTGTGATGCGCCACGCATTCTACTTCTACGGGATGTCGTGGAGGCGTGTTGAATGCGTATTTGGCCATACAATGACTTGCGATGGCTAGCCGATGAAAAAGTCAACGCTCTATCCTTCCCAGACAAGTCTGGTACCAATTCACCGACCCCGGAGGGATGGAAGGCTTGAGTGGCCTGGACGGGAAATCCGAAGCAGGAACCCGGTATCGGGTGCAGGCGACAGCCGGCGCCTCCTCCGACTGCGCTTCACGCTCCCATTGTGTACTTATCCGAGGATTAACCTTTGTATTTCACAGGTTTTTGGATAAAATCCTCTACTTTGCGAACTAAAATCAAGGCCTTATTTCCAGTCTTGTACCGAATTCTGTTCCCTAAATAGCTTATTCGCATTTTCGGTGATATGAGATCTTCGGCCGCGTGTATTGCAGTTAGAGCAGGTGCCGACTGTCGCGTGCACCAGATACCAGATTCCTGGTTCGGATTTACCGCCCAAGCCAACGGAGCCTTCTATCCTTCCATCCCTCAGTCAGTGAAATGGTACCGGACTTGTCTGGGAAGGATGGAGCGCTGACTTGTTCATTGGTTGGCCACCGCAAGTTATTGTACGGTCAGATACATTCAAGTCGCCTTCACGAAATCCCGTAGAAGTGGAATGCGTGGCGCATCCCAAAAACGATTGAGTAACGCCGTCCTTTATCCTCTATCCTGCTTTTACGAGATCTCCGAGAATTTCCAGGTCTGCCACCGATTCCCGAGGCCGCCACACCGCTCTCACCGATCACACCGAAGTCCGTCGAGCTAAAAGTCGACGACGATGAGCACAAACTCAGCAACGGCATTCTGCCCCAGAAGTCATGACCAATCGATATCGACAACTACAGGCGACGATACCGTACATAATTCTAGAATTACCTTCGGTCTTTGCGTGTGGTCATCGTCTACTTATCTACACATACATAACTCCATTTCGGGTAGCCGTTCTAGGCCTTTCACTGTCTTCAGTCGGGTGTGACCAGTGACCACAGTACTTCGTTGTCCTTAAGCTATTTTTGTTCCTAGCGTCCAGTGATATTACCTGTGTTCCTCTTCTTCCAGTTTCAAATATTGCTGTATTTTTGCGTGTATTTATTTCTGCATGTGTAAAAAACAGCGTTTGATTGAATGATTTTCTGGCAATGGTTTACTGTAGGTGTAGAATGTAGAAAAACTGTAGAAATATTAAAGAAACAAAAAGGAAAATAAAATTTAAGGCTAGAAAATAGAAATATGTAGATCCACAGGCGCCATAGGTGGACAAAGTGTTCTTATTCACAACTTCCGATAAATTTCTCCGCTTACGACATAGAAAGGCGCTTGCAGCACAGTGGCAGGAGGCGGCGAATCCTGCGTGTTTATTGCATCGATTAGCTGTTCCGGCCCCACCCGGAATGACCAAAGTTTCCTTTGCGGAGGGTGAAATGCTCTCTCCTGGGAAGGCTCTCAGGCGTATGTCTGAACGGGGGAAATGCATAGTTCTGCGAGAATCTCCACCCTTCATATAGTAGATGAACAACATTCTTTTTGCTGAGTCCTTGAACCAAAAGAGCTACGGGCCCTCGAATGCGGGATACAGTAGCGCAATGTCAGCACGCGCCCCCCTGCGTACGCGTGCTGACATTGCGCTACTGTATCCCGCATTCGAGGGCCCGTAGCTCTTTTGGTTCAAGGACTCAGCAAAAAGAATGTTGTTCATCTACTATATGAAGGGTGGAGATTCTTGCAGTACTATCCATTTCCACCGGTCAGACCTACGCCTGAGACCCTTCCTGGTTAGTTTTGTCTGGTTACGGTCGCCAAGCCTTCCAGGTGGATGCAGAATATATAGAAGATAGAACATTTATTGAGCTAAAAGTGATGGAAAAATCAGCTGAGCACAAAAAATGTAAGCAATTAAACAAGAATTTCGTTGCCCAGTTCCATACCCTAGCTAACGTCGTGAGCCAGAAATGATCAGATGTAGCGTCTCCGAGATAGTGAGTTTGACACCAACAGAGAATGGGGATCTCTCACTTTTTCTTCGAAACTTCTGGAATTCTGGCGGAGAGTAGTCGAAGGGCTATCCATAAGATGGGGATGAATTGAATTAATACTTGAATTAACACTCGAATTGGGACTTTTCAAGTCAAATTGGAACTTTTCAAATCAAATTGTGCACTCTTCTAAGACTTGTGAAATTAAAGCCAGCTCTTCCAAACTGCAATGAGCTTCTTTTACATTAAACTAGAGACTCTCCAAAAAATTCAAAATAATTCGTTGTTCAAGAGAAATTTTAGTATGGTTTTCTTGAAGTTCCATTGAGTTTTATATAATTGCTATCTTTCGAGAAAAACAATGGTTTTTCTTAATTTAAAGGAAAGGAAGGCAGCCATTTACCAGCGCCAAAAAAGAGATTGCGCCATGCTCCCTTCCAAAACGTCCGATTTTGAATCGATTGACAGCAAAATTGTTGTTTGCATGGAGATTCGCACCTGTGCAACAAATACAATTGCAAGGGACATACATATCATCACTTTGATGCTTCATATAAGCCCCATTTACACTCAATCAAATAAAAATCGCGACGAGCTTACAGCGTTCATGGCGCAATCTGGGTTTTTTTAAGGAACTGAATGATTGGTGCCTGGTTGCGCTCCAATTTAAATCAGTTTCTTCAAGCCCCAAGTGGCTGGTATCGAGGTTGTAAGCTGTCGTAACGATGTTTTGTTGCGATCAAAACTTCTAGCGCCAGGCGGGACTCGAACCCGCACCTCCCTCTGATATCAGCGGCCAGCTCATCCCGATATACGGGTGAGTGCTGATCGGTCCCACGAGGTGTGGATGTTGCGTTCGATCAAACGGCGACGGTGGTGTAAAGGCGTAGACCATTCTCGCCCAGTCAGAGGGAGGTGCGGGTTCGAGTCCCGCCTGGCGCTAGAAGTTTTGATCGCAACAAAACATCGTTGTGACAGCTTACATCCTCGATACCAGCCAGCTGAAGCTCAAAGAAACTGATTTGAATTGTTTCTAACAAGACCATCAGCTTAACTGGATCAATGCTCATATCAGCGGCCAGCTCATCCCGGATACAAAATCCAATTTATTATTTTTTTCTTAAAAAAATAAAAATTTTATAAAATTATTACACTCGATCAGGCACCTGAAGTAATAAAATTTCAAAAAACGTCACTCGTCAAATTTCATTTTATACCAAATTTTCCTTAAACAAAAAATTATTCTAAGCATCTTTGAGAGTCCATGGTTCAACCTGTAGGATGCTCGTTTCGATTTGGAAGACGTTCAGTTTGATTTCAAAATTCTTCGGCTAGCTTCTAATTGTAAGGATGTCCAATTTGATTTGAAAAGTGTCCAATTCGAAGTGAAAATCGAATCGTTGGCTGAGCTTGTTGTTTTTGCAGTTATATTTGCGGTATTATTTGTCGTGTCAGCGCTGCAGAATTTTCCTGACATCTTAGCAATATAATAAGTCAGTGGTGCTGCTTGTGGCCTGCAGTACGTCAACCCTGCTGGCTGAGATTCCTATTGCTCACTTATTAAGGATAAAAGACGGCGTTACTCAATCCCTTTCAGGATGCACCACACATTCTACTTCTACGGGATGTCGTGGAGGCGATTTGAATGCGTATTTGGTCATACAATGACTTGCGGTGGCCAATCGATAAACAAGTCAGCGCTTTACCCTTCCCAGACAAGTCTGGTATCAATTCACCGACCCCGGAGGGATGGAAAGCTTGGTTGGCCTGGGCGGGAAATCCGAACCAGGAACCTGGTATCGGGTGCAGGCGACAGTCGACGCCTCCTCCGACTGCGCTACACGCGCCCACTCACATATTACGGGCAAAAATGTTGCAGATACTTCAAGTGAACTTGGTGCAACTGGAAAAAGTAAAAAATTCTCGAGGAGTGGAAACGAGGTCTGGTTGCATCTCGTACCGTGAACCGATTTAGGGGGAATATGAGACCTGGCGTCTTCCTTTCCGTGCTATTAGGGTGGGCCAAAAGTAATGAGACAAATTCAACAAATTTCTTCATCTCTTTATAACTCAATTACAACTCAACCCTGCTGAGGAATGTATTCGCCGTTAAGGTCGATGAACATGCTGCAATCGATCAGCCAACTTCCGAATCCCATCCTTCCAGAACTGCTTAGGCCTGGTGCTGATCCACTGCTCGCATGGTTGTCGAGGTCTGCTTGGGTCCTTTTGCCACTTACGACCATGAAGTCCTATAGGGTCAAGAAGTAGTGTAGTCGTATGGAGAGATGTCCGGCGAACACGGTGGGGGAGGCATGTAAACGAAGCCCAGCTGAGCAACCTTATCCGTGGTCACTTTCGCCCGATGGGGTGCGGCGTTGTCGAAGAGGAGGACCTTCTTGAAGCGCTGAGACCGAATAAGTGCGAGTCGCCGGTCCACTTCTTATATTTTGTTCACTATGGCCTTGGAGTCCTTCGACGTGCTTTTGGTAAACAGCTTCCAGTATACCGGTCCAGGGGCGCAGACCCAAAAGTTCTAGAGGTGCTTCTCGCCGTGAACATCTCGCCGATAGAAGGTCGGTAACAGGTCACCAGGCCTCAACAAGACTGGCTGCTTGGCAGGGTTAAGGTAGAAGACGTACTTCTCATCTTGCGTGACTATTGAGCCCAGGCTGCTCGGGGTTGGGAATTGGGGGAGGTTTGCGCGACACAGGTCGACTCGTCAGACTGGGGTTTCGGCATGAGACACACTGGGCTTTTGCCATGCTTTTAAAAAGGGCGAAAGTGGTCACTTCTCAGGTTGCCTTCAGTAAGTAGGTGACAAACATACAAATATGAGAAGCACGAAACCGGAGTTCAGTCACGACATATATGGGCACGGCATGGAAAGTCTCATTACTTTTGCCCCCCCCCCCCAATAGACGATCCGTTTAAGGAAGGCGCTAATTTTAAAGGCCATGTTGTGCATTAACAGTCAATTTTGTATGAAGTGTTAAAAAGGAACATAATGGTAGCCAAAAACGTTTCCTAACTGCAACTTGAAACAGGGTATACATAGCGCAGTCGGAGGAGGCGCCGGATGTCGCTTGCCTTTTGTTCGATGTTCCTGTTTCGGATTTCCTGCTCAGGCCTACCAAGCCTTCCATTTCCTTGGGGCGGTGAATTGGTACCAGCCTCATCTGGGATTGTCCATTGGCTGGCCACCGCAATTCATTGTATAAACCAAATACGCATTAAATGGCCTCCATGACATCCGTAGAAGTACAATGCGTGGCGCACCCCAAACGGGATTAGCTAACGCTGGCCTTTCTTTTTGTCCTTAGAGTTTCCTCTTTGATCAGAATTAGGAGTTTTAAGAATAGCTAATGATAGACGGTTTTCGAGCAGTGGATTAGGCATTCAGCAAACCTATTTCAATCTACGGAAAACATTGCTATCGTGCTTCGAAAATCATCCAATTATTCATTCATTCGACCATGCCCGCTACTTCTACCTACTGAAGCATACATATGTACATGCTAAAAGAAATGAAAACGTCTGAACAACAGCATCATTTTCTTTAAAAAACGGCCAAGCACAAATATTTTTACAAGGTGATCCAAAAAATGTAAGTGCTATGTATTCATACATATATATATACCATTTTCACGTCAATTTGGACACTTTTCAAATCTATAGAGATGGACGAATAAGCTTGCGGAGGGGTCGTAAATCAATTAGCGGACATATTCCATGATCGGACGTCCATGTTCCAATTAACGGACCTTTTTGAGGACGAGCTCCACAACCAGGTCAAGAGTTTGTAATTCCACATTCCATGGATGTAGTTGGATTGGCAGGGCGGAGGCGAATCTTATGGTACAATTTAATTTTCATATAACTGAACTTGAACGATGTTATTGCAGTGCGACGGTTTGCGGCGGGAAAATCTGCCGCAAAGCGTCGATTGTTCACGAATTAGGAGCGGTATTGTATATACCGGGCGCGTGTAGCGCAGTCGGAGGAGGTACCGGCTGTTGCGTGCTTCCGATACCAGGTTCCTGGTACGGATTTTCCGCCCAGGCCAGCCGAGCGTTCCATCCCTCCGGGGTCGGTGAATTGGTACCAGACTTCTCTGCTAAGGATAGAGTGCTGATTTGTTAATCGGGTGGCCACCGCAAGTCATTTTATGGCCAAATACGCATTCAAGTCGCCTCTACGACATCCCGTAGAAGTAGAATGCGTGGCGCATCCCGATTGAGTAACGCCGTCCTTTATCCTTTATTGTATATGTTATTGTATATTGTATGTTATTGTATATATATTCGGACATTTTTCAAATCAAATCGGACACTCTTCTAAGGCAGCTTTAAGACTTTTGAAATCGATGCGAAATCCTTCAAATCGAAATGATTTTTACGCTGGTTAAACTTCAGGCTCAATAGGATGGTTAGAATAGCCTTTTGTTCAAGGAAAATTAGGTTGAACATTCTTTGAATAACTTGAAGCGCAGCAAAAAAGCAAGCATAATGCGTAATAAGACTGTGCCATGCACTTAAAATGTTCGATGCAACTTTTGTTTCATTGACATTGTAAACGCCACTTACATAAACCGTCAAGGTGCGGATATGTGTGTTCTTTACAGTTGTTTTGTTGTACTGTTAACAGGTGTCAAACTCTATGCAAACAGAAGTTTTGCCATTCAATCGAATAAAAAACGCGAAATCCTGGAAGAGAGCATGTCACAGCCTCTTCTTTGGCACTAAAAAATGACCGCCTTCCTGTTCTTTAAAACAAGTTTTAAACAACCGTTATTCCTCAAAAAAAGAATTTCATAGAATTTCAAACCATGTGTTCGACTACAGGGTAGATTAATTAAAACTACAAAAAATACATCAAAAAAGTTATACTCAAATTTTCCTCGAACAAAAAATTATTCTAGCTTTTTTGGAGAGTCACTAATTGAATGTAGAAAAACCTCGTTTCGATTTGGAGGAGTTTGCTTCGATTTTAAAGTCTTAGGTTAGCTGAAAAGAGTGCCCCATTAGATTTTATAAGTGTCCAATCTGAGGTAAAATTTTTGAATATTAGCAGAAGTTTCTTAAACGAGTACGCAGCGCACAATCAAGAAAAATTCACGCTTTCGCTTCTTACGACCTGCGCAACTCAACTGTCTGCAGACAAACTGCCTCCAGAATGACGTGTCAGCAGTAATGGTCGGAAACTCAGCAACTGTGTAACCAAGACTGCTCATCAAATTCTATTCGGCTGATGAATCGATGCAACCATATTCTTCAGAGTCTATCGTTAGACAAAGGGGAAGGAGTTGTAAAAGTTCCTCATCCAGTAGCCTTTTTAGGTCACTGCACGTTACAGGTGGAAAGGTATAGTCTCGACTGTCTCATGCTCCCGATTCCAGGTTTTTGGTTCGGGTTTTTCGCCCATTCAGACTTCCATCCTTCCAGCGTCAGTGAATTGTTGCCAAACTTGTCTGGGATTGACAAAACATTTTCTTGTTCATCGGCTGGCCACCGCAAGTCATTGTATAGATCAAATACTCAATCAGATTGGTTCCGCGACATCCCATAGAAGAAAAGGGCGTGGCGCACCCCAGAAGGGATTGATTTTAGTCGTCGTTATATACCATTTTTCACCACAAATTGGACACTCGAATCAAATGGGGCATTTTTCAAAGCAACAAATTGGAAACGTTGCGAATCAGATTGAACAGTCTTCTAAGCTACTCTAAGAACTTTGTAAAAACAGTGAAATCTTCCAAATAGAAATGAGCTTCTTCTACATTAAACTTGAGACTCCCCAAAAAGGTTAGAAATTTTTTGGTTCGAGGAAAATTTTGGTATGACTTTCTTTAAAGTTTTAATTCATCTACCCAATAAGTGAATACATTGTCAGAAGTTTATATGAATACTATTTTTTAGGAAGATTAATGGCTTATCGATTGCTTCCAAAAGCAGGAAGGCGGCATTCTCTAGTTCCAAAAAAGAGATTGCCGCATGCCCTCTTCTAAGACGTGACGATTTTTATCTGATTGATAGCAGAATTTTTCTTTGCATGGAGTCTGACACGATACTGCAAAAACAGTTGTTAAAAACACATATATTTTTACTTTAGTGGTTCATGCAAGTGTCATTTACACACCATCAATCAAATAAAAATCTTTTGAGTGAATGGCGCGATCTAGTCTTTTATTGAGCTGTGTGATTGTTCTTTGCTGCGCTTTAAATCAAATTTTAATTTATTTGCTTTTCCTAAAAAGCTTACATAATATTTACACTTATTCGGATAGCTGAATTTAAAAAAAAACTGTCAGAGAAAGTTACACCAAATTTTCCTCGAATAAAAAATTAAGAAATTTTATAAAAGTTGCGGCGAATCTTCTAGTGCATGGCACAATCTGTTCTTTTAATGCTCTGATTAATTACTTCTTTGCTGTGCTTTAAAAGAATTTTATTTTATTATCTTTTCCCAAAAAAAATCATGCAAATATTATACTTATTGGAGCAGGAAAACTAAAAATTTCAAAGAATGTTATACCAAAGAATAAAGGATAAAGGACGGCGTTACTCAATCCCTCCTGGGATGCGTCAGCACATTCTACTTCTACGGGATGTCATTGAGGCGATTTGAATGCGTATTTGGCCATACAATGACTTGCGGTGGCCAGCCGATGAACAAGTCAGCGCTTTATCCTTCCCATACAAGTCTGGTACCGATTCACCGACCTCGGAGGGATGGAAGGCTTGGTTGGCCTGGGCGGGAAATCCGAACCAGGAACCTGGTATGGCGTGCACGCGACAGTCGCGCCTCCTCCGACTGCGCTACACGTGCCGATACCAAATTTTTCTTAAACAAAAACTATTCTAACCATCTTGTTGAGTCCGTGATCTAACCTACTTGAAGGTCATTTCCATTTGAAAGAGTCCGCTCTGATTTCATATGTCCTATAGGTAACTTAGAAGAGTTTCCAATTTGATGTGAAAAGTGTCCAATTCGACTGAAAATGGTACATATAGCATCTATATCTCCCTTGGAAAGAGAAGAACGACGAGGTTCATCGCAACTAAATTTACGGAAGCAGAAGAAGAAGAAGAAGAGGAAGAAGAAGAAAAAGAAAAAGAAGAAGAAGAAGAAGAAGAAGGGATGCCAGCGATTCATACCGGAATGTATGCGAAGTCGTTGGACAAGATTGCGTTTCTCTCTGCTCACAATTTTGAAACACCCCCATCCACCCATCAGCTTGCCAATCGTCCACATCAGCATTACTACGCCCACATGTCCTGGCTATCACTAACAATAACGTGGGCCAGGCTCTTTGGCTCCCTTTATAGCCTCGGTGAAACTGGAAAACCTTATTCCCCTAATGCAGATCAATCGATGAAGCAGTGCACTGAAGTCTAGAAACCGGTCCGCTGGGTGTGAACTATATTCCTGAACATTTTGGGAACACGTCATCTCCACAGAGTACGGTAATCGCCCAATTACCGTATGCCGTGTGGCGGTCGTAAACGGTGCCTTGCCACCAGGGATGGGCGGAATTTCTGTTTTCTGTTTTCTGTTTTCTGATTTTCTGGCCATTTTGGACAATTTTTTTCTGTTTTCTGTTTTCTGGGAAAATGGCAAAAATTGGCCAGAAAACAGAAAATAGAGTTACGAACAAAATGTTGTCACAGAAATCTAATGAAAGGAATCCAAAAAGTATTATAGAATAGTGAGCTTCATTCCAAAATAGTGTTTCTAGAGCATCTTAAATGGAAAGCATGTGGCGTTTTTGGATGTGCTCGTGTAGTAATTGCGCCGCATACTCATGAACTATCACTAAAATTTTTATATTAAAACTTTAAAACTAGTATTCTGAGGGCAATAAGTTATGTACTAACTAACCACTTGTCCTAGAGTTACTGTGGGTAGGGTTATTCTCCACCTCCGGTTTAAAAATTGATCACTTTTAGTCGGTCATCCCCAATATCGCTTTCTGCGGAGCCTTCGTCGAAGATGCTTTTCTAACTATGAAGATTCCTCCTTGGTGTCACAAATTAGTAAGAGATAGAAAAGTTTTAGTTACCTTCGATTTCGCTGCTGTAATGATACAGTACTGATACACGAAATTTCTCATTTATCACTTATATCATCTGTCGTCCCATTGATCATCGAGTTGTTCAAGCGGGCACCAGCAGCGTCTCATCACGTCCATGCCACGTGCCAGGGTATCTAAAGAATCCTTTTCGCACGAGGGACACGAAGAGCGTCATATTGTTTATTCAGGGCTTTGACGAAGTCCGTCCAACGCGTAGGTGGGCATCCTGGTGTTCTCTTGACATCCCGTGGAGTCTAGTCGGTGATCCCGTGGAGTCTAGTCTAACGCTCTCGTCCACTCTGTGTTTGCGAAGCGCATTACGTGGCCCGCCTAATTTTCGACGACTTGGCCTACGCGATAGCGTTCCTGATCTTCGAACGTCGGCGAAGCTCGGAAGTCTCGAGGCCTTCTCTCACTTGCGTAAGTCGTGTCACTCCGAGCATTGTCCTCTCGATTCCACGCTGCGCGACGCTGATCGTGTGTTCATCCTGCTTTCGTATAGCCCAGGTTTCTGAGGTGTATGATAGGGCAGGAAGAAGAGTGGAGTCGAATAGGTGGGCACGGAGTCGGACGTTCTTCGTCTTCTTCGCGATTCTCTTGACAGCTCCTCAAGCCGCTCGCATCCTCCTTCCCAGCTCCGGCGCTAGTTAGTTGGTCATGTTGACTTCACGACCCAGATACACGTAGCTGGAGCATTCGAAGATGTTCGTTCCATTGAGTGAGATTGGGGCGTCAGAAACTTGTCCGTTCCTCATGAACATCGTCTTCGTAAGATTCAGCTGTAGTCCAACGTTCCCACATACACAGTCGAAGCCAGCAAGCATTTGCTATGCCTGGCTAGCGCTCGGTGTTAGATGGTGTAGGTGCCGTCTGTCGTCTTTCACTCTCATATCTTCCCATTCTAGTAGTCGAATGACGTTTTAAAGGGTGGCGCAGAAGAGAACCGGGGATATAGTACCCTCTCATCGAACCTCTCTGTTCACTTTGGCAACGACGTTGTTGTAGAATGGCGAGACCTTTGTCGTGAATCCACTCTGCAGCTCTCGGAGGACTCTGATGTACACAGTAGGAGCGCCCTGAACGAGCAGGACTTCGACGACCGCTTCAGTTTCGATAGAGTCGAATGCCTTCTTCAGGTGAACGTGCAGCGGCAGCTTGTACTCTCGCGACACTTCGATAAGCTTCGTAATGATGTGTATGTGGTCGATCGTACTGAATCCTCTCTGAAATCCTGCTTGTTCGCATGACTGTACTTCTTCCAGCGTTCTGCCGATCCTATTCAGGAGGACTCGAGTTAACAGCTTATAGACTACGTACATCAGGCAGACCAGGCGATTGTTGCTAATGTCGTGCACTGTCGATGAAATAATAATGTGGAAAAGAGGGTATATGCTCGGTCTTCATTATATGGTGTCTACGCATTCAAAAAAGCACCTTCACCTAAGATCTGTTGTGCTGACAGCCCCTTCAGTCAAAATCTCGTACTGTACTGTAAGGCACCAAGCCAGTGCACATCATCTTTAGTCGGCTAAGCAGTAACTCGGTGCTGTAAAGAGCATTGGTAAGTTGGCCTGAGAACTTTCAGTTACGCGGAAACTAGGCTACTTACAAGGAAAGGTATGACCAAGAACGAAACGAACTAGGAATACAGATTCTAGCGGAGCCAGTAATACTCAACGAATCTCTGCACAGCTTTAGAGTATGTTGCGAGAGTGCGTCTACAAACTCAAGCAATTGAGTTGAAATATGGAAACAGTGATCACTGAATCATCGTGTTCGGTACTCTAAAAGTTTCTTACTAGTGGGATCATTATCTGAGGCGTATTATTTGAGGCGTGAAACGGGGCTGATGAGTAATGTTGTGTACTTCACGTGTCGAGATTCCTAGGATCTATCAGTCCAGATTTACAACTTGCTGATTGCAGTAGAATGGAATGTAGTAGAAATTTTTATAAACGTTTACAAATTAAAACGCTGGTCTACGACTACATTTCTTGTCATACAAAAGCATTTGCTACTGGAAAAATGAATCTTTGGGTAAAATAATTAGATCGTGTGATAATTTCCAAATTTTCTGTTTTCTGATTTCTGTTTTCTGATTTTCTGGCGTTTTTGGCTTTTCTGTTTTCTGATTTCTGTTTTCTGACGAAAGCGATTTTCTGTTTTCTGTTTTCTGGAAAAATTTTCAAAATTTCCGCCCATCCCTGCTTGCCACTGGCCCGTTGGCATCCGTGTATCCTTAGGTGACCGAGCAGTGCGAGGGTGTCGCTCACTCCCACTGGGGTCAGTCTCGCACCTCGTCCACTCCTCGTGCTTGTCGTCTCCGTGCTCACACTCACCTTTACTCACCAGCCCACTTCACACTTCATCGAGACCATATCACTTGGTTTTTAATGGTTCTCTATAAGGTCACTTATTTAAAGGGCTATGATGAACTACTCAATGGCTCCTTTCCCGACGAAAATCTGGAGCTCGTCACACCCAGCTGAATTTGAAGACTTTCTTCTTAGAGAACCAGGTATGATTGCATCGTTAAACTTCGGGGGTTGGGTTACCGATAGGCCGATCAATCTTTACTTTATGGAACCTGTACTTATACATACATACAGGGTGTATAAAAATGGATGCAATGTTTGAAAATTGATAACCTTGGTCACAGTATAGGTACTGAAAAAATTAAGGACTCACATGAAAGCTTAAGAAAAGAGAAATTTTGATGCATGGACGGTATGGAATACGTCATGCGCTCGTCTCAACTATTGTATTTTACACTCGATTGATTGGGTTTCTCCACAAAGTGGCCGCCGTACCGATTGATTTGTGCTTCTTTTAAGGGATAAAACTTGAAAACATGCCATTGCTGGCAAAAAAGGCAGGATATCCTAAAAAATGCAGGTACTATTTGAAAGGCTCTAACATTGTTGTTAGTAAAGCTTTTCAAGATGTTTGGGACTCATATACAAGCGCAGGATAACGAAATTTCTGTGGCGTGTTAAATAGCCAAGATTGCGCCATGCCCCCGCCTGAAACCTTGCATTTCGGACGCGACTGATTTCGCATGGGCTGAATGCTTGTCACAAGCTTGCTATTAATCGACCAAATTAACGTGGACTATGCTTTTTAAGTTTAGAACTTGACAATCACGTGAAGAACACGTGATTGTGACCCGAACTTTGTGAATGATTCACGTAACGTGTGAATTTAATGGTTCTGCAATTTATCGCTTCTGCTATCGCTCTAATAACGCTCTCTTCATATATGAGCCCACAACAAGAGTCATACCCGGCTCTAGGCTTTCCTTCGAGGAGAAGACGTTTGTCCAGAAGTGCTAATGGATGTTCGAAAACATCGTCGAAGTGCAGAGGCGATTTGCCGCAAAATTGTACAATGCGTGCGGTTCCTCAACAATCAATCGAGAATGAAATGCAAGGTTTCAGGCTGGGGCATGGCACAATCTTGACTGTTTGCATATCACAGACATGTCGTTTCCCTGTGCTTCCATTTGAGTCTCAAACTTCTTGAAAAGCATCACTAGCAGCAGTGATCACTAGCAGCAGTGTTAGAACCATTCGATTAGCACCTGCATTTTTCGCAAACAATAGCGTGTTTAGAAGTTTTAAATCTTAAAAGAGGCACAAATCATTCAGTACGGCCACTTTGTGGAGAGACTATAACAAGTATTCAAAAGAAACGCAATCAATCGAGTGCAAAATGCAAGAATTCAGACGAGTGCATGGCGCAAGCTTTCGTATGAGTTCTTAACTTCTTCGGAACCTTTACTGTGAGCAAAGTTATCACCTTTCAAACAGTGTATGCAATTTTTGATACATGGCAGAAGCTCTGTTAGGGGATAATTTCTCCGGTGCAGTACAGTGAAACTCATTTATTCACTTATTTGTGTAAAGTGCACTCAAGGGTGCGCTACAACGTCAACAAAATCTTCGAACAAACAAAATAGTCGTTAAAAACAACAGTAAAATGAACCCTCAATTACATTAAAACTACAGACTGCACTAATTTAGTAATTACCATCCGGCTACCATCCTATGGCAACCACTGTCGCAAAGCCCTATACTAAGTAATTTATAGAAGGATAGGAGCAATAAAGAAGTACATAACTAAAAGAAATAAAATTAAAAAGGAATTATTATATTTAGTGGAAACTTTTCGGTTCTATCCTACACGGAGGGGGCACCGCTAGAAAAGCGAGGCAAACACAAATAAGGTGGTCCATTTTCGGTAGGAAATTACACAGAAAGGCCCTCTGCTAGGCTAGCTGAATGTGTAGTTTTTGTGAAATAATGCACTTTCATTTTTTACCACCGCTGTCGAAAATCCCAAGTGAGGTGTCCCCGACTATGATAGATTCGACTTTCCTCCACGCTGATATTGTCGTGCGAGTTTCAAAAATATGACTGAAGTTCGGAGACGTGGCTCTGAACGGATCGATAAGGAACAGTCGCCTGTTCTGAAGTGCTCTATAGGAGGACAAGATTTGAGAACGGCAAGACTAAAGGCTAGAATTTGGCAGTGCTGCGCTTTGAATTGTACTACACTACTACATTAACGTTAAGTAACCGTCTTATTTTCCATTGTGAGAGTTGAGGCGCGAGCAGCGCAGTCGGAGGAGGTGCTGGCTATCGCATGCACCCGATGTCAGGTTCCTGGTTCGGATTTCCCGCCCAGGCCAACCAAACCTTCCAACCTTCTGGGGTCATTAAATTGGTACAAAAATTGTCTGGGAGGATAAAGTTCTGATTTGATCATCGGCTGGCCACCGCAAGTTATTGTATAGCCAAATACACATTCAGATCGCCTTCACGACGTCCCGTAGAAGTAGAATACGTGGCGCATCCCAAGAAAGATTGATTAACGCCGTCCATTATCCTTGATCCTTTATTGTGAGACCTAAGAAGTTGTTCATTCATTTGGCCCTGAAGTCACGGGGGAAGCTCTCTTTTCGGCACTAAAAGCTGTAGTGATTGCCTTCGGTTCGGGTATTTCAGCTTCAAGCAGGAGAAGCCTGTTTACCACGACGGAGTTTTCCATGGCATCGTTTCCAGTCTAGTCTTCGTTCATCAATTGTCTTTTTCCTTATTATATGAACTTCCATAAGGTCGACTCGGTTTACTGGAAGGTCTGTGGCTCAGAAGCTGTGCGCTCTTCACAGTTCTTCGATTCGTATCCAGCCTTTATTTCTTGTTATTGAACGTAAGAGGTACACGTACGGGCGCGTGTAGCGCAGTCGGAGGAGGCGTGACTGTCGCGTGCACCCGATACCAGGCTCCTGGTTCGGATTTTCCGCCCAGGCCAACCAAGCCTTCCATCCCTCCGGGGTCGGTGAATTGGTACCAGACTTGTCTGGGAAGGACAAATGACTGACTTGTTCATCGGCTGGCCACCGCAAGTCATTGTATGGCCAAATACGCATTTATGTCGCCTCCACGACATCCCGTAAAAGTAGAATGCGCTGGCGCACCCCAGAAGGGATTGAGTAACGCCGTCCTTTATCCTTTTATCCTTTATCCTAAGAGGTACACGTAGAATCAGAGGCGTCTTCAATGTTGATCTATCCTGCACCATTGCTGAACTTGCAGGACAAGGGGTAGGATATGATATGAAACGCTAACATTTGCTTTGCAAATCTTTTGTATTTCGGATACAACTGCTCAACTTTGTGGAAGGATGGAAATAGAAATTGTTTGCTGCTACGCACTGGATTTCGTACCCAGTTCGCAAGATTACAGAAGCCATAACACCGGCTAGGAAAAGGATTTAAGTGAAGGTTGATGAGAGTTTTGTAGGGGTTTCGCTTCACTATCAAGGAATTCCATTCAAGTTCGGTTCAGCGCAGGAAGGACGTAAAGATTCTTTTCGAATAAAGGCACTCGTAAGTATCCCGGACCATACATATGTGCCAGTTTAATACATATTTATCTAACAATTTGTTTATTTACTTTTTTCTGACGTGCAACATAGAAACACGTGAAAATCGAAGACTGAGATAAAACATGGGAAGGTAAGAAAGCTAAACGGACTTTTCCTTCTTGAAGAGGTAAGAAAAACAATAACATTTATAAAAATTATGTATAAGCAACTAATAACTCAGCCTTACAAGAGCAAAAAGCAATATAAGCCGTTGAAAGGGAACTCTAAACAGCATAGCCTCTATTAAGCTGAACAAGGCACCGCGAACAGTGAGATTTTGAAAAGCTTTGAAAATCCATGTGGTAGTGCAGTCCTAGGAGCTACCGATAGTCGCCTGCACCTTGAATCGAGATTCTTGGGCCGGATTTGATGCGCAGACCAACCATACCATGCTTTCTACCCCTCCGGGGTCGAAGAACCTGTACAAGACTTGTCTGTGAAGGACAAAGCGGTCACTTGGTCATCGGCTAGCTACTGCAATTTTTTGCCTAGGCCTAATACGCCTTTAAATCGCCTCAGCCGTACGTTGTGGAAGTAAAGTGTGTAGCGCATTCCACAAAGAGGTTGACTAATGCTTACCTTTATTATTTATGCTTAAAGCAAAGTCTTCTATCATGCCTCAGCTAAAGGTGAAAAATGTATGCGTGGCGCATTCCAAGAGGGGATTGATTAAGTCCGCACCTTATTCTTATCCTTCATACATATAGAATGTTTGCAGATATGCCGCTCTCAGTGACGCGTACAACATGCTTCAAAACCGAACAGGTAAATGAGCAGCTTCTTATGAATTCTGATCTGGCCTCTTACGTCCTTAACGTTTCAGGAACCGCTATGGTATCTGCCGTCAGATCAACTACGTGCCGCACCGCTCATGCAATCCAGCCTAGTAAGTGGTATTTATGTCTGTTATGGGACGTGTGTAGCGCAGGTGGAGCAGGTGCCGGTTATCGCGTTTACTCGATATCAGTTCTGGTTCGGATTTTCCGCCCAGGTCAACGAAGAATTCCATCACTCCAGGATCCATGATTTGGTACCACACTTGTCAGGGAAGAATAAAGCGCTGACCTGTTCATCGGCTGGCCACCGCAAGTCCTTGTATGGCCAAATACGCATTCAAATCGCCCCCACCACATGTCGTAGAAGTAAAGTACATGGCGCATCCGAGGAGGGAATGAGTAAAACCGTTCTTTACCCTCTATCCTTACGTCTATGTTCTTATGAACTCGTGTAAGATGTTACGCACCTCTTTACTCTTCTCGAGACACTCATAGTATCGGGTCAGACCGAAAGTTTTCTGGAATGTCCCGATGTTGTTTAAGATTTTCATTTCACGAAGGGAGAGTTGAGAGGTTTTTAGCAGCGTGTGTGTGTGCGCGTGTGTGCGTGTGTCACACTGTCCGTCCATCCGTCACACTTGAGTTGATGCGCGGCAGCCGAACACGTCGGCAACCGTGCATGGCGAGCCGCAGACGTGCCGAACAGGTCGGCAACCGTGCATGGCGAGCCGAAGACGTGCCGAACACGTAGGCAACCGTGCCTGGCGATGCCGTAGACGTGCCGAACACGTCGACAACCGTGCATGGCGAGCCGCAGACGTGCCGAACACGTCGGCAACCGTGCATGACGAGCCGTAGACGTGCCGAACACGTCGGCAACCGTGCATGACGAGCCGTAGACGTGCCGAACACGTCGGCAACCGTGCATGGCGAGCCGTAGACGTGCCGAACACGTCGGCAACCGTGCATGGCGAGCCGAAGACGTGCCGAACACGTAGGCAACCGTGCCTGGCGATGCGATGGACGTACCGAACACGTCGGCAACCCTGCATGGCGAGCCGTAGACGTGCCGAACGCGTCCTCTACCGTGCACGGCCATCGGGAAGGTGTCATAACAAAAAAGGATAGGTAGCGAAACTTGAAGAAGACAATAATTTGTAATTTTATGTTTTTCGCTTTCATTTTAATTTATTAAAATATTCAACAGTACCCTGCTGAGCCAATTTCCTTTATAAGAAATCAAAGTGAGTTCGTGTCATCTTCCTAAAGCCTTAAATGGCTGGTACCGAGGTTGCGAGCTTTCATTACACCTGTAATGGCATAGAGCATTTCCGGTGCCAACGGCAACCTCTGTTTTCTTCATTTATTTTCAAAGAATTAAAAAGAAGCTTAACCTACCGGTAGATGTCGCGCTCTAAACGAGAATGTTGAAGTGATCGTTTCAGATGATGTCAGGATGTTTGGTATGTGTGCCGACTCGACATCCAGAAACAGTTCTGAGGCTGCACGCTGTCCCTTCAGACATCAGAGAAGAAGTGGTGCCAACTTCTAGGCCGAGATTTTTGGGAGAGGTGTGGTGAATAAATCTTCCCACTTTTTTCGCAGAAGAAATAAAGCAGCTTTAGGAGTGCGGTTACTGTAGAAGCGTTGGAAAGCAATCCGGCGGACACCCGAAGACAGCCTGTCCAGCACTTTTTGCCCTGAAGCCGTGTTCGCTTTGTGGAGCTGACGGCTACGACAACCATACGCTGATGTGAGTGTGCGGATCGTCTTAGTTGACTACGATGAAAACTAAGAAGAAGTTGAAAAATTGCTTCTATTGAATGGAACTAACTCGTGCTATCCGATTTATCCTGGTTGGAGGGAGCTTGGCTAGAAACGTGAACCAAATCCATGTGGGGTCGACCTTTCTAGCTAGAACATTGCAAAGAGAAGCTCTCTCGTAGCCTGTCTCATTACATCGTCTTCTCTCAATTTAACCGTCGTCCTCGAAAAGACTGAATGAAGTGTCCCTCCTCACTAAGATAGATCAGGGTTATCTGGTGCCAGTACGAAGGCCTTTTTGCACCCACGTTGTTAGCCATAAACAGCCGGTAATCATAACGGCATTATGTAGCAATGAAGTCGTGTCCGCAGCCCAAAAAATAGACTTTAACCTCAATGAACTTGTGCAAATAAAAATTGATCTTAAATGAACCGGTTTCAGGCACTGCCCATCACAGAAGAAGGTTAAACTCCAACTCAGGAATGGATATCGACGATTGGGCGACTGCAAGCGAAGTGTTGAACGACTGCCGATGTGGAACAGTACCGAAACCCTTTTCGCTGCTATTTATTGAGTTGCACTTTGTTCTAGAGAGAAGTTTAGCAAACTGAAAGTGAATCCTTCCAATAGCTTTACCAGTTTAGACTGCTTCAGATCCGTTTCATTGTTTTCCTGACACCTGTAGATACCACTCGCTAACTAACAGATGATATATGTAGATATCTAGATGTTCTAATGTCAATAAAATATGAAGATGTTCTAATGTTAATAACTGTTTTATTAAAGGAAAAATGATAAAGGACGGCGTTACTCAATCCCTTTTAGGATGCGCCACGCATTCTACTTCTACGGGATATCGTGCAGGCGTATTGAATGCGTATTTGGCCATATAATGACTTGTGGTGGACAGCCGATGAACAAAGAACAAGTCAGCGCTCTATCCTTCCCAGACAAGTCTGGTACCAATTCACCGACCACGGAGGGATGGAAGGCTTGGTTGGCCTGGGCGGGAAATCCGAACCAGGAATCTGGTATCGGGTGCACGCGACAGTCGGCACCTCCTCCTACGCTAAACGCGCCCAATGTTTTATTATGCCCCCTAAACCTCTTATGAAACCTTTGTTCATGTGGTCTATGAAGAAACTATGAGGAAAATTAGCACGTTTGGATGATCGCGCCTAGCCCAAAAATTAGTTCCGTTAATATTTTAATCTAAATTTTGAAAAATTTCCTCAAAAATCGGGAAACCTTTACAAGAAACACAGGAAAAAAGGTGAAAAGTACATAGAAAAAAGAGAAAATATAGAATTGGAATACCAAATGGCTTAGATTTTAGCACACGATGGAGCATTATCCAGTTTTTGAGCACCACAAAAAAGAAGGACACAAAAAGCGCAAAAAACCTAAATAGAAGGCTGCCTCTTCATGACACAGGAACTCCTCGTTCATTGGATAAACGGTGGCACTGTGGTGTCCGCTACAGAACACCTGAGTTCCTGCACAATTTACGATTTCCGACAGATTTTTCGGTCGGAACCAAATAGCAGAAAAATATGTCACATTTTGGCAAACTCCTTGAACCCATCGAGTCAGAGACTCTGAGTGTTCACTCTCGAATCGTACAGTCGCACAAAGCAGCACACTCCAAACATCGAATATGCGGAAAAAATACAAAAATACTGTAAATCAGGAAATCAAACCTGCTGTAAAACCTTTCCAATATTAACAACTTCGCTCATTAGAATTCAGTATTTCTAATTCGCTTTCCTCACATTGCTCTATGGAAGTTGTCGTTGTTACCCACATGAACATGCTCGTGTAATAGATAATAATAACACCGTGCCTTTGAAGCAATGTTTATTCTACAGGGTGCGCCAAAATTATGGCGACAAGGTTTTCAATTCGCCAAGAGGGAAAATGCGGTACTTTCGAGGAACCAACGATGAGATAATGTTTATCAGTCTATTGTAAACTATGCGCAACATTGAGATTCGAAGATATCTCCATCAGCATCGATATAGACTTTGTGACGCTTCGGGAAGGCATTGACGGCGGCACGCAAGTAAGGCGCGTTGAGCTCATCCCACGCCTTTCTTCAAAGGATCCACGGGGCGGTGAGGTTTCCCGCAGGCTTTGGCTTCCGGAGCTGGCCAGACCGTGTAATCCATCAAACTTAAATCCGGAGAGTTGGCTGGCCACTCGTGGAAGCTGGTGAATGGCGGAAAGTTGCCTTTGCACCAGTCTTGCAGTATTCTTGCTCTGTGAGCTGGAACTCCTTCCTGTTTGAAGGTCCAGGAGGGTGCACGTGGGTCTTCTTGTAGGCCTTAAGTCCAAGTTCACGAAAGATTCTTCTCAACGACGTCTCCATGATGTCCATTTTCCCGACAACCGGCGGACCGAGCGCGCCGGCTTCCTGCGAATTCGTTCACGTACCCTACTAACGTTGTCCGTAGTTGTAACAGATAAGTGTCTTTCCCCTCCGGATCTATCATCCTCGGTTCCCAGGTTTTCTTAGCGTCTAATGGGCCTACTCATAATACTCTGATGAACTCCAAGACGGTGGTGAATGTAGCGTGCCGAGAATCCTTGAGGGTAAAGCTCAATGATTTAAGAACGGTGGCACGAACGCTTCACTATCTTGAAAAACGACTTATTGTTATGTTTGACTGAGGTAAGCATAAAGTAATTGACTCAATAAAAACAATAAGAGAACGAGAAAAAGCAGACGTTCCGAATAAAAGGTCAAATTGTTTGCGCATGTGCTGTCGCCATAATTTTGGCGCACCCTGTACATACGTTGTTCGGAAGCTACAGTATCGGACATGCCGTCGCGACCAACCAGCAGAAGCGGTGTGAAGATGGTGAGCGGCTCGCCACGCGTCGCGTCTGAGGCAAATCACTTTAGGGCGCAGCACCCTCAACTTCTGGGCGTCAGGCTAGAAGGAGCCTATCCATCGTTTGAACGAGCATGGTTTACTGTTTGGAAATAACCGCCAGCATGGCCTGAACAACGCAATGCATAAGTTGCATAAGCTCTTTCCATATGCCTAACGTCACCCTGCGTCCACTCGATTGATTCTGCCGGGCCTATATGCCTTGTTCACAGCGCGCGCCATGCCGGCAGTTAGTTCCATGATCGCAACAAAACATCGTTGTTACAAAAAACAGTAAAATTATCACTCTAATATAGTACATATAGCAATAAAGTAGCAGTAAATTAGGTTTAAAAGCGTAGAAAGGCAGTAACCATTTAGTGTATTATAATACGAAATGCTCGTCCAAACGCGTAGATAGGCTCCTTCCATCAGCCTAGTGTCCAGAAGTTGAGGATTTGCCTCACCAGGGAATGCCGTCAGCCTGCCAAGAAAATTCGGATCGAGACCTATATCACGTGAAAGAGCTCGAGACGCTGATCACCGAACTCATTACCCCATTCCTGTGAAACGAACACTCTATCACTGTGCCGCTGCCGCTGCTGTCAGCAACTCTGATTACGGCAACAACGCGGATTCCACCAGCTACAAGCTAGCTACTCGCTTAGGAGATCCATTTACCATATTTAGTCTACACGTCTGTGATCAGCGCCTCGAACTCTTTCACGTGATATAGATCTCGATCCAATGTTCCATGGGAAGCTGACGGCATTCCCTGGTCAGACGCGACGCGCGGCGGTGCTTTCCGGCGCGCTTTTGCGCCGCTCTTCATCGTTCATGCCACTTCTGCTGGTAGGACCGGGTGGCATGTCTGGTACTGTATAGCGCTGTGAAATCGTGCAACTGCATAGAAAAATTTCAGGAATCACTCGGTAGTTTTAAGGACTACGTCAAAAAGAAGCCATTTATACGCCTTGTATCCTATATGGTGGGAACGGAGTCGGACGTTCTTCGTCTTCTTCACGACTTCTTCGACGCTCTTGAAAGCTCCCCAAGCCGCTCGTTTCCTCCTGTTCAGCTCTGGCGCTTGGTCGTTGGCCTTGACTTCGCGACCGACTCCGTGCCCACCTATTCGACCCCACTGTTCTTCCTGACCTAGAATACGCCTCAGAGACCTGGGCTATACGAAAGCAGGATGAACACGTGATCAGCGTCGCGCAACGTGGAATCGAGAGGACGATGTTCGGAGTGACACGACTCACGCAAGTGAGAGGAGGCCTCCGGATTCCCGAGCTTCGCCGACGTTCGAAGATCAGAGACGCTGTCGAGAGGGCCAAGTCATCGAAAATTAGGTAGGATGGCCACGTAATGCGATCCGCAGACACCCGCTGGACGAGAGCCGTCACCGTCTTAATTCCGCCAGATGTCAAGAGAACACCGGGACGCCCACCAACGCGTTGGTCAGACTTTTTCGTGAAAGCCCTGAACGAGCGATATGACGCTCTTCGTGTCCCTCGAGCGATGAGGATCCATTGAACCATTCTGGCACGCGACAGGGACGAATGGAGACGCTGCTGGTGCCCGCTCGAGCAAGTCGATGATCAACGGGACGACAGGTGATACTGGTGATCCTACATGGTCATCGGACAAAAACTGTTTTTCTCCTAATTTTAGTTGAAGGATGAAGATTCTCGTAGTGGCATTCATTTGCAGACAGTAAGACCTTACAAATGGGGTAAGTGAGCTCGGTCCTAAGATTCTGAACAAGACCTATACGGCCTTGTAGAACATCGGACCGAATCAGAGAACTGCGTTTCGTTTTTGGTGAACGCCGTTGAACGCCTTGATAAGGCAAAAGTGACGCCTGGAAACGCGTTTCAGAATCTCCGGACTGAGCTCACTGACCCCTTGTTGGACCTCCCTGGCGAGAAGGCACCAACGGCCATATTGGAGGGGTCGTAAATCAATTAAGGGAACAACACTTCAATCCGTGGAGTACGGTAGCCGGATAGCACCAAAAGCGATTGACAGTAGGAATAGAGTTTGCTGAGGACCAGCCTACTCTCTACTCCGCAGCAGATCCAAATCCGGTGGCAATCCGGTGACAAACCCAATCGACTGATCTTTGCGGTAGTACAGGATGTCCGAAGTCCACGTTCCCAATATTCACAGTTATAAAAAAGGGCAGAAAAGGGATTGGAGATGAAGTTTTAGCATATTTTTAACAGCATATTTACAAACACAACTATTACATAATCAGATCTCAAAACGACTTCCTCTGACATGGAAGGAAACCTTCAGACGACGTAGAAAGGCTTCCATCGTAGCACGCACGTGTTCCATCGAGATTTCTTCCCACCTCTTCAGAGGGTCGTCCGATGTGTGACATACATTCATACGCACGGATGATCACGGTGACACCTCTTGAATATGACTACTCGACGCGCGACGGTTGTGACACGTACTCTAAATATGGATGCTTGCCCAGCGGGGTCTGTGAAATGTCTTCTGAATTCGGATCCTCGTTGCTTGACGTTTGTGGCGTGCGGATTCCTGCTGTGTGACGCCTGTGACACGTAATTCTGAACCCGCGCTCATTGCATGGCATCTATGATACGTTTTCTGAATCCGGATGCTGATGCACGATCTCCCGCACCATCCACTTGCTTGTGCACCAAACAAACGTCCAGTGACAATCTGGCAAATTCTTTGGCAATGCCAAAAGTTATCTAACATTCCCACGCCAAATTAGGCATTAAAATCAAGTTGGACACCCTTCCAAGCAAACTTGCCGCTTCTGAAATCAAAGTAAACGTTTTCCAAATCGAAACTGGCCTCTTATAGGTAAAACTACCGACTACCCCTCGAGTTTGAGTGAATCTTTTTTGGATACCCAGTCGGATATATTCGATCCAAACCATCCAAAAATCTGGGATCCACGAAAGTGGTGTTATTCGAATCATCCAATCATCCGAAGGTTGTCGATCGGATCCGTTGTATACTACAGACTCTACATGATAATTAGAATAATTTTTTGGTAAAGGAAAATTTGACATAACTTTGCATGAAATTTTTAGGTCAGTATTATTAGATCAAATTAGTGTAATAATTTTACTATTTTTAATTTAAAAAATAGCAGCAATTCAAATCAGTTTCTTTAAGCCTCAAGTGGCTGGCTCGAGGTAGTAAGCTGTCACAACGATGTTTTGTTGCGATCAAAACTTCTAGCGCCAGGCGGGACTCGAACCCGCACCTCCCTCTAACCGGGCGGGAATGCTCGACGCCTTTCCACCACCGGCGCCGCTTGATCGATCGCGACATCCACACCTCGTGGACCGATCAGCACCCACCCGTATCCGGGATAAGCTGGCTGCAGATATCAGCGTGGAACCACTTAAGCTGTAGGTCTTGATAGAAACAGTTCAAATCAGTTTCTTTAAGCCATCCCGGATACGGCTGAGTGCTGATCGGTCCCACGAGGCGTGGATGTTGCGTTCGCTCAAACGGCGCCGGTGGTGTAAAGGCGTAGAGCATTCCCGACCGGTCAGAAGGAGGTGCGGGTTCGAGTCCCGCCTGGTGCTAGAAGTCTTGATCGCAACAAAACATCGTTGTTACAAAAAACAGTAAAATTACAACACTAATATAGTATAGCAATAAAGTAGTAGTAAATTAGGTTTTAAAGCGTAGAAAGGCAGTAACCATTTAGTGTATTATAATACGAAATCGCGCCATACGTTCCAAAAGCTCGTCGGGAATAGTATTTGTCTGAGGGAATAAATGCTGCATACATACATAAAGTGTTAAGTCGCATGCACACGGTAGCGGCTTTAGCAGTGAGGGTATCTGTTTTCTTTGTTTTCTTTGTTTTTGTTTTCTTTTATTTGTTATTGCGCAATTGTGAATGCAGGTGCATAACGCCGTGCAAGCGGGAATTTCGCTACCAATCGAATAGAAATCGCGACGTCTTGGAAGACGGCATGGCGAAATCTCTTCTTTTGGCACTAAAAATGTCTGCCTTTCTGCTTTTTAAAACAAGCTTTAATCCGCTTTTAAAAAAGAGAATTTATAAAGTTTCAAACAACGTGTTGACTTATCAATAGAAACTTTAAAGAAAGTTAAAATTTCCTTAGACAAAAAGTCATTCTAACCTTATAGAGAGTTTCTAGTTCAATGTGGAAAAAGGTCATCATGAAATCGAAGAGTTCTCTATATGTTCAGCTTAATTCCAAAAGCGTTAGCCTAGTTTAGATGGGTGTCCAGCTTGACGTATCAGAAAATGGTAGAAGGTCAGAGCTTCCTTACAGAGCATAGCTCATTTTTAGGCTACGCAAGATATTCAACGCAAGTTCGTCACCTCAGAATTCTTACATGACGTAGAATTGTAATGTTAATATTCGCTGAACCTCATGCTCATTGGGGCTTTCTTGTCGGCCCTGGACCAGGTCATGATGGTACGTCGTCGCATTCTAAGTTGTCAGCTATAAATCACGAGTCGATCCGGTTTGTCGTTCGCGCCATGGCAGGGCGACACGACCTTTTTGACACTGGCATCGGCGGTGCCTCCAGCTGATCATGATGACTGCTGTTCTCATCGGCTTCTTATTGCCAGCTCTGGTGATCGGACAAGGAGCGTACTACCCGAATCACTGGTACGGAGCCAATTCTGTAGGTTCCCGTGCTAGATTTGATTAACTTTCTTACCGCCAGTGCACCGCCCTGTGCAGTTGCAATCGCGTTTAGACATCTGAAAATAAAGAGCAAATTATTTGTTAGATAAGCACCTTGAATTAAATTCCGTATAAATACTTAGAAAGCGCATACAATAAGCTTTCCAATATTGTATTAGGTTGTCCCATAAGTCCCCGCCGTTTTTTCAACGATTCACTGCAGATTTCGCCGGCGGTCTCTTGCATAGCGCTGCATAGCTTTCAAAAGAGAATGATTTGCTTTATCAGTGCTCATATTGCATTTCTTTTTGTCCTGCATTTTGTCAATTTTTAGGTCGTTGAAGTGAAAAGTGAAAAAGCGAAAAAGTAGCCATTTGCGCACTTGTTCTCTCCGCTTAGGTTTGTAATTTTTTCCGCACTTTTTTATGGCATTTGGAGGAAAAAGTTCTGTACTACAAAAATATATGTTAGTGCTATTTGCTCATTTGTCCTTTATTGATTTTTAGGCCATCAAATTGGCACGTCCGAAGGAGGATGGTTATTTTGCCGACAGCTCCTGCTCTGTTGTTGGACTTTTTGGGTTGGCATTATAGTTCATTTGAAAGAAAATGTCTTGCTCTATAAGAATATGTGTCGCGTCCATTGATTTACTATTGAATATCAACAAAATGCCAAAAAGAAAAAAATCGTCTTCACCAACAACTCCTTCTCCTTCTTCTGTTGATGATTTTCGACAGAAATCAGCGTGAGCCAATAAACGTGACACAAATCCTTACTGAGCAAGACATCCTCTTCCAAACGACATATAACACCAAGCAAAAAAGTTCAACCACAGAACCGGAGTTTTGGTAAAAATTCGGACGAAAAAGTCGGAATTCCCAATTTGATGGCCTAAAAATCAGTAAAGGGCAAGTGAGAAAATAAGACCAACATATATTCTTGTAGTACAGATCATTGTCTTCCAAGTGCTATAAAAAACTGCGCAAAAATTACAAACCTAAGCGGAGAGAACAAGTGCGCAAATGGCTACTTTTTTACTTTTCACTTCAGCGACCTAAAAATTGACAAAATTCATGATGAAAAAAGAAATGCAATACAGGTTCTGATAGAGCAAATCATTCTCTTTCGAAAGCTGTGCAGCTCTATGCAAGAGACCGCAGGCGAAATCAGCAGTGAATCGTTGAAAAAACGGCGGGGACTTATGGGACAACCTAATAAAAACCACATTCTTTTTTAAATAAGCAACTTGAATTAAATTCCGTATACATTCCTAGAAAGCGCATTTAAGAAGCTTTCCAACAATGTATATATTCTACCTTTTGAAAAAGTCTTAGTAAAAGTGTTGAAAGCAATAAAAGAAAAAACCTGCATTTTTCTTACACCAACCTACTAGATACTCTTCTGAGCAAGCTTGCCGCTTTTGAAATCAAACTGAACCCTTTCAAATAAAATGCGCATCCCTGATATCGCACCGCAATGGATGATCCCACCTCACTGCCTGTATGTACCTAGCCCCTTTTTTGGATGAGCCACGCATTCTACTTCTTCAGGGTGTTGTGGAGGCGATTTGAATATGTATTTGGACATACAATGACTTGGTGTGGCCAGCCGGGAAACAAGTCATGTTCTTGGTCTTTATGCTTTAGTCCGATGCATTATTTCGTCTCATTTAGGCAAATGTCCGCTCAGGTATCGTTCCCGAATGGGGCCCACCGCCGATCACCAACGCCGGTACACTTGCACCACATGTGTGCGGGTTCAATCCTTACACAAGGTGCGCGACACGCAGATGTTCAGACTTGTTCCTCTGCTCGATATTTCTTCTTCTTCTTCAGAAAGTGCATGGATCCCGAAAACTACTGCCCAGGCCGATGTATGAACTTTCGATACACGTACAACACGTTGTATGATTGTAGATGTCTGGTCGTGAAGTGATAAATTATTTGCACATTCGGCTATTAAGGAGTTATGGGTGAGGTTCGTGGTGATTCGTGGCGTTAGATTGCGCCATGCATTCTATTTTTAGCAAAAGATGAAAGGCTTTCAATAAAAAAAAGTATGCCTGTTGCAGCGTTATGTAGACGTAAAGGACTTCCGAGTAGGAAAGCTTAAACACTTGTCCGATGTTCAGCGAGAGAGACATTAAAAGCTAACCATAAGTTCATCACTTGATGCACTTACTGCGCCTACTGCAGCGCAATTCACATTATCGATGCGAAGTATTGATGTTAATCAATCACTACGAAGAATGTCGATCGACAATTAGCCATCTCACTTGGATGAAGGGCGAAGTAGAAAATGTACGTCAGAAACGCTAGAAAAAAATTAGTAGCCGGTAGAAGACTCGATCCGCGAATCAATAATAATCAGTGGCGATCGATTTGTACAGACTACAACTTTCCGTGTCTATATATAATGGAAATTGGAAGCTAATGTGAAAGGAGAAACGTGAAAATCTCGATCAATAGGTCAAGAATTTCGGAATAATTATTGTTTTACAAATACGTACAAGAAAAAATAGAAGACAAAGTAATGTGGAAAATCGTTTCATACAAATATTTACAGCATCAAAGTTATTCTGGTTCCTATCCGCTTCGTCGCGTGCAAAATCGCCAGTACTTCTCGCATCCTTCACGATATTGCGGTTGACTGAGCGTGAACGGGTTGTTGCAGTACATCTCAGCAAATCCCCTAAAACATCAACTATAGGACATGACACTGATCAGTCTCCTCTGGATGCGCCATGCATCTCGACTCCTGTGCACTCATTTGATTGCAGCTTTAGAGCATGTTTTTCGCATAAATCTAAGAACCAAGCAACTACATAAATCTTTAGATAAGGAAAAAATGGAGCTGAAGGTATGCAACGGTACTAGTCGTTAGTGTGGCCTGCATAGGGTTGGAGATGCATCGCATGGGCGCGCACATTTGGTGCCTTAAAGGCTGGAGGGCATCAGATCGGTGATCTGGTAGGCTGCGATTGACAGATGATTGGTTCCACTTCCCATGTAGGTCACATTAACGACTAGTACCATTGTAGCTCTTTTGCAGGTACAGGATGTTGGATCCGACGTCGATTCGACAACTCGGATCCGTCATTTTTTTCAAGTCCCGTTAAAAGGATTATGCAAATAATGGCGTTTTTGAAAAGCCTCGTATTCTGGGATGATTCAAGGAAGAAAACCTTTGAGAAAAACAGATTTTCGTATAATCCAAATAACTGATTTCTCTTCAGATCTCATGTCGGATATCCGGATCTGACTGGACACCAGATTTCTGATAAAAATCAGTTGTCTGAATTATTCGAAAATCCGGTCTGGTGAAAATCGCCTAATGCAAATCGTTCCAGAATCCAGGCTTTTCAAAAATACCATTGTTCTTGGGATCCTTTCAACCGCGGTTTGAAAAAATTGGCGTATCCAAATCGGCGTCGGATCCAATGTCAAGCAGGTAAGGAGTGCCGTGGAATGGAACGATCTCCACGCTTACACATGGTTCTTAATGTAACAAGAAGTTATCAGCTAAACAAATACATAAGGCATAAGAACGGCGTTACTCAGTCCTCCTTTTTTGGATGAGCCACGCATTCTACTTCTTCAGGGTGTTGTGGAGGCGATTTGAATATGTATTTGGACGTACAATGACTTGGTGCGGCCAGCCGGGAAACAAGTCATGTTCTTGGTCTTTATGTTTTAGTCCGATGCCAATTCACCGACCTCGGAGGGATGGAGGTTTGGTTGACCTGAGCAGGAAATCCGAACCAGGAACTTGGTATCGGGCGCACGAGACAGCCTGCACCCATTCCGACTGCGCTACACGCGCCCGATGAATGGTATAAGCAATAAATAACTAACAACAAACTGGAAACTAAATGAAAGAACTAAGAAATCCAAATAAATGCCTACTGCTCGCTTTGTTAGCCGCAAATAATGTCTAACATCGAACATCGCCGTATTGGCAACGTCTTGCTGTTTTTTAAAAATCATTATTTTTTACAAGGCTTGAACAATAGTACGATTCATATGTATTCTGGCCCCAGCCCTGCCAAACTCTTCTGTCTGTAAAGCACTACAGATGGAGCGCTGTTGGCTCCCTCTAGCATTATATGTAGTTCCGCTCAAATGACCTATTCGAAAAGGCATTCGAATGATTTTCATTCGAATATGAATTATCAAAAAAGAATGGCATTTTTCGAATGCATTCGAAATCAAATATTCAGAAAAAACATTTTTTCGAATATATTCGAATTCCAATGTTCAGAGTTTCTAGACATTCGAAACCATTCGAATATTCGAAAAAATTTACAACTATACCCACCGATGACTCCTGCACAACCGTTCGACAGCGCTGGTACGGCGACCAGCCGGCGGCTTCCGCGTGGGCACTACAGGACGATCGGGAAGTGGTACGTGGCACCTCTCCGAGTATATCGGGCAGAAGACGACTGCCTAAAAGTCATGAAGATGATCACCTCGGCTGGTGCGTATTTCATCTAAAATCATCATCTCATGTATCGCCAACTTTTTGTCCGAATCGGAACGGATCGGGACAGACAAAGAGGTATCGGTTCTTGAATTCCTTGCAAAACTTCGTGAAGTCGATGCGTTTCTTCTTCTTCTCGGGTCTGGAACAAGTACGCAGTTATTTTCTACAAGAGCGAAATAATTACATTTCTATGACTTCCTTAAACTTCCTGTTGCTCACGGAAAGGCTCTGATGGAGAATAGTACGAAGTCGATCTGTTCAAATAATTCAGTATGATTGACCACGGATAGTGATGTAGGGATATGGAATAACACGCATTTCTGCAGCTGCTACGAATCATCGTTTCTACAGGGCATGTTTTAGCAGCTATTTGTCTTCAATTCTTGACCGCGTTGCTGTTTATGTTGATTTGTTTATTCACAGTTATTCCTTGCTTCCCTAGTTGTCGTGAAACACTACTTACGCTCTCGTTGTCGTCACACCATCATTGTCATCGGACTCCGCATCGATAGGCTTCAGTTCCCTCATTAAAGCTGTTCTGAAAAATCACCATATTAAGGTAATAAAATATTCGAAAAGTGTGTAATACCACTCTAACAGCTCCGCCCCAGAACGCTTTAAAAAATTCAGCTGAAGACAACTTCAAGAGAGGTGAAGACCTGAAGGCTACATGGCGCGAAGGAGCACCGGGAGCATGGTACGGGAACGCATCGTTCTTCCTACCGCAACAGCAGCAGCCAACCAGGTATTGGCTCAGCGGCACAGGAATATCACATGATTGGCTGACGCGATTACGGTAGGAGCAACGACGCGTTCGTGTACCCTTGCGGGTCGCCTTCGCGACATATACCCGTCAAAACAAGTGCACCTAACATACGAACAGTAACGCCACAAACAGCGACGCAGCAGCCCCAGTGGAGCTAACACATCTAACACGAACGTCGTGGAATTCCAATAGATTACAGACTACTGAACTTCCATAGGTACTGACAAGATGGAGCCAAAATGGACGAGTTTTTCGTACGTTGCTGAACACTCGTTGAGGGTCTGACTGGATTCTTCGCCCAATGCCAATGCCAGGTCTCGTGAGAAAGTGGCATTCTAACGCAATCCGACTGCCGACGTTAGGAACGGCTAGTGGCGTTATGCGTAAGGGTCGTCGGTTCGTCTATCTAGTGGGCTCAGTGGTGCCTAGCAGAAGCTATGGAATGCAAAAAAGTCTAGCAGAAGCTATAGAATGCACCATTTGGGGCGTAGTCCTAACAGAATTGTCTATTTGATCCCTTCTTTTAGAGTGACGAATTTGAAGGGTTCGCTAATGGAGTGCCCCGGAATGGTACGAGAGTTGAGCTGCATCAATGAAATGGAGAAAATTATAGAAGTTGTGACGAGGAATTATCAGAGCAAGTATTCGGATAATCTAATGACCGTGGTCTTGCAGTCGGAGGAGGCGCTGCTGTATGCACTTCGTTTCAAGGTTCTCGGTTCCAATTTCTTCCGCCCAAGCCAACCTAGCGCTCCATCCCTCTGGGGTTGTTGAATTGGTATGTACCAGATTTGTTTGGGAAAGATATAACCCTGATTTGTCCGTCGGCTGGCCACCGTGAGTTGAGTTATTCTATGACATTCAAATTGCCTCCACGATATCCCGTAGACGTAGAATATGTGGCTCATCTTTGAAGGGGTTGACCAACGCCGGCTGTTAACACATACTTATTATTTAGACCACTCTCTAAACTCGGGTATGGGAGGCCATGGTGTCTAATGAGAGCTTCATTGCGGGTATGGTTGTCCTTTTTACCCAGCATACTCCAGGGTTTATTAGTCTATGGATTCTGTCCCAGACGTCCGTGGAGGTGACCATAACTCGCGTAAGTCCAAGGGATTCGACGGTCCAGGTGCGAGGGAGAAAAACGTTATGACGCCCTTCCCTATGTCTTTAGAATCTTGGCTATCCATGTACAAAGACATTTTAATTCGATATTTCGCTTTTGTTTGCTTCCATAAAATGACTAGGACAAATGCAGATGCAAATAGAACAATCGTCAAATGTGAAAAATATGAACATAACGGCGGAGAAATGAAAAAGAAATGCGTTAAGAAAGCTTCTAGAAACCCAAAAAAGGAGAAATATTTATGAAAACTCTTCCATCTGTGGACGACTCATCCTTACCCTTGGAATCTTACCCATCGCTCAATGGTTCGGGCACATTCGGTAAAAAATACTCATCCTATCAAGGCAGAGATTATGGATAAGAGCAGAACGAAAGCGAAAGGCAACTAACGGCACGGTAGCCTGATCTGGCTCATGCTTCGGTATCCGGAAGCAGATGTTCTCGAATGCCTGGCAGAATTCGTCCTCCTTCACGTCGGTCTTATGTTGACCGGATAGCGCGCACACCTTCACGTATTCGAGTCGAAGCTCGGCACATGCGATCTGGAAACGGGTGGGTATCAGCTGGATGTGTCTTCTCCTTTCTGAATTTCTTGTTACATACATAGGAATGCTACGTCTGTATCTTGAGGAAAGGATCCGTAAGGCAAGTTTTACTTAGACTACTTAGCATTCAGAAGTGTTACCTTGTCTTTCTCTGTGATATCAGATCCACTGTCGGTTGCTGTCTTAGCTGCATGAGCTTGACAGAACGCCAACGTCGGATTGCGAACGCATCCCATGGCGACGAAATCTCTAGCTGATTCACAAAGAGTGGCCAGAACAATTAATAGGAGTAACCGCATTCTCTAAACAAGAACATCATTAAGCTGAACACTGAAGGATTCGGCAAATACGGCGATAGTACGTGAATGAATCATAGCTGAAACATTGTAGAAGATTCGGCTATAAGCAAAAAGAAGACAGGATGGCGTTGCTCAATCCCATTGCGGAATGCGCTATGTATTCTACCCCCACGTCACATCGTAGAAGAGATTTGAATGGATATTTGGTCTACACAAAGACTATGGGGATTCTAACACAGTGGGGAGGGGCAAACACTCCGTCTTTATGACAACGTCAGTAAAATTGAAAGTGAACTGTTTTTCAAAGATGGTACAATGAAGAAGCCTAAAAGGGAGCCTTCGTTTCAATTTTCTACCTCGGATAGACCACCATGCCGCACATTTATAGCATACCTACCGACTAGGAAATAGGATATATCCATTAAATCGGAGAAGTGCAAGAAAAGCAAAGCAAACACAAACAGTGTCATCCTCGGTAGGAGATTACTTTATGGGTATGTAGTCTTTGCGAAATGGTGGACTTTCAATTTTATCGACGGTGTCGAAAATGCTAAGTGAAGTGCCCCCTCCCCCACCCCATTAATAGATCCCAAGATAGTGTTTTATCCTTCCCGAGAACTCTAGTACCAATATCCCGACACCCAACGGATTGGGGAGGGGTTGAATATTCAAGCATAAGTGATGAAGATCAAGGTAAGTCAACACCCTTGCGGGACGCGCCATGCATTCTGCTTTTATGAAAAATCGTGGAGGCGATTGAAATCCCCATTTAGCCTACACAATCGATTGCTGAGGAATACTGGGGGGGGGGGCTGGGAGGAGAGGGAGGGATGGTGAAGAATTCAACGCTTTACCCTTTCCATTCTGACACCAATTCACTGACTCCGGAGGGAAGGAAGGCATAGCTGACCTGGGGAAAATCCTAAGCAAAAACCTTGGATCGATGTGCATGCGGCAGCCGGCGTTTCACAACTGCGCCACCACGCACCTTGTAGTATATTCTGCTACAATACCGCCCGCGTCGCGCGGTCAAAAAGACGGTTTGCGACGGAAAAATCCGTCGCAAACCGTCGCATGCTTATAACTCCTTTAAGCTTGAGTTGTTTCAGAAACTGTTGGCGCCATTCGATTCGTCTCATCGAGATCTACAAAACCATGTATGAAACTTCCCAGGCCACCGCGTTTTCGCCGTGGGTGGCCTAAAAAATAACTGCAGCAGGCTTTTACGATTGGAGCACCTTATTTTCCAGGACGTACATGTGGCGTGCAGTGTTTTCGGAGCATCTCAAGCATGGCGTGCGTTGTCAGTACTCTGTCATGCCTGGAATGTTCCGAGAGTGCGCCGTACACAATGCATATAGGATCGAGCCTATCAATCGAGCGAGTGGAAGCGGTTCAAATGTCGTGCTAAACAGCAAAGCTTACCTTCTTTAGGTGCTTTAGTGCACACTGACAGCAGCTTATACAAATTAAGAGGTTTTAAGAAGCGAGAAGAGAGAGTGCGCCGTGCAAAATGCATGTACGATAGAACCGTGTTTGAAATTAGGATAGATTAGAAATTTCCGCCCGCCCTACTCAGGAATTGCTGTACTCAGTTAAGGGGAGGCTTTAGAGTACGCTTTGAACCATGCATATAGAATAGAACCTATCAATGGAGTGGGGCGACCGCTCGCAAATGCACGCGCGGGAGAGTTCGTAGCGCAATAACTCTATCAAGTTCAAATCGTTTGGGCTGCAACTCGAGTGCTTTGTAGGCAGTACAAGGTTCTTGAGGTGCTCTAAAATACAACGGTGTAGCTCATGAATGGGCTAAATTACAGCACTGCAAAAATGCAGATGAGGCTTGTGCGACCCAATTTTTTTCGGATTCGGTCGACCACTGCGCGAAGACACGGCGAGCCAAGGGCATACAAATGCGTAGACGAGCGGAACACCTAAGGTGCTTTAAGGCGATAGGCTCGCAACTCCCCAGCTGCCTAAACTGCCTTAGCCCCATCTGCCATTTTAGGGCGGCGGACTTTGCGATTGAAGTTTCCTGCCCTCTTACTCACCCACATTTGGGTTTTCGACACTCCCAATAACACCATTTTGTTCACCACAAAGAGCTCTATCGAAAAGTGTCACTCTCGACCAATTTCAAAAAAAAAATCGATTTTTTGACAGTTTCCCATCGAGGACGTAGGCGCCATTGGCCGGGCCGGCGCGGATGATGACGTCATCGAAAACAGATATTTTCGAAATTGGCCAAATTTCCTCGTGTAAACTTCGTCCAAAATCATCTAGGCGGTTATTCGGGGCGCTGATTACGAATCCGACGTCTGTTTTTAAAAATTCCGCCGATTTCAGTAGGTTACTACCCGTTTGAGGGTGGTCGAGTCAGGATCACCGGTCACCCTCAGTTATCAGTATGGGTTAGCTCCTGCCGTAATCGCCAGAATGAACTTCGGCATCCTGTTCTGAATAAGTCTCCGCCCCTATACGAAGTTTGAGCAAAATTGGTGATCCTGACCCAACAACCTCCAATTATCCTGAAAAATATCCTGACGTAGGGTTCGTAATCAGCGCCCCAAATAACCCCTAGATGATTTTGGACGAGAAAAAAATCGGCCAATTTCGAAAACATCGATTTTCGATGACGTCATCGTTTGCGCATGCTCGGCCTGGAGCGCCCCCGTCCTCGATGGGAAATTGTCAAAAAATCGATCTTTCTGAAATTGGTCGAGATTGATATCATTCGAAAGCGCTTTCCATGCTGAACAGAACAGTGAAATTGCGAGTGTCGAACACTCAAAACCTGGGCGAATAATGGTGCAGGAATCTTCAACGCTAAAACTCCGCCGCCCGAAAGTGGCAGCTGGTGCTAAGGCAGTTTAGTCAGCTAAGGAATTGTTAAAGCATTCTCTTGAAGAACCTTAAGTGTTTTGCTCGCTGGCGCATTTGTAGGCCGTTAGCTCATCGCGTGTTCTTGCAGGTGTCGACTGAATTTGGAAAAAATCGTGTCAGACAAGGCTAACCATCATTTTCGCACCCCTGTAACATTGCGTCTTCCTAAGCTACACCGTTCTACTTTAGCGTACTACTAGACCGTTTTACTGCCTACGAGACCCTCGAGTTGTAGCCGAAACGATTTGAACTTGAAAGAGTTACTGCGCTCCGAATACGCCCGCGCGTGCAATTTGCAAGCGGTCGCTCCCTCGATTGAAAGGTTCGACTCTATATTCATTGTTCATGGCGCACTTCGAGGGCTAGCTGGACAGCCTTAGAGCAATTCCTTAGTAGGGCGGCTGGAAATTTATGATAGAACTCCCCAAACGTTCACTCTACCAGTTGTCGAACCAATTCGATTATTCGATTGATAGATTTATCTCTATACGCATTGCACGCGGCGCACATTTAACGTCTCTCCGGGACAGACTGGAGCAATTCCAGAGTAGGGCGGCTGGAAATTTCTGATAAAATTCTCCAAACAATGCGATATAGTCCTGAAGGCTTTACATTTTCCATCAAGCGAAAATAGAAACCCAGTGGACATGCTTCCGCCCTTCGATTGATAGGTTCGATCCTATATGCGTTGTGTACGGCCCACTCTCAGAACATTCCAGGCATGACAGAGCACTGACAACGCACACCATGCTTGAGATACTCCGAAAACACTGCACGCCACATGTACGTCCTGGAAAATAAGGTGGTCCAATCGCAAAATCCTGCTGCAGTTATTTTTTAGGCCACCACGGCGAAAACGCGGTGGCCTGGGAGGTTTCATACATGGTTTTGTAGATCTCGATGAGGCGAATCGAATGGCGCCAACAGTTTCTCAAACAACTCAAGATTAAAGGAGTTATAAGCATGCGACGTGGGCGGTATTGTATATGCAGGTAAACCTTAGCATGCTACCGCGGAAACATTTAATTTACTTTTTCGCTGAAAAGTTCAGGATTTTTCTTTTGGAAACGACTTTTGGAAACGATACACGGATCTTCAACGAACTTGAACGCTTCAAGATACATAATACGACTAAGGCCTGATGACGTTGATAACTTAGCACCGCGACCTAGGTGGCAAGTCCCACTCATAGTGGTAGCCTCCGACTCGCTAGTTGTATAAAAAGGTGGAAAACGAAGACGACGAATCAATCGCATGACACCACCATTACACTGCGCCACGGTGTGATCATCGGCATTGTCGTATCTTAAAAGGTAAGGGAAGATAGCAGGAGAAATTACGGGAATTCCTTTTCAAAGGACTTCACTCAAACGAGCTGAACAATAGGACTTCTCTGACTGTGTTTGCTGGGTATTTTCCACAGAAGAATGGATTGCATTATGTACTAAATAAAAACAACAGCATTTCATTTGGGAAGTGGAAACAATCCAAGGAACATCTTTTGGAAAAATCCAAAATTGGACGCCCAAACTGATTTTTAGGTTGTCCCATAAGTGGCCGCCGTTTTTTCAATGATTCATTGCGGATTTCGCCTCTGGTCTACCTAGCGCTATACAGCCTTCGAAAGAGAATGATTCGCACTATCAGAACATGTATTGCGTTTCTCTTTTTACCCTGAAATTTGTCAGATTTTAGGTCGTTAAATTGAAAAGTGACAAAGTGAAAAAGTGGCCATCTGCGCACTTGTTCTTTCTGCCTAGGTTTGAAATTTTTTGTGCAGCTTCTCATAGCACTTGTTCTGTACTGCAAGACTACGTGTTGGTTCTATTTGCTCATTTGTCCATTATTGATTTTTTGGTCATCAAATTGCGACGTCCGACTTTTGCGTCCAAATTTTTACCGACAGCTCGGTTCTGTGGTTGGACTTTTTTGCTTGGTGTTATATGTTGTTCGAAAGAGAATGTATTGTTCTAAAGGAATCTGTGTCGCATTTACTAGCTTATGCTGATTTTTGTCGATTATCAACAAAACTCCAAAAAGAGAAAAATCATCTTCACCATTCGACAGAAATCAGCATGAGCCAATAAACGCTACACAAATTCTTACTGACAAGGGAACTGTCTGAGCGGTACGCCGGAACGGCAAGAACGAGTACTATAGGGAGAATCCTCGTCCTCCAATAGTAACAGAACATGTTTTGTTTTTGCCGAATCCTTGAGGCAAACGAGTACGATGGTGTAATGGTTAAGGGTCCGCAGAGCGAGCTCTTCACGGCAGCGCAAGATCCCGGTCTCGTGGACTGGGTGGCGCCGAGGTAGAGGGCGCGGCTCATGTTCGTGAGGTCGAGGGTTCGGTTCCCATGCTACGATGCGTCTTTACACTTTTACCATAGTATCGGATTTCCTTAGAGATTTCCATATCTGAACTTGTTTTTGGAGTTTGCTACGGTTAGATGTTTTTATTACTTATTATTTGTCGACATCTCGTAGTTCACCAGCAATGTCCGAAACATGTCAAATGCGATTTTGTATGAAACTTTTACTCCAATACATTGTTCTCATTGCTAATGTAAGAAATTGCGACGCAGGAGTAACATGAAACAGCGGCAAAATGCTAGAAGAATGCTTCGAATGCAATTTATTAGTGTCGGTGAGGTGAGTGCCACCAGTGAACTCACAGTGTAGGAGGGGACCACATGATCTTCAACTTGACCTACCACCTCGATCAATATTCTCGCCTCTGTTATGCTTACAAAATCGCCCGGTCATAACAAGCTACTGTCGCCAACACTGAGGCCTCTGTTATACTCCCGAGGGAGCATCAGCGGAACGTCCGCGAACCAATGGTGCACGGCGGAGGCGGGCGTGGCGAGGCGCGGCGATTGGCCAGGTGAGGAGTCTCGGCGCGATTCCCGCCCTTCCGCGGATGCTCTCGCGGGAGTATAACTCTGGCCTGACTCTACAACGTCTGCTAGCCCTGAGTAGTCATTCACCTATTGACACTGAAGTGCAGATCTCCACTGGATGCTGTTCTTTCGAAAGACGAAATGAAGCTGGCGGAAAGGATAGCAAGTATCCTCGGATTTCGAACTGCGACAGCTGGAAATCGACGAAGTGGAGAAGTTGGAGGTAGTGGAAGAAGGGGACCAAGAATTTCAACCAGAAGAGGATTGTGCCGGCGTCACGACACCACTAACCAGTGAAGACACTATCACGCTTTCGGGAGGAGAGATCGTTTCGGAGGAAAAGGTTTGGCTATACTAGAAATGTTACTCTATACAAGTTTGAGAACTGGGGAAGTGGACTGCATCGCGATTCCAGGCTTGGGCTGCAGCGGAGTACTACTGGGCAGGAGCTGTGAAGCCAAACACAAGTTGAGATATGGAAATCTCTATGGGAATCCGATCCTATGGTAAAAGTGCAAAAACGCCACGTAGCATGGGAACCGAACCCTAGACCTCACGAGCATGAGGCGCGCCCTCTACCTCGGCACCACCCAGTCCACGCCACCGGGATCTTGCGCTGCCGTGAAGAGCTCGCTCTGCGGACCCTTAACCACTACACCCTCGTACTCGTTCGCCTCAAGGATTCGGCAAAAACAAAACATGTTCTGTTACTATTTGGAGGACGGGGATTCTCCCCATAGTACTCGTTCTTGCCGTTCCGGCGTACCGTTCAGACAATTCCCTTATGAGCAAGACACCCTCTTCCGAACGACATATAACACCAAGCAAAAAAGTCCACCGCAGAGCAGGAGCTGTCGGTAAAAATTCGGACGGAAACGTCACAATTTGATGACTTAAAAATCAATAAAGGACAAATATGTAAGCAAATAGGACCAATGCGTATCTTGTAGTACAAAACATTGTCTTCCAAATCCTATAAAAATTGAGCAAAAATTCCAAACCTAAGCGAAGAGAAAAACTGCGCAGATGGCCACTTTTCCACTTTTCACTTTAACGACCTAAAAATTGACAAAATTTAGAATGAAAAAATGCAATAAATGGTCTGATAGAGCAAACCATTCTTTTTTCGAAAGCTGTATAAGGCTATGGAAGAGACCGCAGGCGAAATCCGGAATGAATCGTTGAAAAAAACGGCGAGGACTTATGGGTAACGAAAACGGTTCAAATTAAGCTTTCGACGTGAAAAACAACTTCAAAAAGGAGCAAAAGCGATTTGATTTAAACTTCTAGGCGTGCATCTTTATTTTAATTTGAGTTTCTTCCGTAGTTCTCTTACTTTTCCATTTTTAAGTTCAATTACCCAAGTTTCAGGTACTTTTAAGATAAAGCCACAATTCACGTTCGGATTTCCCGCCCAAGCCAATTGAGCCTTCCATCCCTTCGGGGGTCCATAAATTGCTACCAGGTTTGAAGAGGAAAGATAAAGCGCTCACTTGTTCATCGGCTGACCACCGCAATTTGCGTCAGCTGGCATTACTTAGGTGAAATACGCACTCAAGTTGCCCCGACGATATTCCGCAGAGGTGAAATCCGTGGAATACACCGCAGACGGATCGACTATCACCGACCTTTATCCTTATGCTCGTACTTTAACTCCAGTCGTTGTGAGAACATCTTGTTGAAATAATTGACAAACAGAAGCATATGAGAAGAGCGGCACTTCTGACAGAAGATTATTTGAACTTTGCAGCTTTCACAGACGGTTTAAAGAGCTTTTGTAAGTTCTCTAGACATACATACTATATTTGTAATTTCAGAGAGTAACGGCTAGCGATCGCACAAAGTATTAGGTTGTCCCATAAGTCTTCGCCATTTTTTTTCAACGATTCACTGCAGATTTCGCCGGCGGTCTTTTGCAACGCGCTGCATAGCTTTCGAAAGAGAGTGATTTGCTCTATCAGAATATGTATTGAATTTCTTTTTTTATTTCGAATTTTGTCAATTTTTTGGTTGTCAAAGTGAAAAGTGAAAAAGTGAAAAGTAGCCATTTGCGCACTTATCTCTCCGCTTAGGTTTGGGATTTTTGCGAAGTTTTTTATAGCACTTGGAAGGCAATGTTCTGTGCTAGAAGAATATGTGTTGGTCCTATTTTCTCACTTGCCCTTTACTGATTTTTAGGCCATCAAATTGGGAATTCCGACTTTTCCGTCCGAAATTTACCGAAACTCCGGTTCTGCGGTTGGACTTTTTTGCTTGGTGTCATATATCGTTTGGAAGAGGATGTCTTGCTCAGTAAGAATTTGTGTTGCGTTTATTGGCTCCCGCTGATTTCTGTCGAATATCAACAACTGAAGAAGGAGAAGGAGTTGTTGGTGAAGACGATTTTTCTCTTTTTGGCATTTTGTTGATATTCAATAGAAATCAATGAATGCGACATATTTTCTTAGTGTGCAAGACATTCTCTTTCGAATGACATATAACACCCACCCAACAAGTCCAACCACAGAGCAGGAGCTGTCGGCAAAAATAACCATCCTCCTTCGGACGTCCCAATTTGATGACCTAAAAATCAATAAAGGACAAATAAGCAAATAGCACTAACACATATTCTTGTAGCGCAGAACATTGTCTTCTAAATACTATAAAAAACTGCGCAAAAAATTACAAACCTAAGCGGAGAGAACAAGTGCGCAAATGGCTACTTTTTCAGTTTTTCACTTTTCACTTCAACGACCTAAAAATTGACAAAACTCATGATGAAAAAAGAAATGCAATACACGCTTCGATAGAGCTGATAGAGCAAGTCATTCCCTTTCGAACGCTATGCAGCGCTATGCAGGAGACCGCCGGCGAAATCTGCAGTGAATCGTTGAAAAAAACGGCGGGGACTTATGGGACAACCTAATATTTACTTTAATTTAAAAGGCCTAAACGAACACGGCCACTTATTTGCGGCGATGTAAGTCAATGGGGACAAAGAAGTCAATAAATCTGTACGGAGAGCTGCGTATCGATAAGGAATTAATGAATAAACATCAGCGTCAGAGCTAACTGATCATCCTTCCGGCGACGGAAAACTGCAAATGAAGGTTAGAAGGCACACACGATGAAACCCCACTTCGACGATGAGAGATTGCAGCTAATCGAAGACTGGAACAGCTGCAATGATGAGAGGCGACGTTAGCACTCGTCAAGGTCGGCGAGAAACCACGCAGACCGTCCCAGCGCCGGAGATGTCTAGCAGCTTAGTCAACGAGCGGCTTCAACACGTTTTTGAAGGCATGTATCGCCGCAGCATTGTTAGCGGCTCGGATTTCAGCTTGGAGAGGTTGGAAACATTGGCGTGCAGTTGTCTGACCATAGGTGTGAACTGTGTGGGCGCTGCAATTATACAGAAGGACAAGTGCTTTTTATTCTTTTCCGCTTTTGTTTCTCTTGTTTGATAGCTTTTATTGGAGTTTCTTCATGAGTATTCAGCTTGATTGATAATTCGTCATTTATTGTCTCTGACGATTGTTTTTAATGCTTGCTGGCGCACTCGTTATTAAATAAGTAAGTGAATAAAATAGGTAAAAGACGATCTCAGTCAATTCTTACACGGAATAGAATGCGCCATGCATACTACATATATCTACGGAATATCATTGAGGCAGGTCGAATGCGTACAGGGCCTGTTGAATGTTGCCACTGTTTGAATGATCTTTATCCATTTAACTAAATCAAAGAAATTCTACTTATTCTGAAGAGTTGGACAGCGAAATGCTGAGGTGGGTTCCAGGGATGCACACAAAATCCTTAGAATCAAATTTTTAACGGAATTTTTTGTTAAATTTTTAACGGAAAATTTTCGTTAAATTTCCGGTAAATCGTTAGATCTAGTAAAAAAACACATTCAGTTCCAAACCATTATTTCATAAGGAAAAAATTAATGAAAACTTTATTCGTGTCAATTTCAAGAGGTCAACAGCCCTCTCAGAACGATCCTCTACGCGGACGACATCGCCCTAGTAGCCGACAACCAGGAGGAGCTGGAGGAGAAGGTGCAGCTGTGGCAGAGAGCCCTCGCAGACAACGGCCTACGGCTGAACGTGAAGAAGACGAAGTTCGTCAGCTCTGAGCAGTGCGCTGGATTGATCCTAGACTGCCAAGGGAAACGATCGAGAAGGTGGAAGAATTCCGCTACCTCGGAAGCGATCTATCCGAGGAAGGAAGCGTGGACCAGGCGGTCAGGGGACAGATAGACGCAGCCTGGCTCAAGTGGAGAGAGTCCACAGGGATCCTCTGCGACCGTAGATGCTCCAGGAAGCTCAAAGGCAAGCTCTATAGAACAGTTGTGAGACCTGCCCTCCTCTACGGCAGTGAGTGCTGGGCCCGGCAACTGCACGCGGCGGAGATGAGGATGCTGAGGTGGGCATGTGGATGGACCCGTCGGGACAGGGTGCGAAACGAGGACGTTAGGGCAGTGATGAAGACAGCCCCGATCCAGCTGAAGATGAGAGAGCAGCGCCTGAGGTGGTATGGACACGTCCAGAAGACCAGAGGATCACCCCACAAGGCTGGCCCTAGATTTCGAGGCACCCGGAAAGCGTCCAAGAGGAGCCCAAGGAAAAGATGGAAGGACGTCATCAAGAGAGATCTCGCCGAAGTCGGCGCCACGGCAGATGACGCCCTTGATAGGATGAGGTGGCGACAGATCACAAGAACAGCGGACCCTGCGACTGCGCGGGCTAAACGCTCAGGAGAAGAAGAAGAAGAAGAAGAAGAAGAAGAAGAAGAAGAAGAAGAAGAAGAACAGCTAAAGTTCAAGGAATGAAGTGTAACACTAGAATGTGAAATAAATAATTCCACATCAACAAACACAGAAGAATAAACAAGCCTTCAGCAGCAAATTACCTGTAGGGTGTGGAATAGAACGGGTATGGAATTATCGTGCACCGAAAAGGCACCTTAAAATGTGCGATCAGGCCAAACCCGGTGTTCCCCCCTTTCCTGCTTCTTTGCAAAGCCGTTGTGCGAGACTACGAGCTTATACAATCTCGATGTGGGCATCAGCAAATTAAGTACAGAAGGATATGATGAAAATACAACTAAAAGCCTATCAGTGGGATCTTAACACGTTGTCGAACGCACGATTTTCGAGTGATTGGTACGTGGGACCAACCCATTTTTCTGCAACTTCGGGAGCGTGGCACGACATCGTGTCACAAGGTAGTGGAGTGATCGTTTAAAACACCTCCAGCTGCCAAAAACATTCTCTCCGCCTCGACTATTCCAGGGGCCCAATTCGTCAACACCTTACAGCAGTTTTAAAGGGAAAAATCCGTGATAGTGCGGCAAAATGTTTCACCATATCGCTTGATAAGCCGCGCTATCAAGGATTTTGGCTGTATTCTCTCAGTTAAATTGCTGTAAGACGTTGATGAATCTGACCCCAGGTGGCAAGCACAAGTATTCTAGGATAAGCAGCGCCAGGTGAGGAAAGGCATATCGTACGAGGGGGTTAGACCAGTATTTTTGGGGTTCGTTTACGTGCTTGGGGGAGGGGGGTCGGCGAAAAAATGTCTAGTTCCAGAATGCATTAAATGATAAGGATAAAGGGCGATCTTATTACCCAATCCGCTTTAGGATGCGGGGTGCACAGGACAGCCGACACTTCCTCCGACTGCGCTACACTCGCCCTTAAAATGCATTTTAAAAATTTACAAAAATTCATAGAGTGTTCATGAAAACATTAAAATATTCCTGATAATTTCAATAGATTCTTAGTCCTATTTGGGAAGATGAGGCCTGCAACAATAGTGCGGACTAAGGGTAAAAGTGATAACTTACTCAGAAAAAAGTCCGTTAAAAATTCCGTTAAATTTCTAAAAAAAAAAAATACGTCAAGTCGTTAAGCCAGATTTTAACGAAAAATGCCGCTAATTCGTTAAATTCGTTAACTCTTTAACCGTTAAATGTGCACCCTTAGTGGGTTATTTGCTAAGGTGTCACACGATGCGCTGTGGTGCTTACTTGATTTGTAGAATAATTCCAGGTTTTTTTACCTTTCGTCCCGAAACTGAGGAGTAAATCAAGTGTTGTGTATGGCTTCGATAAGCATTTGCTTTATGAACAAGGAATAACTTCAGATAAGCCTTTGAGAAATAACTAGTGCATCAGGATGAATCCAATGTTTTTCAGCAGCTTTAACTTCGAACTATCAACTACCCTTCTCGTCTCATATAGACTGGAGTTTTTAGCATTTATTAACCCTTGATATCATCGTTTCTCTGAGCTTTATATCTACATAAACTTTTTCATAAGAGTGACGCTAAAAATAGCAAAATATTTATTGACAACCCTTCGGGCCTTAAGGGCTGAAATAGCTATATGCTTACTTTACTTTATACTTTATTACATGCACATAGAGCATGGAGGTAAGAAAAGAACCAAGAAGTACCGGTGATCCTATGCGTAACAGTAAACAAAACGGAATGTAAAACAAAGCAAATGAAGAGAACGTGCCTACAATAAAGGAAAAAAGAAAGAGAACATTGCTGCAACACTAACTCAGGAACTACTACGGAATCACTTCAAGTGTTTGTCAAGAACTTTTTTGAAGCTATTGAGATTGTCAGGAAGCTGAATTCTTTTGTTTAACCTAGCGTACTCCAGGCCTGCACGAACTGTGAAGAAGTTGCGACGTTGAGACATTTTTGACGTTTTTACGTGAAGTTTGTAAGACCCACCTCTAGTATTAGATGACGCCAGACCAAAGAATTCCGGACGCTTCAGCCCAACGTTCCCATGCAAAATCTTGTGAACCATTATAAAATCATTTTTTGCCCTCCTTCTTAGTAAAGGTTCAAGGTTTAGAATCTTGTTTCTGACGGCACCACGTGGAATGCTCTTATATGTGAAACCTAGAGCTCTGATAAAGAGCTTCCTTGTGAAGTTATTTTGAACTTAATCTAACCTTCGAATTATATTCTTCTTCTGTGGATAAAATATGCAAGTTCCATACTCGACAATAGGCCTAACGTACATTTTATAAGCATTTAGCAATACGCTAGGATCTCTGCTGCGCAACGCATTAAAGAGTAGGAACACTCCTTGCTCAGTTTTTGAGGCAATATTGTCATAATGCATATCAAAAGAAAGCCTATGATTTATCAGAAATCCGAGGTACTTCAACTCAGTCGCTTTCGCCAGAATATGGTTTCCTATCGTGTAATCTGCTTTAGAGTTGTTGGAACCCAAGTGAAGGACTTTAGTTTTTTCAAGTGAGATGGGTAAACAACAATGTTGAGACCAAGAATATACATTATCGACAGCTTCTTGAATCGCCGTTACATCCAGGTTACAATCGACTGTTTTGTATACTTTCACGTCATATATACTTATACAAACAAGAGCAACAATCGGCGCATCACCTAGATTACACCAGGAAGGAGGAAGGCAGTGAGTTTCAGTGGTGAAGTTTGGCCAAAAATGAAGTGCAGATACGATTTACAGAGTTGATACCGCAATGACAATACGTGGTGCTCTTTATTATTCCTTACTGTCGTGACAAGACGACTTAGACGCATTAGGATTGTCTGTAATTGTAACTATGCTTATTTTATTAAAAAATGCTTTTGTGGCTGATTTCCAGGGTAGCGGAAGATGGCGATGGCAGATTAGGTGTTTGTTGACATTCTGTAGGCTACTCGTGCTTATCAGATGGAAGATGTTGGCGTAAAAGAAAATGTCAGGCTGCGGCGAGACGCAGTCGGGAGTCGTCACACCAGGCCGCTGAGGCCATCATTTTTGTTCTCTATTTTTCCAAGATTTTAGGAACTTTTTTAACATAATAAAAATGCTTTTCAAATGTTCTCTTGTCGCGGTAATATTTTATGCGATTACGTTAACGCTGGTTTAATTACCCAAGTTTTTGGTCTGGAATAAAGGATTCCGCCTGTCGAGTGTCAAGTCCCGCGAGCTGATATTCGAAGAGGCGACAGAGTGCGAATTCACTTACTGTACATCAAATTTTGAGGTCATTTGAGGAAGTAAGCATAAAAACTCTTTTAAAAAGTCTGAAAATAAATTTCTACCAAATTTCTGGGTTTACCTCAGGATGTTAGAATGAAATACAGAAAGTAATTGCGCCCTGCGTGGTGATGTGCCCTCTCAAGCTCCACCACCTCTCTATGGAGCTCGATCTACAGTTCTCACGTATCATGAGGCAAGTACTGAGGATCTCGATCTCGGGATTAGGAAGAGTGAAGCCGATGTCAAAATATCAAATACCATTTTGGTGTCAAAGTGAAAACTTTTGAACTCGATCGCAACACTTTCCAGATCAAAATGGGCGTCTAACAGATTTAACTAGGAACGTTCTAGTCATGAGATCGTTAAAACAAATCTTTTTCTTAAGAAAATCACGAGTTTCTTCGATAATTTATAACTCACCCATCGTAGAAAGTGAACGCAATAAAATGTTATAAACATTCTATTTTTTCAATGGAAAATAACTGTCTTTTTTCAAGGGAAGATAATTCTACTACACAGTGCGAGAAGAATAAAAAAAGAGAAACTAACTCTACTACCCACTACCCAGTGCGAGAAGCCAGAAATGTTGCTTTTTTCATTGAAAACGGTCGCCTTTCTGTTCTTTAAAACAAGCTTTAAGCCATTATTTTTTCAGAATAAGAATTTTATAAAATTTCAAACAATGTTCAACTTAATTGGTAGGTGAACTAAAAGATCAAAGAAAGTTATACTAAGATTTTCCTTGAGCAAAAAATTATCCTAACTTTATTGGAAAGTCCAGTTTAATATAGAACGAGCTCGTTTTGATTTGGAAGACGTCCGCTTTGATTTCTAAGCATGAACTTTGTTTAGGAAAGTGCATAATGCGACGTGAGATGTGTTCAGTTTGATTTGAAACGTCAAAATTTGACGCGAAAATGCTATATACTGTGCTTCCACTAACTACCATATAAAATAATATAAAGTTAACTGTACTTTTACACAAATTTAACTACTTATAGGAAATTCAATGAAAAATTTTCGTTAAAAAACCATCAGATATATGTAGCGATTAGAGCTTAGCGTACTCACCTGATGATAATAAGCATACAAGAAGCTCCTCAAGAAGAAGAAAGGCCGATGTTTTTTTTTTTTTGAATAAAATCATCAAGACTTTCCCGGCAACCTATTCCAATGGGTACTGTTGCAAACGACGTCAACTTTCGGGCTCTGAAGGAAGCAACAACACCGTAGAGTAAGCAAGACATTTCTAATGCCAGTCCTGACAAAGCTGTGAATATCGCCTCAGATAAAAAAAATGATTCTCACCGAATGTTTTTTTCTTTTCATCGTTTGCTCCTTATTTCTATAGAAGAAGCATTCATAGATTGCCAGAGCGAAGGACAATGAAGAATGAGGCAAAAGCGTTTAGAAGTGAAATAAAAAGAGATTATCTGGTGTTAGGAGCCGCTCAGCTAAGCCTGTTAACGGTCAAACATAAGAAAAAGAGTTCCGCAGAGTAGGCGACTAGGCCAAGAGTACGTCCTACCCTTGCCGGTCTGCAGAGCAGGCTTCACCGCGCTCCTGAGCGTCATGAACTTCGTTATTGGAACGGTTCTTCTGCGGTCGCCGAGGCGAGTCATATGATCAAGTTCGCGACGAGTGCAACGAGCTCTATCACCACGCTCCAAACCGGTAGCGTATCGGTTCGTCGTACCGATCGATGGTAATGGTTAGCTGGAAACAAAGGAGTGCCTGCAGCACAACGGCGGCGGCTACCTTAGGAGAAGGAACTGCTTACTTTTTCGGACTGGAATGGTCGAACGGCTTCTAAACACGGGTGCACATAAAGGAAATATTTTTTTAAAATTCCGGAAAATCGATAAATTTTGTGAGAAATACAATTGGCTGCGAACTATTATTTTATTAGGTTGTCCCATAAGTCCCCGCCGTTTTTTTTCAACGATTCACTGCAGATGCATAGCGCTGCATAGCTTCCGAAAGAGAATCATTTGCTCTATCAGAATGTGTATTGAATTTCTTTTTTCATCACAAATTTTGTCAATTTTTAGGTCGCTGAAGTGAAAAGTGAAAAGGTGAAAAAGTAGCCATTTGCGCACTTGTTCTCTCCGCTTAGGTTTGTAATTTTTTTGCGCAGTTTTTTTACAGCATTTGAAAGGCAATGTTCTGTGCTACAAGAATATGTGTTAGTGCTATTTGCTCATTTGTCCTTTATTGATTTTCAGGACATCAAATTGGGATGTCCGAAGGAGGATGGTTATTTTTGCCGACAGCTCCTGCTCTGTGGTTGGATTTTTTTTTGCCTGGTGTCATATGTGGTTTGGAAGAGGATGTCTTGCTCAGTAAGAATTTCTGTTGCGTTTATTGGCTCACGCTGATTTCCGTCGAATATCAACAACTGAAGAAGGAGAAGGAGTTGTTGGTGAAGACGATTTTTCTCTTTTTGGCATTTTGTTGACATTCAATAGTAATCAATAAACGCAACACATATTCTTGTAATGCAAGACATTCTCTTTCGAATGACATATAACACCAAGCCAAAAAGTCCAACCACAGAGCAGGAGCTATCGGCAAAAATAACCACAAAAATAACCACCCTCCTTCGGACGTCCCAATTTGATGACCTAAAAATCATTAAACGACAAATGAGCAAATAGCACTAACAAATATTCTTGTAGCACAGAACATTGTCTTCCAAGTGCTATAAAAAACTGCGCAAAAAATCTCAAACCTAAACGGAGAGAACAAGTGCGCAAATGGCTACTTTTTCACTTTTTCACTTTTCACTTCAACGACCTAAAAATTGACAAAACTCATGATGAAAAAAGAAAAGCAATACACGCTTTGATAGAGCTGATAGAGCATATCATTCTCTTTCGAACGCTATGCAGCGTTATGCAGGAGACCGCCGGCGAAATCTGCAGTGAATCATTGAAAAAAACGGCGAAGACTTATGGGACAACCTAATAAATGAAAATTAGTGATATTCCAACTGCAATACTTGTAGCATAAACAATTCAGTGCCAACAAAAAGGGAACAGCAAAATAAATTCTGCATTAAATTATGTTCATAGTGTGGAAGAAGAACACATACGGAAATATCATTCAGGAGACTTCCTATGCTGGCGCCTGCAACGCACCGGCAGATCATCTTAAAATGTAAGTTAACAAAGCAGACCCCGGAGTTTCCTCTCTTTCCTAGTTCTGTGCGAAACAGAGGTGCACATTTTACGGTTAACGGTTTAACAAATTTAACGAATTTTTCGTTGAAAACTGGCTTAACGACTTAACGGAAATTTTTAGAGATTTAACTAATTTTTAACGAACATTTCTCAGTGAGTTTATCACATTTACTCTTACGATTAGTTTTCTTTAATGTTGTAGCTCTCCCTCCTGATTAGGACCCTTCTTGAAAAAAAACTGTTGAAATCAGCAAAAATATTTTGGTGGCTTCATGAATGGGTTCAGAATTTTAGGAAATAATGCATGCAGCGCAGCTGAAGGAGGCGCGACTGTCGCATGCACCCGATACCAGGTTCCTGGTTCGAATTTCCCACCCAGACCAACCAAGCCTTCCATCCACCGGAGTCGGAGAATTGGTATCTGACTTGTCTGCGAAAGGTACAGCACTGATCTGTTCATTGACTGGATACCGCAAGTCATTGTATGGCCAAATACGCATTCAAATCGCCTCCACGATATTCCGTGGAAGTAGAATACGTGGCGCATCCCAAAAGAGATTGAGTAACGCCGTCCTTTATCATAATCCTTTAATGCATCTTGAAGCTAGAAATTTCTTCGCCGAGCCCCAAGCGCCTCAACGAATTCACGACGAGACTGGTCTAACCTCCTCATAAGATACGCTATCCTCACCTGGCGCTGTTTATCCCAGAATGCTTTTGCTCACGAGACAGAGGGAACATTTCCTATCGCTGGACGTATTTTAAACGATTTTAGAAAACGCTAATAAAAAATGGGAAAACTACTTTTCCTGAACATTAACATGTTGACGACGTGTCGCACCTATTCGACGGTATGGGACCTGTGACACGGTGTCATGTCACGGTCCCGGCAAAAATCAAAAAAGGTTCCAGGTTTTTCTTTCTCGTATAACAGTTTCGCAATGAGGAAGGAAAGGGGGAACTCCAGCTTTTGCCTGATGGCACATTTTAAGATGCCTTGTCGGTGATCATCTTCAATGACAATTCCATACCGTTCTTTTTCCACACCCTGTGGACAACTCGTTGCTGAAGGCTTGTTTATTTTTCTGTGTTTGTTGATCTTGAATTGTTTATTTTACATTGCAGTGTTACACTCCATTCCTTGAACTTTACCTGTTGACCTCTTGTTGTTGAAATGTGTAAGGTTTTCCTTGATTTTTTCAATTGAAAGAATGGTTTGCAGCTAATTATGTTTTTTAACGAAATTTAACGATTTACCGGAAATTTAACAAAAAATTTCCGTTAAAAAATTTCGTTGAATAAATTTACCGCGCAGAATTTTGGGTGCAACCCTGGTGCGAAACCGTTTTGAGCGACTGTTCTTGGACCACGTGCAATCTCGATGTTGGCATCAGCTCGCTATGTACCGAATGAACCCTTAAAGTACAATTAAAGCCACGTCAGTCGAATGTTAACGTTCAGGAAAAATGACTTCCCAAAATGTTCTCTTGTTAGCATTTTTTGCAAAACTACGTCCAGCGGCCGGAAACATTCTCTCCGTCTCAACTGTTTCAGATGACGTTAAAAAGCATTTTGGGATAAGCAGCGCCAAGTGCTGACGGGCACAGATCTTCCGAAGGGTCAGACCAGTAACTTTCGAATAGTGGATTCGTTGGCGTGCTTGGCGGTTCGACGAGGAATTTCTTAGCTCCTAAATGCATTATTTTCAAAACTTCGCGCTATAGAAGGTATGGAAATAGCATGAGAAAATGATTCGCGCGCTGTGCCTGACGTCACGAGAGCAAACTCCTAGGTCAAAGTTAAACGACTGACATTGGAGCACGATATTCTTTCGTTACTTACGGTCCTTTGGATCGGATTGTTTTTTGCTTATTTTTGTTGATTTTAATAAACTTTTAGGAGCAGTCTTAGTACCAAAAAAGAGTAGGAGGAAACGTAAAAAACTTATTGAGAAAAAGTTCCGTCAAAAATTCCATCGAATTTCTGAAAATTTTCGTTAAGTCGTCAAGCCAGATTTCAACGAAAATTGTTCTTAATTCGTAAGATCGTTAAACAGTTAACCGTTGTGCACCCTTACTCCTAAACCAATTGCAATTTAGCGAAGTTAAGCCCAACAAGGTTTTATAAGGTTTCGGAAGGAGGTCCGAGAGATGCTGGCTTTGATTGGGTTTTGTACTCTCATTCATGCCAGAGGAGGTGAGTACAGACTGAGCCAAGGGAGATACTTCTAGATATGACTAGGTTTGACACAGGTACGACAGATATGGATGTGGAGTGTTTTAAAAGGGCACAGTCTCGCTTCCCTATAAGATTTTTTTAGAGAGAAGTGAGACACGAAGCGTTACAAGTGTAAAGGGGTCGTTCATCAATCCCTTTCGGGATGTGCCACATACATTTTGAGTGAGTATCTGGCTTCCGCTAAAGCTTACTGTGGCCAGACGATGGACAAGAACATCAAGCAACAAGTCCACAGAACCCCTGCTCTTCAGATCCACTCATACATGTATTTCACTTTGATATTCTTTTAACTCTTGACTGAAGGTTGCTTCTCATTGTATCTTTCGTTTTCATGCAGACATGAAGCACTAAGTTGATCTATTGAGTTTTTCATTTCTTATGCAGGCGCGTGTAGCGTACATAGCCGGAGGATGTGTCACTGTCGAGTGCACCCGATACCATGTTCTTGTTCTGCGGCTCCGCCCAGGCCAACCGAGCCTTCCATTCCTCCGGGTTCGATGATTTGGTAGCATGCTTGTATGGGAGGAATAAAGCGCTGACTTGTTCATCGGCTGGCCTCCACAAGTAATTGTTTGACCAAATACGCGTTCAAATCGCCTTCACGACATCCAGTAGAAGTAGAATGCGTGGCGCATCCCAAAAAGGGAATGACTAACGCCGTCCTTTCTCATTTTTATTCTTGATTGTGCACATCTTACGTTCTTTCAAAGTGATTGTTAGGTCTAAAAGTTAGGTTGCATATAATACATTCATTAACAATAATATTAGTCCATTAGTCCAGGTAATGTCGTGGGGGTGCGTGTAGCGCAGTCGGAGAAGGTGCCCGCTGTCGCGTGCTCCCGACACTAGGTTCCTGGTTCGGATTTCCCGCCTTGGCGAACCATGCCTGCCCCTCCTGGGTCGGTGAATTGGTACGAGACTTGTCTGGGAAGGCTAGAGCGTTGACTTGTTCATCGGCTGGCCACCGCAAGTCATTATATGTCCAAGTGCGTACTCAAATCGCCTTCACGACATCCCGTGGAAGTAGTACCGATTCGTTGGCCTAGGGATATAAAAGTCTAGATTGAGCCGAGCGAAAAATTTGTACCAGGAATCTGCAGTCGGGAGTACGACATCCGGCTCCTCCTCCAACTGCGCTACCACACGCCCAAAGGAGCAATAAGCGTGCATAACATGGTAATACATAACGTGTTAGGGTCAGAACTGAACAGGGGTAGACGAGCGGCTTGAAGAGCTTTCAAGAGCGTCGAAGAAGTCGCGAAGAAGACGAAGAACGTCCGACTCCGTGTCCACCTATTCGACTCCACTGTTCTTCCTGCCCTAACATACGCCTCAGAGACCTGTGCCATACGAAAGCAGGATGAACACGCGATCAGCGTGGAATCGAGGGGACGATGCTCGGAGTGACACGACTCACGCAAGTGAGAGAAGGTCTCCGGAGTTCCGAGCTTCACCGACGTTCGAAGATCAGAGACGCTGTCGCGTGGGCCATGTTGTCGAAAATTAGGTGGGCCGGCCACGTAATGCGCTTCGCAGACACCCGCTGGACGAGAGCCGTTACTGGCTCCCACGGGATGTCAAGAGAACACCGAGACGCCCACAAACGCGTTAGTCGGACGCCTACATGATATCCCTAAACGCTCTTCGTGTCCCTCGAGCGAGGAGGATCCATTGGAGCACTCTGGCACGCGACAGGAACGAATGGAGACGTTGATGGCGCCCGCTTGAGCAAGTCGATGATCAGCGGGACGACAGATCACAGATCGCGGAACATGATAATACAGAACTTACAAATAACCCGGATTTAAAAACGTTTCCAGTGAAGCTGACCAGATCGGGCTTCAGTCTGATAAAAAAGCGGAGTGTGTACGCTGTGAAAAGGTGAGACGGCCAGAGCGTTTCCAGTGAACAAATGTTGGCCTACGCCATGGAAAACCGGTGGATGTGGCACAGCGCTCGAGGCTATTCTTCTTCTCTCTCAGCATCAGTGTGGCGCCAGAACGATGCGAGCGCCGATCAGATGCGGTTGACGCGCACAGCTGCGAGATCAGTCGGCTCGGAAAAACTCGCTTCTCTGACGGACTGCAGCGTTGTATAAATAGAACGACCAACCTTCAACCTGCGCCGCGAACCAGCCTCACCCCATGTGACATTAATCATATCTGATAAGAGAAGTGGATGGTAACAAGTTGGTCGGGACATTTTCGGACAAAAAACATGGTGGGATTCAATAGCACATATCGTGCTTTCTGCCACACAAGTCCTCGTAGTTCTTCGCTTGTCGAGTTCGGTCTCTGGCGGAATATGTGGCAGTAAGTAATGGAATGTAGTAGACGTTACATATACCATTTTCATTTTCACTCAAATGGGACGCTCTTTTAAACAAGTGTAAAGCATTTGAAAACAAACTAAACACCTTCCAAATCAAAACGGATGTCTGCCTTGCAGATCAAATTGGAGACTCATCGAAAAGGTTAGAAATACTTTTTGTCCAAAGAAGATTAAGTATGACTTTCGTTGAAGTTCTTAATCAACTTCCCATTAAATGAACCCATTGTGTGCAGTTTTGTTAAATTCTCACTTTTTGAGAAAAAATAATGATTTAAGACTTGTTTTGAAAAGCAGGAAGTGGGCGATTTTGAGTTCTAAAAGAAAAGGCTGCACCATGCCCTCATTCAAGACGTCATTATTTCTACTCAAATAGCAATTAAAAGCTCAACACGTATAGTCTGGTTTCTGCCAGCGAGGTTTTTAGGTGGAATATTTATTTATAGCCTGACATTTCGACCATGTCGTCGTCTTCGGAGGCTTAAAAATGGCTCGAGGCTTTAGACTTGCACTTTACCCGACCAAGCGCTCCACACAGGGATGCGCGGAATTTCCGTTTCCGTCTTCCGAATTCCGGTTTCCGGCCATTTTGGGCTCTTCCATTTCGTTCCGTGTTCCGCCTGTTTTTGGGTCGGAAGGCGGAAACGGAAATGGGCACTATTCCACACTAGTTTTCTATTGAACACAATCAGCTTATCAATTGAAAAGAGCTCTCCTTCATATAATTGTGACAGAAATACTGCTTGACAACTTTACTAGTAATATTCCTGAAATTAGTTAGACTACCAAAAAACACTCAAAATGGCAATGGCTGGGTGCAGGGCAAAATTCATTTGCCAGCAAACTCTATGCATGCTTGTATGCTAAGAAAATGCACTCAACATTTGAATGATCATAAAATTCTTCATCCATTGCTACAAAACTTTGTATTTGAATGGTCATAAAATTCTTCATCCATTGCTACAAAACTTGTAAGCATATAGTGCAGTATCATGATCAAAGGGTTTAGTGAAGGTTGTGGCATTTGTCTGCTCCGAGACTACATCAATATTCCTAACCAGAGTTGCAAATTTTAATTTTTAATTTTTCTAGGTGTGGATTCATCCATATGGAATTACGCCATTCTTTTTTTAATGCAGCATCACGAATATCTAGCATGAACTGTTATTTTGATTGACTATGGGTACTTATTGAACTCTGATACAAATCTATTACTTCGGGAACCATATAGGAACTGTTCAGTTGTGTCACCTTCATATCAGGGAGCTTCTGGGCTGGCACAGACTGAATATTCTTACGAAAGTGTGGATTTACCTTGACTAATCAGTCACCCAGTTATCACGTTAGTTTCCAAAATGAATTCTAAGCACCAGTGTTGGTGATTACAATGTAACTGCTAATCTTGAGTATGCAGATTTCTGTGCAGTTGCCAAATCGTCCATGTTGCCCCAGGTTTCTAAAAGTGTTGAGAGGAATGTCTTCCCTAGTCGGAAAATAATCTAGGTGACTGCTCCAGTTTTAGACTTTACCCGAGTCAGTTTTTTCAAATGCGGGTGTGTAGGTAACCTCAAGTGGTTAAGTCGGTAAAGTCTTCAAAAAATATCAGCATCGAAATAAATAGTTAGCAAGAAAACCTGTCGCAGGAACTAGATATGAAAACAACGGAGAGACCGTATGCTGAAATAGTGAGAATTACAGAGAAAGGACCCTGAATTTGTTTTCGTTTATTGCTCTAGCCATAGCTAAAAGGTCCATAACACAACAACTGTAACAATATTAATATAATCATGAATACAATCAACAATATAATCATGCTTCGTTAAGTTATGTTATGATAAGCTTGAGCATTAAACTGTGGAAGATTCTGCTGCTCGCAAAGTTATGAGCAAGAAAATGTGCAATAGAAGCCGCTTCTGACGTCGTTTCAGATGCACTTCGAAAAAAAAATGGCGAACACCTGCCATCTCCGTTTCTGTGTTTCGCATTCCGGTTTCCAACCATTTTTGAGCGTTTTCGTTTCGCTTTTCGTCTTCTGCTTTTTATAGAAAAATTTCCGCACATCCTTGACTCCACCCGCGTTAGCATTTTTCACTTAGAGTCAAGAGCACAATACGAAACCCCGAGATGTCGAACAGACTAACCGCTTTCCACCGCTACCATCAAGATGTCAAGGTGTGTGCATTGACATACGGTGTATTAGCTGCACTTGAGCATCACCGTCGGTTTCACCACAGCAACATGACACCGGAGCAATGGCAAGGATTTAGAGAATTGCGCGAATTAAGGTCCAAGGTACCGCTCGTATGACCGTTAGCGACAGGAGCGGAAAATTTGTTGTTATTCCACAACCGTTAGGTAGGGAAATAAAAACACTTTACCTGCGCGACTGTACTATCTATCAACGATCGACTGCGAAGTACTTCTCGTCACAGTGCAAACGACTTGGATGAGCGTTGGAAGGTCTGCCGGAAGATGAAGATTTCCATGATTTTTGCGTGCACCTTTGCTGAGTCAGCAGTGTGGACTAATGTGGATACCTGCTTCTCAGGCTCATATTGAAGTAGACGAGTGGTTTGTTCAGCGTAGCCAAGATTGGTACAACTCTTTATTGCGGCTTACGGCGTCGTCGCCTTCTTCAGAGCCTGGAAAAGTCGAAGTCATCTGAGAAGCTACCCTCCCAAATGTCATTTCATCCTGCAGGAACCCATCCAAAAGGCTAAGAGACTACGAAAACGATGCCGAAAGAAGTCGAAAACATGGCTAACCTTAGATGTGGACAAAAGGCGTCCACCGTCACCCTGGCTGGACGAAAGATGGGTGAATGAGCTTAGAGCCCAGGGGACCAGCCGCCTTAGGGACCTAACGGGTCATGACCCACAGGTCAAAACCCGCAGAGGGCGACGTAGGGCGCCAGCTCTTGGGTCACAGCCAAGCATTCGTCCCTCCTATTGATCTGTGGGGACTTTGCCGCAATGTACAGCGCCTCGAGGGTTCGGCGCGCCGAAATCTCACCTTCACGCGCAAGGATCTTGACCTCCACGCCAAAACAGCTGTTCGCGTGCCGCCGCACCCTGTGCTCGCCCAAGGGAGTGGAGACTTGGGACCTGCGCAACCCGTCCAAGTGCTCCCTGATCCTTACGCACAAGGGCCTACCTGTTTCCCCCACATACTCATCTCCACACTCCGTACATCTGATCAGGTACAACACACCAGACGTTTGACAGTCACCAACCTTCCCAAAAGGACAAACAACACATGATGGTGTGGTGCATAGGCGGTCATACAAACGGTTCCGAACCAGCTGCTTCTTAAGTTTATTTCGGACGCTCTGACCGCAGCCATCCGTGGCTGCGTAAGGAAGGCTGAGCTGCAAGACTATGTGAGGGTGGTAGCAGTGCCACCTTACAACCTTAAGAAGCAGCTGGTCCGGAACCGTTTGTATGACCGCCTATGCACAACACCATCATGTGTTGTTTGTCCTTTTGGGAAGGTTGGTGACTGTCAAACGTCTGGTGTGGTGTACCTGATCAGATGTACGGAGTGTGGAGATGAGTATGTGGGGGAAACAGGTAGGCCCTTGTGCGTAAGGATCAGGGAGCAC